>VXBC01005894.1:1698-15327 GCA_013399945.1 Ploceus nigricollis | reverse complement strand
CGAGCCGGTTTCGGCGAACCAGCCGGGACCCTGCGGGGCGGGCGCTTCCAGGATGCACGTGCCTGGCTGCGGGGCGGGCGCCACTGCCCCGCCACGCCGGTCCCACTCGTGCTGGGCGGGGCAGGCCAGCGGACCGCCTCTGCCGGGCTGCGCCTTTGCCCGGGGATGCTCCGGGAGCGGGGCGGGTCGGCTTCTTCTCGAGCTCCTCCCGCTGCCCCGGCGCCTCGGCCACGTCTGAAAGCNGTTAATTCAGGGAGTTAATTATGGTGAAGATGATCTTTATAATCACTTTTTTAGACAAGTCAGTTCCCTGACTGAACTTGGTGTGTATCGGCACAAGCATTAAGGTGGACATGAGCAAGGGGTAGAAATCTCTGGAGAAACCACAGGACCGCAATTTAAGGGTTTGAATGTTCTACTCCCACAAAAATGTAATGCGTAAGAATCTTCCTACAAGCTGAACAGAAGTCTGTTTAGGTAGCGACAGAAACATGGAAGAGACTAATGCTCGAAAGCCACACTACTGGGAGACAGTAGTAATTAATCCCTCTCTCACTTTTCTCTCCTGTTGTAGCCTTTCACATTAAGTTAGAACAAGTGATGCTGCTGAGAGCAACAGTTCAGTGAATGCATGTGAAATAAGAAATGGAGATCAGGTCTAGTTCTAGAAATATAGAGAAAAATATCCTTAACATTCTCTTTTCCTTTAGATGGAGAAAACTGGGAAAAAATCCTCTACAGTAACGTAAGCAAAGAACTATATATATTAAAAGGAGGCGATCAAAAGAGTTATTTACTTGCAGGTGGCATGTAATTGCTTAATATGACCTGAAGCCATCCCTCCATTTCTTGTCAAAGAGGTGTTTCATGACTGGGACTAATAACTGAATGTAAGGTAAAAGGAGCCGTAAAGGCAGATGTTACCACAGCAGGGAAAAAACCCCTGTGATAGCTCTGCTGTGGTCACTTCCTGGACGACTAAAATACTGACTGTAGTTCTTGGTTCATAGTTTTGACTCCTTTCTCGAGCTCGAAGAGAAATTCTACTTTTTTAAGTAACCAAGCAACAGAAAAAAGGCAAGATTTTATAGCTTAAGCAAAAAACTGAACTACACTGGAAATATATATACCTGAGGATCCACTGCAACCAGCATTAGAAGAGGTTTAGGGAGAGCCTTTCTCAGAAAGCTGTTTGCAAGGACTCTTCCTTCAGCTTGCTAAGCAACACAAAAAGTCAAAACCACTACCATGCACCACAGTGCTACTACACAGATCTTCTCTGTATACATATGACAGAGCAATCTAAATGCTCGTCATTGAGAAAGGACATGGTGGCTCCCGAGGATTAATCAAGGTTCTGTAAAAAGGAAAAAGAAAGCAGCTTTAACTTAAAAGTCCTATGCATAAAATGACGTGGGAACATGGCCCTGTAAGAGCCATGCTTCGGGAGTGTTTTAAGATGTGGAACTAGGAGAAAAGAAACGACCTCGCTGCTTTTTAACTCACCAAGCAGCCCGTTTTGCAGAGGGCATTATCCTCTCGTTCTACTCGCACGAGGCGAGCGGGACGCGGCCGCNCCGCGGCGGTGGCGAGAGGCGGCGACAAGGTACGGGCAGGCTGATGCGGGTGGGAGTGCGATTATTCCACAGGATTGGAAGTCCCGGTCAGACCCTTTTTTTCCGGTCTCAAACAACGGTTCTTTAAAGGAGATGTTTTTGAGCGGGTTACACACGCCCCTGCTTGTGGCGGCGGACTAGCGGTAGTACGAGTTGCGGCGGAGCTGATGTCGCACCGACAGAGTGCGACAGAAAGCTGTCGAAAATCAGCCTGGTTATTTTAGGTGGGATTTTTTTTGGTTGGTTGGTTGNTTTTTTATATTTTTTTTCCCCTCTCTTTTCTTCCTTTTCCCTAGGGAACGTGGTTGATTCAGGTCAAGGTGGTTTCGTTTGTTGGAGTTAGATGAGAGAGTTTAGAGAACCTTTCCCATCATTTCAGGAAATGCCTTCCCATTTTTCTGTTGTGTCCTGCCTCTTTCTAGGTGAAGGTGACATGCTGATCGGAAGCATTTGTCAGTATTTCTTAGTTGCAACAGTTGCTTCAAGTGAGGCACACAGGGCGCACCTCAGCCCAGTCGTCCTCGGACTGTTTGACTTTGAGGACGCTATTGTACCAGTGCAGACAGAGTCTCAAGTAAGTGAATAGCATTCAGTCACTGCGGGTGTCTCTTTGTCACGCCAGTTTTGCCATCGTAGCATTTCCTACCAAAAGCTGCAGCTAAGCAGACTTCATTTCTTGAACACCAGTAATTCTAGCAGCTGAAAGCACTTTGTGATCTTCAGCTGCAGTGCATAGAGAAATAGATATTGTAGGGCTATGCTTTGACACTGCCATTTGCTTAGGCTGGAAAACTTCATCTAACTCTAAAAAATATTTTTAAATCTCCCAAAGGAAACAGTACCTTTTAGAAAAAGAACTTTAATGATCATATAATTAACTGTATGGTATGTTTCATTGTATTATAAAGTCTTTAAGTGTGATGATTTCCTGGAAACAATTCTTCAAATCTCATTTACCACTAGATTCTAAAAAGAAGTATATTTCTAAAAGCTGAATTAGCAGTATCATCTGAAATGCTAATATGATGTTATAATTCAGAATTACTACAGTACATTTACTATATTTTATTTAGTTGCAGTTTCACTATTCTATTAAAAAAAAATGAGGCAGACTTACGAGTTTCACCTATTTAGTGTTGGAAGGACTTTTAACTTTTAGGACTACCAGTGATTCTAGAACACACCCTCCAAACGAACGTTTTCTTTACCTATTCAAATACCAATCTGCATACTGTTGATACAGTAAGCTTTTGCCATATGAAGATGTGTGATTTCTAGCTGCAGAAGAATACGGGAAAGTGATGTTTTGTCAGCGGGGTGACTTACTGCAAGAATTACTAGTAATATCGGTGTATGTTATTCTTTGACCAGCTTTGTCATGTTCCAGCATTTTACTTTTTTGAGCAGCAAACTATGTTTCTAACGTTAGCTCACAGAAACCATTTTGGTGGTGATTGCATTGGTGCAATGTCTTATAGGTGAAGAATGCAGCGAGTAAATTTGATGAGGAAAAGTAGACCTTCAGGTGATCTTTGCTCTATTTATCATGCCATGAACAATCATTTTCCTATTAATTCTATAAAATGCATGATGACATTTACCATTATCATTTTTTTTACAGTCAGTACTGCTGCATTTGGTGAATGTTAAGTACATAAGAGATAATTACATTAATCTCGTATGATTGCTCTGAAAGGTCAGCATACAGGACAATCATTTTTGGGTAACAAAAGGTTGTGCACATAATCCAGCATTAGGTATTAATTTTTCAGTGGACGAAATCAATCTGCGAAATCAACAGAATCACGGAATATTCTGAGCTGGAAGGGCCCCACTACTGAGTACATTATTTGAAGTAATTTCTGTGTAATCTGTAAGTTCTTTGACTTTAAAAATGCTGCACAGACTGTTTAAAATGAAAGTATGCTGGAAATTTTCTCAGACAGAAAATGGCCAGGGAAGACTTTGACAAGGACAGCTAAGATTCAGTTGCTCAGAAGTCATTGTAGGGGAGCAGGTATTTGTAATTCTTCACTGAAATGTTTTTGCTTTAATCCAGCCTGGTGTTTCAGTCTTCCCACAAAAGACCCGGACTTACTTGTTCTGAGGGAGTGTTTCATCCCAGCCTTTTGTCCAAAGCTCAAAGAGAAAGCATGTTTCTTGACAGCCTCTAGTATGAGGCACTCTTTCTGTCTTTGTACAGTCTTTTTAATATCCCAGAAAAAAAAAATAGCAGTTTAATAGGAGGGTCTTTTTTAGCTATAAAGTTTGGTTTTGCTACTTTATTAAGTCTCTTCAGGTTGAATTCTGTGCTGAAAGGAAGTTACTAAGAAACTGTACTCCTTTCAGAGCTGACCTGAAAAGATCTGATTACTCGATTCAAGCATAACATGTCTTATGTGACAAACGAATAAAAGTCCCTGGAAGCAAGAGCTAAATGATCATCCAGTGGACAATTTCTTTCTTTGTTTTCTGCTTTTCTGGGTCTGAAAAGTGCTCATCTTAGAAATGAGATCTTTTTGGAATCAATACTACCGCTGACTGCATTTTTACCCTGCTTGGTAAAACTGGACAGCTTTCTGTAATGTAGCTAGTTTCTTGGCAAGCAGATACTAGTAGCCCTGCAGCTCAGCAGTCTATCAGAGACAGTTTAAGTAATGAAGAAAATGATTGCTCTGTTGGCCAGTTTGTATAATTAATTTCCTTTGGACAATACGTAAGAATAGTTATTGTGGAACTGTCCCAGGGTTCATCTAGTCTAGGATCTTGTTTCCATTAGTAGCTGTTAGCAGGGAAGCCCAGGAACAGAGCCTGATTCGGGACTGGCAACTAAGCCATATAAGCTAATGCTTTTCAGACCACATTTTCAAAATTTGCATTGCCCTGTGAAGAGATGATTGTGCCTCAAGAATTTGAGAGACTTCTGATTATTCTCTTTACCAGAGCTCTCCTTGAAGAAATGGTATCACCAAAGAAGTACTACTACTATCACAGAAAAGGAATAACGGTGTGACTTTTAGAAAAATAACTTACATTAAGGAGTATTCATTATTTACAAAAGCACGTATTGTGATGCCACTGAGTGTTGCCATACTTCATGAGTCTCAGCTGAGAGATGTGAGAGGTGTCCGAGTGCTGTCTGCTGCAACTTGAGGCCCGTTACAGCCTGGTTTTCTGCTTGTTGTAGCTCCCTTGCCAGTTGGGGTCAGTCTGATTTTGTCACTGAGATGGCAGCTGAAGTGGCAGTAATGCTAGAACATCTGGCCCTTCTGCTGCTTCTCCTTTTCCCCCCCGTGTTTGCAGTTGGCAGGCACGCTATAGTCAGGCAGGTGCAGCTACGAGGCAGCACTTTCGTGGAACAAAGCGGGATAAAAGGAGGTGTAACAAACCCCAGTTTTGCTTTCCGGAGGGGAGCTTGGGGTGGGCAGGTGGTGCCACTGAGCTGTTGGTGGAGGAGGAGGGCACTAGCAGAAAGAGGCAAGGCAAAGCAAGTCACAGACTAGTGTTTCAGCCTGCAGCTTCAGTGTGCAGTTTTGGCATACTGCCTTTCTGTGCTGAAAGAGCAAGCTTGCCTAACAGCACCATCTGGTGAGTCCTGCAGTGGAATAGCTAGAGGATCAGAAGTAGCCTGTATCGCAAGGTCCTGTTCCTGACATTTGGAACTGTAGAATCATTTAGGTTGGAAAAGAAAGACCTTTAAGATCATGAAGTCCAACTCTTAATCCAACAAAGCCAAGTCCACAACTAAGGCAATGATATAATGTAATCTATTCAGTAGAATTATAAATATGTGTATACATATATAGATCTTCAGCAACTCTGTGAGGTTATTCTATGGGCTTTTCAACAGCTGCTTTCTGCCTCAGCTGAAGTTCATCAAAAATCACAGAAGAGCTTGTTGGGTTAAAAAAATTGTACTTTAAGGGACTGCAAATTTGACCGGGGCTAAAATCACCTTAACTGCAGAATGCAATTGCAAATGGTAAACGGTTGTTTACATGAAAATAGAATTACACATGCCCAACAAGAGAAGTGCAGAAATAAAGGACACTGTTTACAGAGAAGGTGATGTATTTGGCCTTATGCACTGGAAACCACACAAGAGAATACTTTTACAGATGCTGTATTTTGTTGTATAATTATGCTTTTTCTTTGGTGGTGTCTGCATGTGTGTATATTTCTTAGAAACACTCCAACTTTTCCAAAAGGGTAGAAAATTAATCTTAAATATAGAAAACTGGTGTCTACTTAGTGTTTGTTTGGTATCATCACACTTTTCTCTTGCAGTTTCTATCATATTGAAGTGTGGGGAAATACTTCAGCTATAGTCATTGATGTTATTTGTAGCGCTTGAGTCTGATTAGTTCAGAGACATATTGTGGACTAATACTCACGTTATCTGTTTTTTCATTGGCACAGTGTTGTCTGCAACGCTACTTGTGTGGGAACTGGAGCAAGGAGAGGTCTGAGAGAGTCAAGACAAAAGTGAATGTAAAAAACAGCTTTTGGCTTTTATTCCTCAGTCTCCCACACTCTGCTAATAACATGTAAAGAGCAGTTAGTGTTGCAGCTCTGCAGCATGATTAGAGTGGAGCAACAGTTCTGCGTAGCTTGAGTAGAAATACATTAATTCTTTAAAAAGTGTAATTGAGTCTCTGAAAGCTACATAATAAGTGAGACTGCAAGGAGCTGCAGAATGCAGTCTTAGTGTAGATAATGACTCACTTTTTGCACTCAAGAAAAAGATCCGAGATGGTTGTGTTTGGCTGACTTTCAGGCATAGAGCCTGTTTCAAGAAAAATCTTTCAATTAGCAAATGCAACTGTACTTTGACTTCAGCTTAGATTCTTTCATCCCCTCTGTTTGGTGAAGTGTCAATGCAGGCTGCTGGATTGCTGGTGATTCTCACAGCACAGAGAAACTTATAGGTACTTCTGGAGATATAATATGCAAAAATTCAGTCTTTGAACAAGGCAGATTTTATCTATGAAGAATGGCCAAGCTGAATTAAACCAAGGATTTATCTATCTGCTCTTGTGCCTGAGAGAAGCAAGTAGTGGACAGCTAAGGAGGAAGTTAAGTAATACGTTAAGCCTTGTTTCTCGTAGCGTGTCACCGCAATACAGGCGTATGCCACGGGCTATCCACAGTCTGGGGAATTGATAAGCCATTGGCTGTAGCCTCATTTTTGCCTGCAATAGTCCTTGGAAGGCTTTTCTTCCATTACTTACTTTAAATCAATGTAATTATTTGCTGAACTCCTGTATACTTTTGCTGCTACAGAATTTTGAAGCAGAGTTTCACATTTTTAATATGCAGTGTACATAAAGGTTTTGTAACGGGTGATGATTTAATTCAATTCAATTTATTATGTCAAATGAATATGCATCTATGTTTACTAGTCTGCATGATTTTCTTTCAAGAATTCAGAGTGTGTTGAAAAATGTATCTTTCACTGTAACAAGAAAAAAATTGTAATTGCAAATTGTAAATGCAGCTAGATAACAAGTACGTATATGTAGAACTTCTGAGATGATCTGCATACAGGAGGAGTCTTACTTTCCTAAAACCTTGCCTGCTAACATTTACTGCCTGCTTACAAGTGGAATCTGCATGAGTGAAAGCACAAAAGGGTAGGTGCCAAAAACCTCTAGTAAAAAGCTGTGGGGAGTGCATGTATCTTGAACTTTGACTGCAAAGTAAAGCAGAAGTCCACTTGGGGTTGACATGCCTAAGATTTTCTAAGAGTAATATGCAAACAAATCTAATTCCCAAACTGGTAATTCTTGAATGCAAACTCAGAGTATTCAGTCTTGGGGTGTATGCATTCCAGACCAAAGATACGTGTCAGCAGCTTTTTCATTTTGTCATCTGTGGCCAGGTGTGGCTTCAGATTGTGAGTTTTCATCCATCTTCTGCCTTCTGCAGTTAGGAAAATAGAGGGTTGTGGACAAGCACCAATTGGTATAGCACCCTATGGCCACTGTAGGGTACAGCACTCACATTAGATAAGATGATTTTTATTTCAGCACCCACAGCTACCAATGTTTGCATCCACTCCTTTTAGGGGATAGAAATCCTTGTAATGTTAAATTGAAACAGAAATACAGTTGAGCGAGTCAGAAATTTCTTTTTTTTCTTCTTTTTTTAGAGCAGTGTTTACCAATATTCAAATGGAGGGCCTTGTGTATTTTGTCGTTTTGTTTTTGTTTTTTTTAATCCAAGGGTTGAGCCGCATCAACCCAAGGTTTTCTTCAACATCAAACATTTACTTATTTGCTTATTTCTGCAGTGATCTCACTGTCACACATTGCTTCCTTTTTTTTTTTCCCAACAGCTGTCACCTGCAGTGATCATCCCCAAGTGCAACTGATTAAGGAAGCACTTTATGCCACCTACATACATGCACATTTGAAGAAAGGTTTTACTAATGCAAGAGTTTGTATTGTCTAAGTTGTATTGTTATTGTGCCACAGGAGCAATGGTTCACCAGTATTTCCCTTCTCTTTTGCAGCTTTTTTCATCACCCTTCCTCGGTGAGAATGGCAAGGATTCGGATCCCTAGCACAATTGTTATAATTTTTGTTACAGTTCAGACTGGATTCTTACTCTTCATGTACGCTCGGTACAGTAGCTTCATGCCTCAGTCTGAGGAGAAACCATCACAAGTCCACATACTTATTCTCTCCTCTTGGCGGTCGGGATCTTCTTTTGTCGGTCAACTTTTCAGCCAGCACCCCAGTGTCTTCTACCTGATGGAACCTGCGTGGCACGTGTGGGTTACAATGTACCAGAACAGTGCCAAAGTCTTACACATGGCAGTGCGGGACTTAGTCAGGTCGGTCTTTCTGTGTGACATGTCTGTGTTTGATGCTTACATGCCTTGGAAAAGAAACTTATCCGATCTTTTCCAGTGGGCAGCAAGTCGGGCTCTGTGTTCAGCTCCTGCTTGTGACTCTTTTCAACGTACTGACATAACCAGTGAATTGGCATGCAAGACTCTTTGTGGACGGTATCCATTCAGCAAGGTGGAGGAAGCCTGTAAAACTTACAGCCATGTTGTCATCAAGGAAGTTCGATTCTTTGATTTGAAGGTCCTATACCCCCTCCTCACTGATCCATCCCTGAATCTCAAAATTGTTCACCTGGTCCGTGACCCCAGGGCAGTTGTTAAGTCACGGGAACAATCGGTCAAAGCATTAGCCCGTGACAATGGAATTGTCTTGAGTACCAATGGCACTAAAGTGGAAGATAGCAAATACAAAGTAATGCAGGAGGTTTGTAGAAGTCATGTTCAGATTTATGAAACAGCTACGCTAAAACCACCTAATTTCCTGAAAGATCGCTATTTAATGGTCCGTTTTGAAGATCTGGTAAGAGATCCATTATCAGAAATCTCAGAAATGTATAAATTTGCAGATCTTAGTTTGACTCCCAGGCTCAAAAGCTGGATCTATAATATCACACATGGACAGGGACCGGGGAAAAAAAAAGAGGCCTTCAAAATAACATCCCGAGATGCAGTTAGTGTTTCACAGGCCTGGAGAAATGTTCTTTCCTTTCAGAAAGTTAAGAAAATACAGGAAGTTTGCAAAGGTGCTATAAACATTCTTGGTTATCAGCTAGTGGATTCGGAAAAAGAACAAAGAGATCTGACATTGGATTTGGTGTTGCCAAGACGACAAAATCAATTCAGTTGGTCATCATTTAATCCAAAGAACTGAGACATTTTTGAGAGATCTGGGGAGGTGGGGCAGGGTAGTTGTTTGACTATTTCTATAGTGTGCAGCATATAGTAACTGGAAAAACCTTGGCTGATGACTTTATCTTTTTGTCTACTCCTTTTCTTTTAATGTAAGAAGGTTTTTTTTCTCCTGAGTTTTTTACATATTAAAAAAAAAGACAGCAAGATACTTGTCAGCCTGTTATTGTGCTGTTCACAGCATTGTTTTAAGAATATAATTTAAGCACTTTCTATTAAAAGATGGATTCTCAAAGATGTCTTTGTTTATTGATAATAGTTCACTTTTTTTTTTTCATGCTTTAAGTATTTGAGAATCACAGTTCTTTTTTTGGATATATGGAACAAAGTATATACTAAATTCCTTCACTTGACTTTCTTCTTTAAAGTTGTTTTGCAGTTGCGTATTTTTTTCCAGACTTCTTTTGATGTTTTAAATTTTAACATACAAGTTTTCCAAAAGGTGGAGCAACTGCAGCAGCTGTGTTGTAAAAGGCTTAAATGGGAACTTCATTTACTGATAATAGTGATTTCCTTGGAATGGCAAGGTTTACAATCAGATACTTGAATGTGATGTTTGCTTGGAGTGCAAAAACTTGAAGAAACTATGAAGAAACTTTCAGTGGAATCACGGTGGAAATAGCGTTTTAATGCTGTCCCTGTTGTGTTCTAATACTGTGACACAGAATAAGTGCACGCACTCCATACCGTTATCCTCTCTCTTTAGAACTACAAGTAATTTATGAAGATCACTGAGAAATTTAGTAAGCCTTGAAAATTTGCGTATCGATTATATTGCTGCATGATCCGTTCAGCCAACTTTGATAGCAGAGACAGATACTCGTGTACGGTTAATATTCGGTGCCGCGCCCGAGAAACCCATGGGGCACCGGTGAACCCTAAGACACCGCGCGGGCGCAGAGGCTGGGAATGAGCGCGCGCGGGGGGCCGGGGGACGCGCACGTGCAGCTGGCGGCTGTCACCAGCCGCAGGGCACCGCCGCTGGAAATGCAGCGCGCACTTGGCGGTTTCGAGACGTCGCCGGTGCCAGCTGCCGACCAGAACTCCAGGTAAGAAACCCGCAGTGGCGCTTTCCGTGGCTCCGCGCTGCCTCACGCTGGTACCGCTACTTGAAGGTGAGCGCCGAACGGGCGACCGCGTGGCGAGTCCAGGGAAAGACCCGAGGGAGGGCGACGGTGCCTGTAGGGGGCGGCTGGGCTGGCGGGGTCTGCGGCAGAAGCACCGAGTGGCGGGGGGATGGAGCGGTGCAAGAGGCAGTGCCGTGCGGGGGCGGGCAGCGGGGGTTGCCCGAGGACGGCGCCGGGCGGGAGCGGGTGGCACGGTCTGTCCGGAGCCGCGCTGGGGCGCGCGGAGCTACGTCGGCCCCGTGGCGCGGTGCAGTCGTTGTCCCGGCGGGGGAACAGAGCTAGCAAGGAGGCGTTTCACCCCACACCGGGAGCTGCGGTCCAGGGGACGGAACTTGCTGTCGTCCGTGTTGGTTCCCGGGGCACGCTGCGGTTTTCTCTCACTCGGCTGCCGGGCAACCCTGAATATAACCAATACAACGTTTTCCAGCTCCTCAGTTTCTCTGGTTTCCTTTACCACTGTGGACTCTGCTCACCTAACTCTTCTGTTGTAGGGAGTGCCACATATAGCATTCTGGGTTCTTAATCCAAACAATGTCTTGCCCTTTGAAAATTAATACAGGTGTTAGATGCTTATGAGTTATTCTTGTTCCTTAATAGGGTCGATATAGCTTATTGAACGGAGATGTTCATTTGCAGTTGTAGCACCCTCCGTGAAGTCTGTATCAGTAGATTTATTCTAAGTATAGCACATTTGGGATGCTTCCATTTTGACCCAGTGAAAACACCTTCCACAGCATGAGAAGATGTAACAGTGGTTTTAAATGGCAAAATGAGGGAGTAAATGACAGTAGAAAACGTTTGTTTCCTCTTTCTTTTTTTTTATTTGTTTGTTTGCATCACTCATCCCAATTATGCAGGAAAATTTCGGTCCTAAACTTCTCTAACTGCGCTACTTTAAAGGTCGCATGTACTCTGATCTAATCACCCTCAATTCAGCTATCTGTAACAGGTAAACGTCCTTTGTGCTGTTAATTTACTATTTTTTTATTTGGGACAGCTAAACGTAAATTTGCTAGAACAAAACTGTATACTTTGAAATCCTTTTACTGACTGTAATAATCTTTTTACAGGTAATTTTTCAGCTCCAGTCAAAAAAGTGTCCCGTATGTCAGGAAGGTGATCGTAGCATTACCCTGAAGCTGTGTCAAGATTATATACTTTGTGATCCCCGCGCAACTGCACAAGAAGAATGTCCCGGCTGCAAGAAAAAAAAAGTCCGTAGTAACATGCAGGCATAGTCCTCATACCATGTTCATGAATATAATTCATAAATAATTTTGTGGTTTTGTATAAGAATTATACCACTCACTATGAAACAATTTAATAGTGCCAGACTGATTTCCATTTTGATGTGAGAAACTCAATTGCTTTAAGATAGAGAATAAGGCTTGCTTACCTTTATCAACTTCAGTCATTTGATGAGGTTTTATGGTCTTGAGGCCCTTTCATCCTCCCTCAATCCCGTCCCAGCTTTTCCAAGTTCTACTTTCATTCCTAGTACACAAGGTAATGTGGTTCATTTGCACTGAAATCCCTTTGTATGTCTCATCACAGTGTACGAATGAAGTGTTTTTACCATCTGTTATTTTCATTAGCGGAAGCTGGATACGTAGCTAAAGTAACTACACACTCAACAGTACAAATGCTTCCTTTGCAGATGTTTTCAGAGCCAAAGCAGATTGACTTGGTTCTGGTGCAATGAAACAGGATTCAAACCTCAGAAAGTATTTATTTGTCCTTAGGCTGAAAAATAGTGTTGCTGGGCAGCACTTGTTCCCTTGCACCTGCAGTTCATTACGGAAAAGATTTCTTTTAGTGAGCAAACATTGTCGTGGCTGGTGCAGTGAAAAGCAGAAGAGTTCCTGGTAAGATCATCTCGGTGGGAGCGTGAGTGCCAGCCAAAACCTCGCTGCGGTCCGGTGCCATGCTGCTGCGGGAGGAAAGAGCTTGAGGTGCAAAGACCTGAGCAGAGCGGTGGGAAATGGGAGGCGAGGAAGGGTCGGGATAAGGATGGATTTAAACTGGGCTGGGTGTTAGTGCAGGAAGAGACATTTGTCATCCAGATTGCCTAAATGAAGACCTGTAAAATCCTAGCTCTGCCTTGTGTTTAATGTGTTTCTACTTCATATTTATGTCATCACAAAAAGCAAGGAAACAATAAATGTCACTGTTTCTCACTATTGCTGTGTGAAGGTTTTTTAAAGGCTGATGTATTTATGTTCTCTTTTTCCACTCCAAGCTTGGTTTTTCCCCTCCTTTTTCAATGTCTGCTGCATTGGGTGTCTCAAGGAGGGGTGAGCTTCTCAGCAGGGGTCTTAGGAGTTGGTGCTGATTCTGCTTTTTCTGAAGGTGTATCAAAGTGTGTTACCAAAACGGCTATTTTCTCCTCTGAAAAGCTTTCCCTCTGTGACCATCAATGCATGTATGTGTTTTAATCGTGTAGCCAGATGTACTAAGAATATTACTTTCAAAGCCCACACCTGTAGTAGGTTTCTGTTTGGTTTGTGTCTGTGAGAATTGGGATTTGTTACAGCCCCAAACACCCCCTCTGAGCTGATACCCAAACCCTGGGGAAATGACTTCTTTTTCCCATGGAAAATAGCCTCCGTTTGCGGCCACTCACACTGGACGACAGGGTTAGGGTTAGGCCCTTTGGGTTAGGCTTAGGGATAGGGTTTAGGGTTTGGGTTAGGGTTTTTAAAGGCTTGAATTGAGGGGGGGAAATCCCCCTTTTTCCATCATATGAGAAATTTAAATTGAGGAAAACCCCTCTTGTCCCAATACTTTGAGGGATTAAATTAAAGGGCAGACGCCATTTATTTGCCATTGTATCAGTTTAAGTGGAGGTAACTGCCCCATTTCCTCATTTTAAGGGGTTCACTTGAAGGAAGCTCTCCCTTTTTCAGCATTTTAAGGGTTTAAATGTGCATTTCAGGGTGCTTCTACCCCTGCCCCGGTACCAAATACCTTGTATAGGAGCACGTCTGGCACATACATAACGCTAACACAACCCAAGGGTCTATTATTTTTCTTATTTTTATTTATAATGTAGAGAGCCCTAATTAGAGGTCCCAAGGAGACTTTGACTATTCATATCATTAGTATTCTTCTCCACCATACTTAG
>VXBC01005893.1:40900-53083 GCA_013399945.1 Ploceus nigricollis | reverse complement strand
TGCTGAAAATAAAACTACCAGAGAATTAAGCAAATCATCTGTGGCAATTAAGGAGACGTCTCTGGGAAGACACTTGCTGTGGAACATGTTTGGTTCATTAAGGACTCTCACCAGGCACCTTGGCACAGAGCCACATCTTTATTTGGGAGAGGGGCAAAAAAGAAAAAAAATGCAGTGGGGAGACTTTTTGATTGTTGCTATCATTAGTGGCAAATTCATCTTTCTTGTCCCAGGTCCCCACATGTATTTAAACCATTATGGCATGTGGTTTCCAACCATGGGTGAGAGACTGCTGAGGAAAAATACCCTGGGTCAGCTCAAAAATTAAAAATGAAGTGTTATCTTTTCCTCCTTTCCCTCTTGGGTGATTGTGGTGGAGGCCAGTTCGTGCCCAGAAGCTGTGCCAGGGGTAATTTTCAGGTCTCTGTCTTTCAGTGTCCCTCCTGCAAACACAACCAAACCCTGTGCCCATCCCCAGCCTACCTGCCAGAGGTGCTCCCAGGGGACCCGAGGGGATGAGGGGACTCCCTCTGGGGACCCCCTGAGTGCTGCAGCCCCCCTGGCAGAGCCACAAACCCCCAGGATGAGGCTGCTCCATGGAAACTTGCTGCCCAAGGGATGTGGGACAAGGAAGGAATCAACCCAGGAGAAGGCAGGAGAAGCCTAACTGCTGGCAGGGTGTGCTGGGGCAGGAGCAGCTCCCCTGCTTCCACCCTGCAGCAGAAACAGGTGGGAGCAGAGCTCTCTGCTGAGGCTTGTTGGTAGGGAAAGCATTGTTTGGGGTTGAAAGTCTCAGTCACTGAAGGGACAACCTTGTATGCTTGCTGCCTTCCAAACTCAGGGCTTCCCTGGCTGGAAAAGTGATTTTTTTTTTCTCCTCCAAGAGATGCTGAAGTGATATGCATCCCAGTGTCTTCACACAGTGCTGCTAGGTGTAAACCAGGGAGAACTTGGGAACCATTTCCCTAGGCAAGAAGTATTTGGTATTTAGGACCCCGTTCTCTGAAATCAGCTTATCCCAAGGCAGCACAAGGCATTGTTTTAATCACATATTCATCCCACAAAATAAAACTTTATCTCGAAATCCTCTCTTCATTTCTCCAGAAAGCTGGTGTGGGGAAAGGAGGGAAAATAAAACCTGCCTAGCACCCCACCCCACAGAGAGAGAGAATACAGTGTATTAAATTCAAGGGTCTTTCACTTTGAAGAATGGCCATGGCTTTCTCAGTCCTTAATACAGAAAGCTGTTTAATAAAGAGCAAGGCTTTTACATGCTCTGCCTCTCTGTAAGCACTTCACACCCATGTGCAGAACTTTGGGGAGCATAGAAAACTGGCTTGAGAGCTGTCAGAAGCCTCTCAAGCTGGAGGAGCAGTGTGAACACACCACAGCCAACAAAATCTGCCGCCCTAGCCTGTGCAGACTGTGTGCTTTCACTTTTTCGGGGTGTTTAAACGCCTGTAAAAGATTGCTAGAGGAAAAGAAGCAATTATCCCAGCACATAATTAGAGGACAGGTTTTGCATTTTCCCACCCTGCTTACTTTCCCTCTCGCACCAGAGGACTTGGAGCTGTTAAGTTACTTTTTTAGACAAAACTCATCCTCCTCAGCTCCTTCCACGGTGAAGAGCTGCTGTGTTTTTCACAGGCAGCTCCGCACTCGGGAGCTTTTAAAGGGTTTCTAATCCTGGAAGGCCATCTGACATCACCCTGCTTCTTGTCTGCTGATGTTTCATACGAGCCTCACATTTCCTTAATGTTTTTCAGAGCCACCAATTACTACAGCAATCTTGTGTTTATGTTCTGGTTTTGTGCTCTTTTTTTTTTTTCTTTTCCTTTCCCCTGATGCTTTCCTGGCTTCTGTCCCAACAGGCTGCTCTCTCTTAGGCGTGTTTTGTGCCAAGGGTTAAGCTGGACCAGTTTGTTACNGTAAAAAAAAAAAAAAAAAAAAAAAAAAAACCCAAAGAAGGGGGGGGGGGGGGGTTGGTTGTTTTTTTTTTTTTGTTTTTTTTCGTTTTTTTTTTTTTTTTTTTTCTTGCCTAATTTTCTTCATTGACTTCAGGCACCATGTGATCAGGAAGCCTGGAACTCTTTCCATTTCCCTTCCCGACTGAAGGGAAACATTGTGTAGCTGTTGCCCTGCCANACACATTGTTTCTAGCACAGTTTTGAAAAGTGACTTTCACCTGAGTTTCATGTGCTTGGTGCACATGGAGAGAGGGTGCAAGGGCTTGCTTGGCTTCAGGTGTAAGGCAGCATAACAGGGCTCTGCCCTGGGGTTTTGTAAGAGATAATGTCACTTGCCTCCTGAGAAGAAGAGGCTGGAACAGCACTGTGTTCCCTCTTTAGGCTTTTCTCTCCGAATCTCAAGTGTGGCTGAGTGCGACCCACATCTTGTCTGTTGATTAAAAGTAATTAGATTAAAAGAGCAGCCAGCCCACAGAAATAAGCAGAAATGGCAGACTCTGTTTTTTATTCTTTCACAGGTCACAGCTGTCAGAAACCTTAAAAGATGTTTGGTTTTTTTCCTGTTTCTTAGTCTTGTTTTCACACTGCACACCAGCTATAAACTTTCCAAAGTGTGACACTGGACAGTGTCTGCCACAACTGCAGCACTGAGAAGAGCGTGGCATTGCCAGGAGAGAAGCCTTTCCTTTAAAACTGTTCTGACCAGCAAAGCAGTCAGAACTTCAGCAGCAGCACTTCAGCTTTCCTTTTTCCATCTGTGCCAAGGACATTGCAGGTGAGAAGCAGAAAATGCCATGGTTTGGTCACACCTGCAGAAGGAGGAGAACCTCCTCACCTGCATCAGCAGAGTCAGGGCTGTCAAGAGAAAGGGACCAAGGGGACACTTCACCCTTAGTGCCACCCTCCCTGGGGCTAAGCAGGACAGGGGCAGTGATCCCAGCAGCTCACATTTGCCCTGAGGGGGCTGAAGTCTTTGGGAAGCCTCTGAATTTCCATGAGGTGGTTTCTTCTACTATGAAAACAGGAGCTGATAGCTCCTTGCTGGACTGCTGAGTGGCCTCCTCTCCTGTGGAGGGAAATCAGCTGTAAACCTTGATGAGGGGCAGAGATTGATCCTGAGGCTGTTTCTACTGCAAAGCTCTGTTAAGTGTTCGCCAGAGTATAAGAAGAATCACTGTATTTGGTTTACTTTGCAATTTCCCATTCCACAATCTGTAGCACACAATGTAATAAGAATGCATTTTAGGGAAGTTGTGACAATTGTTGGGCACAAACTTACCCATTGTTTATTGCTTATGCAATCCTGTCGGTTTATTTCAAGGAATTAAGGGGGTGGGGGGATGGAGTTTAAGGGCATTTGTGAGGGATTTCACCTGCCTGGACTTTCTGTTTGTTTTTCCAAGTGCTTATGGTTTTACTGTGTCATGTCCTAGGTTCATTCTTTCAAGCTGAGTGAAACACTGGAACTAGACAGAAAATCAGATTAATAAAAGGAATGGCCAGAGCCTCTGATTTCAGCCTCACCAGTAGCCTTCCATGTAGATACTCTTATAATCACTCACATTTAACTAAACAGTATTTGAGAACCACTGAGACCAAATGGACTTTGATCTTTATTCTTTAAGAAATTCTTTATTACACTGGGAAATATTATCCCCACTTCATATAAATATGGAGCTGCACAGGAGGAAGAGCAAAGGCCCAGTGACCAATTATCCACATTAAGCCCCTCCAGGTTCATTGGGAAAATAATTTTACACATCTGGGTGTAAGTAGCAGAGCTGGGCTGTCACCCTGCCTCGATGTTTGTCACTTTGCTCCCCAGCACTGCAGGAGTATCTGCAAAGTCTCTTTCATACATCTAAGTACAAATTTGCTGGATGGAATGTGATCCCTTCCTTTTTGGTTTGCCTGGAGAGGAGAGGCAACTGCAACACCAGCTCTTCAGGCACGAGGGGGAGGAGGAGGAGGAGGCTGAAATGTTCCTCAGCTGGGAGGGGCCATGGGAGGCAGCTTGGTAATTCAGCCTGCTGAGTGCAGCCACCTGGATTTTTAGATGTCTGGCACCCACATCCTGAAGCAATTCCAAACTTTTCTGGAAGCTGGCTAAACCTCTGGGTCTGCCCAGCCACATGGAGCACCACCTAGGTATACAGAGCTGCCTAGGGGCTTTCAATGAGGATCACAGCTTTGTTTGCATCACGGGCTCACTGCTCCCTGACATTTCAGGTACTGCTGTCAGGGGAGCAGGACATGTGGCCCAGCAAATCCACATCTCCTTGACTTCTCCAGCAGGAGCAGCAAGTTTGGCCATGTAAAATCAACTCATCAGTCCACCAGGACCACTGTCAGCCTCCTCTGGTGCTGGCAGACATTCCCTGGTTAATTTTCCTCCTGTCAGTTCAGGTGTCATCAGCCTCAGGCTCCCTTCCTTTTTTGCTGCTAGGTGGGTGACAGGAGCTGCACAAAGTGTGGCACACAAGCCCACAACTCTCAGTTTTCCCTTCCTGGGGGATGAAGAACTGCCTAGATTGCCCTGGCAGATTTAGCAGATGGCATTCTACCTGCACCAAGGTCCTCCCCGCTGAACTGCACAGGGAGCTTGGGGTTTGGAGGCACCCAGCTCTTGCACCACTGGCACATTTCCATCCCTCGGGGTTTGCATAACCCACCTGCCATGCTATCAGCCCATGGAGACACTTGTCATTTAAAAACTTCACCCTGGGATGCCACAACCCTGCAAAAGAGGATGACAGGCACGGATCTGTGTGTTTGGGTGCTGTCATGCAGCCAAAACTTCCCTGCAGCAAACACAACCCGGCAAGTTCCACATGCTTTGGAGTTTTAGAACAAAAGTTTAATACAAACTTAATTAGCCCCAGATTTTTAACTATTTTAAGTAGTAAGAAGTTATAAAGTGTCTCAAAAAGAGCTAATTCTCATTAACTGTTTCCCACTGATATATTTTCCAGTTGGTGCTCCCATCACACCTTTACTAAATGGATAGGAGCTCCAAAGCCCTCAACACCTTAAGCCATGCCCCTTTCCTTTCCTTTCCTTTCCTTTCCTTTCCTTTCCTTTCCTTTCCTTTCCTTTCCTTTCCTTTCCTCTTTCACATGTAACTTGTCATGCTGTTATAATTAAATTTCAAAGCTCAAGTCCCTACACTTGTTTTCTTTTTCTGGCATTGTTTTCCACCCAGTAGCCAGCACAGCTTAGCACAAACCAGAGTCACCCACCTGGAGGTTAACAGGCCTCTCTTCTTCCCATCAGGTGTCCTGCTCTGCTGCTGAAAGATAAAACTCAGTGTTGTGTCATGTGAACTTGGCTAACAGGGAATTTCTTTTTACCCTGGTGCTCTATTTACCCAGTTATGGTAAATACAAGGATACCTGGCTTCTCTGCATCTCACCAACTACGTGGCCCTGGTTGTAACACTCAGCTTCTGTGATTTGTCTTTGGCCATGCTTGCGGTCATCTCCAGGCTGCAGACTCTGTGGAAAGGGTTTCTCCCGTGGTCTCTCTCCCTCTGGGTGTGTACACCAGCACAAGACAGCCAAATCCCACGGAGGACCTCCTGTTGCCATGGCCAGTCACGATGGTTTGGAGATGAGGTCAGCTGCCCAGCAGGAAGCACCCCTTGTTAGAGAGTGAAGAAACCTCTGCTTCCCCTCAGCCTCTTTTAAGGAAGTTGCATCTTAGTGAAGCCAGGTTTGTTTTTTTTTATTGACACCACTCTGATTTCTCCCTCTTTGGCTTCCCTCACACTTTGAGGCAGAGCCCAGCCTCCTCAGCACCTCACCTTTGGAGAAATGTATGTTCTTTGGCATGAAAGGGATTTTCTGTGCTAAGTCTTCCATAAAACTTTCCAGCTGAAAGCAGGCTGAAACACATCTAGACATTTCAGTGTTTCCCCCAAAGGTGCCAATCAAGCAGAGAAAACTCCCAGTTCTTGCACATCCATGTCCTATAAGGAACTGCCTTCAACCACTGTAAATAAAACAAAGGTATGATCTTCAGCTAATCTCAGTTACTGGAGCTCCATTGAATTGAGCAGCCCTAGGATAATTTACACCAGATGAGCATTTGCCCTCAACATATGTTACATTATGGTCCAACAGGATGGTCTCAGTTTGCCTTGGGGGAGGAGCTGCTGGAGTGGGGAGTTAGGTTTGCTCATGTCTAGGAACGATGGGCTGCAAAATCCCCGAGAGTGAGGAGATAAATAGGGAAAAGAAGGCATTTGGTTATTAGGCGTTCTTATTTCCAGTGATTAGGGTGGGAAAGAGCAGACTGTGTGGGAAACAGGCGTCCCTACACCCATTTTTGGCAGCTTTTGATTGGCCCCTGACCAGACATTTATTAAAACAGCCTCATAAGTTGCGGTCTCACTAAAGAACAATACAAAACCAACCAAATGTTAATGTATTCAATCTGTTCCTGCTGAGATTTCTGCCTCCCTGCCTCCCTGATTACTAGAGAAGGGGAGGTGGGGGGAAGGCGTGGAGAAAGAAAGAGGAGGGGGGAGAAAAAGCAAAAGAAACGTTTGTATTCCCAGCCTCAGCTGACAGATCTGCCGTAGCCTCCTGGAGTTTTTGTAACTGGAACAAAGGGTCCTCGGTACAGGAACTGTAATTGGTTTTGAGTGTTCATACATTTTAACTCAGCCCAGGTTAGGCATCCAAACAAACTCAAAGCACTGACACAGCTGGAACCCTAGGAGGAGAACTCCAAGGGAGGATAAAGGGCCTTCAAAAGAGGGTAGTGGATCGCATCCGACACCAGAAACCAAAACCTACTCCAGACTGTTTTTCTCAGGAATCCAGAAGAAAAACCGTGCTGCAAACACTTGTCAGCTAGAGGTCTAGGATAATCTGAACTTCAGTGAGAGGAGCGGGGAACAGGGAGGGAACAAAAATTTCGGCAAACAAAAACGCCAGGGCAGGATATGTGACGGAGCTTCTGAATGCTGACAGGGAGGTGGGAGGGATTTAAAACCGCCCCTCTTGATGAAATTTATGAGGGCGGTGCATCCCAAGCCTGCTGCCAGAACAGGTTCTCTGATTCAGCTTCTCCAAGAGCCTGAACCTGCTCTGGACAGATGGTAACTCAGAGGATCCAGGACCTTCCCTCCATGTCCACACACCCAGACATGCCGCTGTCCTCGTCCTTGTCCCTCAGAGACCCCCTCCAGACAAAACTGTGCCCAGGCATTGTCTGGAGAGGGCTGGCTGGCAGTGAGCCCGCGCCGTGCCAGGGCATGTGCTGGTAATTAAAGAGCAAAGATGATCATGACAAGTGCTCAGGCCCATGCTGGGGCTCTGCTGGGTTTACCAGCACGGGCAGATGCGGCAGCACCAGCTGCAAAGCAGCATTTCCATGGGAAAAGGATGAGGCCGAGAACACACAGGGCGAGGAATGCATTTGCAGCCAGTGTCTCTGGTAACAGTCTGGGGCTCTTTTCTCTAAGGTTAACATTCGCTTGCTTGAGAAAAACAATGCTGCTGGGGCTCTGCAGGCGAGATGTGGTTGTGGTGGGTCAGCCGGATCCACAAACAACAGTCCCTTTTTGGGTGGGATTTTCACATCTGTTCTTCCCTGCCCTGAAACCGATTTCACTGGGACAAAGCTCAGACAACACTGTGTGCTTTCAGAAAAAGTCTTCCAGCACTTCCCAGCTCCAGTTGCAGCAATGAGGTCTTTGCATGGAGAGCACACGAGTGATGAGGAGTGTTCAGGACTGGGGCCTACCTCCATTTTGTTCTCAAGAACTACTCTTTTTTGGGTTGTGGACAGGTTTTTAAAGTAATTTTTTTTTTAATTTAGATATTACTGAAAAGTTTCTGTAAACAAATCCACATGGTGGAGTTGGAAGCTGGGCTGAAGGCAGGAGTGGTGTCTGTGATGAAAGTTGTGTAGCTCTGCAGAGGGGTGCTGAGTGTTCCTCTACCTTTCGGCTTGGAAAAATTTCCCCATTCAATCATCCACACTCTTTTCTTATGCCAAATCTCAGTGGGTGATAGGCACTTCCAGGTTCATAGTGGCTTATTTATTAAGAGGGTCTAATCTTGAAAAAATGAACACATCAACAACTTCACCCCTGCCTGCAATTCCTTGGCTCAACTTGGAAGTGGACAAGAGGAAGCAATTGGAGCAAATTCCTTGGTCGTTCATTCACTTCTGCCTTAATCCCTTGTGTACCTGATTCAAGGACTTTTTCAGCCGGAAGAAATGGTGGGGTTTTTTTGTCATTGAGGAGCCAGCACCTAGAAATAAATGTCACACTCTTATCACTGAAGCTGGCCTTTTCTCAGCAGATCCCACAGCCCAGTCTCCCAGAAGAACAGCTCATGTCAGGCATGCAGAAACAGCTGTGATTATCCATCAGAATGCCCCATCCCATCTCTCCAGTTGAAGCCATGGGCTGGAAGCATCTTGTTTTCTTGCATCATCAGGTGCAAACTGGTGGTGAACCCACTGACTCTGTGGTAAGGTGGCCTGGAATGCTGTAGGAAGGCAGAGCAAGAGGGAGACACAGACCTCCCTGAATTCCTAGAAACAACTCTGCAGTGGCTAAGACTGCTCATGGAGGCTGAAGGAGAGCACTAGGAAGCAGCTTTTCCAGTGAGGAGGCTTCTCTTGCCACAGGCTGGTGGCCACACTGTCCGTGTCACTTTGCACTCTTCTGCAGCCTAATCCCACCCTGAAACTTCTGCCTCTATCCAGGTGGGCAGTGGCAGGCAGCCTCTTAGATAAAAGGCAAGCTTTAGGAGGGCCAGGCAAGCTGTCAGCTGGTCACCACACCTGAGGCATTTTAAAGAAGGCACCACTGCAGGAATTTTAGATCTTTGGACAGTTTTTCATTGCTACTATAACTCTAGAAGGTGGCAGGGACGGTGATGTGAATGCAATAGTCTGGGTACTTCTTCCTAGAAAAGCACCAGTTTGAGAATGTAAAACAAGGCAAGAAGAGCTTTGGGCTTTTCCCCGTCTTATATTTCCATTTTCCATCTGTTTTACTCTCTCTCTCCTTAGAAGAGGGCATTTCAGGCTTTTTTCAGCATCCTGCTAGGTTTTGCTCAGTGGCAGCAGCAGCAGGAAAGAGTTCTCACTGCTAGCATTCGAGGCACAGCAGGGTGCCCCAAACTGGGAAGCTGGAACAGGCCACACCAGCACCTCCAGCCGTGGAGGTCTTCTCATGTGACCTGTGGAACTATCTGCCTGCAGACCCCGGCTTCGGAATTTTGGGACCACGTTTGCTGAATTCAACCATTTCAGCCAGTGTTTGCACCTCAGATGAATTTCTGAGTTATCAAGAACCAACAGATTGTTTCTCAGAAGATTGTTTTCTTCAGACTCCTCTCTTTGTTTGCCCAAGGGTATTGGCCCCTCTTGAAGAACCGGACATATAATTAGAAATTAATGTCTATTCGCTTTGATGGATTTTGCCTCTTTTCTGAATCCTGAATTATCCACAAAGCTGTTACAAACAGAATAGAATGTATTTGTTCATCAAAAAAAAAAAAAAAAAAAAAAAAAAATTCAACCCCTTTTTCANGATTCACCCCTTTCTTCAGGGATTAATTCTCAGTTTTTTTCGTGAGTGGCTTGTTGCAAATAGTCATAAATTCTGCCATGTTGGGTTCCAACCCCGGAGTGATCTTTGTCTGGACTTCAATGGGGCTTTGCATGGGGGGGGCCTGGCCACACAGATCTCATTGCAGGATTGGGCAATGGTTAGTTACATACGTCATATGATGTTGTTTCTGTCCTCTGACTGGCTGGCTTATGTAACTACAGAACAATAGCATGCATTTGAATATAAAGGCAAAAATCGTGCCTCGTTATTTGTTCTTCGTGAGAGCCTGTTCAAGGGCTGGATTCTTCTGTCTGTGCAAGCTATAAAGATATTTTCTTTGACAGTCTGTTGGTTTGGGGAGGACATCTGGAGTAGGTGACATTAAGAGAGCTACTGAGATGCTCTCTGTGGGTTCATCTGAGGACTATTTGCAAACACTGGGCTCACATATTCTCCCCAATAGAAGCTGAAAAAGAGCAAAACCCAAGGAGAACAGCTCATGAAGCCAGTCCATGCAGTGACCTGAGCCCTTGACTGCAGTGCAACTGCACTGGTTCACACCTTATAAATGTCTGGCCATCGAGTTTAATGTTTCTCTTATTCCATTTTAGGCGAATAAAAAGACTTAAAAGCACGTCTAGGGATAAAGGTGTACAGCAAAGGGTAAAACATTAACTTAATGTCTGTGTGCTTATTCTTAAACATATTTTCCCCACTTTTCATATTCGCTAAAATCTCAGTGTGATTTCTATTCAGAGGGGGAAAATAGGAATTCACGACTTTGGTTTTCACTTGATGTCTTATTTTTGTTCATCTGGACAACTCATCTCCAGAAGATTTTATCACAGTCTCCTGGAGATTGTATCACAAGTTTTCAGTTCTGGTCTTTTTTTGGTTTTTTGGTTTTTTTTCTCCTAAGGTCCTACTTCTTTGAGTCATATGATTACACAAACATTCCCTATTTCCAGTGTTTTAGAAGTAAGTTTCTAGTCGGCATTGTTGCAGAGAAAAGACTGAAAACATAAACCCTCAAGGCTGAGAAAAAGAACACACAATTTACCATTTTTTTTAAACCTCATGATTTCTCAATCTTATGTTTTTTGAGGATAGTCTGAGTAATAAGCTTTAAAAGCCAAGGGCTGACAATATTAAAGCAGAATCAGGAGGAGACCACTGCTTATGTTCATAAAGCATGACCTGAGCATCCTCCAGACTCTTGGGAGATGTTCCCAAGCAGCAGACAGGTACTTTTCCTAAGTCTTTTGTGACAGTATAAAACCATTACAACCTATTCAAAGTGATTTTGCTCCTTAAACCTGTCAAATTTTAGCAAAAGTACACAAGCTTCAGCAGCTCAGAAAGCATTGTTGCAATCCACAGTGTAAATACCTGTTCTTGTCTCTTGCAGTCTCCCCTGTAAACATGGGGTTTGGAGGGGATGTTGAACACATCTACCCAAAATTCACGAGTTCACAGATGATGCTCTTGTGCCATCCTCGAGCCCCTTTGTATCTGCTTTAGAAATAATTCCCATCCCAGTGAGTTTCTAAGTTTTCAGTTTCTAACCTGAACTCACACAGGCGTTTGCAGCCGGTTACACCTTGCAACGTGCAGCACAGACGTGGAAATGTGGTCCTCTATCTGATTAAACTTTAGCACTCTCATGTTCTAGAACTTGGAATTGCCAGGAACTTGCTTTTTATCTTATTTTATTCGGATGCCACTAACAGAGAGCTACTCAAGCCACTCTGCTGGCAGCAGAAAGGGCAGTTCTGGTAGAAGCTGTGCACCTTCCTCACGGCTTGAAGGAAGCTGGCACCAGCCAGGGTCAGAGTGAACTGTGTGCACTGTGGTGGAAGGATTTCCAGGGATAAATATAAATAGGACCATTCCTGGAAACCCCAAAAGCTGCTGGAAGCCAGGACAGAGAGCAAGCAAGGACATCTGAGGGGTGATGTGCCTGCTCCTTTGAGGATTCCTCCTGTGTGGCCCCTCCCAAAAACAGCACCTCTCACCCTGGCAGATGAGAGGAAAGCCTTTTCCAGCTGCCACAGGACATCCATGCCCACCAGCCAGTGGGCTGTAAGTTTTAGGACAACATGGCCATGTAAATAGGTGAAGAACCAGCAAACAGCATTTCTTCATTGCTCAGACATTCAATCAAGCCTTTGCATCTCCACCAGCTGCCCTGTCTCAGCTGGCACACATGTCCTCCCAAGCAAATGAGAGGCAAAGCATGTTACCTGAAACCTCTCATTGCCACCAAGGTCATTTTGTGGAGATCTCTGTTGGCACACTGAACTCCATGAAGCCACGATAAGTTACAAAGGGACAGTACAAGAGATGCACAGACAGCACTGATTAAAGGACAATATTGTGTGTTTATGGGACTAGGGGGAGTGTTGGTGGCAGGGGAGTTGGTTAGTGCGTCATTCCTGGACACTTGTGAGACGCTCTGCAGAAGAAGGAACGACTTTTCCCACCTGAATGCTATTTTAATAACTTTGAAATGTCTTCCTTAGATGTCTCATCATTATTCCCATAGTTAGAAGCTGATTAATGGCACGCCCCTCGAACACATATCTGGGCACACGTACAAAGACTTTTTAATACTCCCTAACAATGGCCAACAGCTGG
>VXBC01005893.1:0-37690 GCA_013399945.1 Ploceus nigricollis | reverse complement strand
CCCCCCAAAAACAGCTCCCAACCTAGCCAACCAAAAAAATACAGCTGAATTCCCCCAGCCATTTAATTAGAAGTAACATCTCCCTTTCAAAACTCACACAGGCCTTCCAAGGTGAAACTCATCCCTTAACAGCAGCTGGAACCTCTTGCCACACTAGAAAAAGAAGAGCTCCGGTACAGAGGAGTGGGAAGAAATGTGGAAATACTAGGAATAAGCAGGCTCCTGTGGAGTGTGCTGGGTATTGAACAGCTAGCTGAAAGGCAGTGCAAACTATAATAAGCAGCTGCAGCTCCCAGGTCTCCTGAAAGAAAGAAAGAAAGAAAGAAAAAAAAAATTCACAAAATTCACAAGTGTCACAATTTTCCACCACGTGAGTAAACTGTTTTGGATAGCGGTGAGGCAATGCCACTTGTATGAGGTTGGGAGTGGTGGCTGTACACGTCTCCAGTGAAAGGAAAAGGGTGAACTCAGAGGCCCGAGTGATTCCACTGCTAAATGAATCAGAACCTGAGGGAAGAGAAAAGGTATGTGGGGGGGAAAAAGGCATTGAAGCAGAGTCAGGGAAGATTGAGAGGGAGTATGAATAAAACAGAAGAGGGGAGTGTATGATTCAGCCTATTACTTATTGCTTCTTTTAGCTGCCAGAAACAATCAGAAACATGAGGGTGTTTCTTATACATACGCATGTATATATGTAAATATAATGTATATATTGCTGATAAAGATATAGATAGATGGATGTGGGCATAAGGGGGCCCTCATCCCTGTGTGTCCCTGTCTGCAGGGAGGGGCAGAGCATGGACCAGGCCGTGCCCTGTAGGGAGCAATGGCACCAGAGGAATGGGCAGGAGTTGATACCCAGGAAGCTCCACCTGGACATGAGGCAGAACTTCTTCTCTGTGCAGTGACCGAGCCCTGAACAGACTGCCCAGAGAGGCTGTGGAGTTCCTCTCACTGGAGATATTCCAGAACATGGACAAAACACTGTGCCACGTGCTGTGGGATGACCCTGCTGGAGCAGGGAGATGACCCACTGTGGTCCCTTCCAACCTGACCCATCCTGGGATTCTGTGGCAAGCAGAATCTCTTATCCACGAGGGGTTTACCATCTATAAACCAAATAAATTCCATGGAGGCGCTGCCTTGAGGATGAAGTTGCTCTGACTGGGGCACAGAGATGGGCTTTGCCCACTGCACCCATGAGGCCAAATTCCCCAGCTTGTCCAGCGGAGGCTGGGCCCTGGCTCGTTGTGCTTTTCAGACAGAGCAGAGATTTCCTGCAGGGAATTCCTGGGGAAGGAGGAAGGAGTTGGGAAGGCAGATCAGCCTTGTTGTGACAGTCAAGGCCCTTGCACAGAGAGATCTGCTCGCAGAGAGGGTAATGAGACACCCGTAGGAGCGAGATACCCACTGCCCACAGCGATTTCACCTCCTCCTCCTCCTCCCCTCACGCCTCAAGATCAACACCAGCAGTGCTGCCAAGCCTCTAATTACGTCTTTAAAATCCTGTCAGGTCGCGAGGATGTGACGAGCTCTAATTGTGGAAGAGCGTTTAGGGAGACTCGTAATTACACAGTCATTAAGCCGGTTAAACACACCACGGTCTCTTTTGTGAGGCGGTGCTGGGCCTGGCTCCCTCCCAGCGGCGACACAAACACAGGATTAAGCTGGCAATTCGTGATCAGCAGGTAAAAAACAATAACTCCCCGCTCCACTGCTGAGCAGCGAGGCTCCTCCTGGGCCAGGACTGGCTATTGTGGGCTTTCCCAGCTGAGAGGTAGAAAATCCAGCACAAAAGAGGGACCTGCAGGGAGTTCTCACCCTGTGTGCCCATGCGGCCTCCTGTCTCAGTCCTCATCCAACAAAATCCTGCTGCCGGAAAATTTGCTGAAAAAAATTTGCTTTTAGCCTTAAAAGTACTCCAGGTTGACTAAAAATGGCTTTTTAAATTTCTTTTAGTTCTACGAGGATATGTCCCCCCCAGCCTTTCTTTTTTTTAATCACCTTGTTTGCTAAATGAAAGTACTCTGGAGAAAAGCAAACAAAGCAGAACTTCTCTTGCATGTGTGGGAGGAATGGGGAGTAGAGGTCATTAAACCAAACTCCTCTGCCGACATCTCAGGCCTTGTGACAGGTCAAACCACAGCCCCTGGGTTTTTATTCAGCTTTCTCAGTTTCTTTGATGTCCACTTGTATAACTGCTCGCTTCATAAAGGTCAGTTGTTATATATAGGAGACATTTTCCAGATTCAGACTGGGATGGAGGGTGACCTATCAAGATGCAAATCTCATGTATAGTAAAAGCTGCTCAGGGAGAAGCTCCAGCAAGGACCAGCTGAGGAGGATTTTTCCAAGATAGACCTGGTGCCAAGACCAGATGATAATACTGTCCAATAAGAAAAATAGTGATACTTACGTAAAGAGGAAAAAAGTGGAATAAGATCAACTTAGATGCCTGAATTAGCCCCAAAGATTTGTACTAAAGGCATTCCAAACAAATTTTTGGCTTCCAGCTCCACATCCTAGAGGAAGGGAATGCCTTGGCAGCTCCTGCATCCCGAGCTCTCAGCCTAGGAAGCGAATTTAACCCTGAAGAGTCTGCCTTTCTGTCTCCTCTCAAAATTACAGGGCAAAGCTGCTGCAGCACCGTGGGTTTAGCAGGTGAATGGGGATGTCCCCACACACCCTGACATCCCCAGACACCTCTGGGAAGACAGATGGCCATGTGCTGTCCTCTCTGCACCTCTGTGCCCATGCTTAGGGGACAAGGGACATGCCCTGGGCGGGGGATGGATCTTGGGGGTCTGGGCCAGTTGCTGCTCCTCTCTGCAGCTCAGGCACCCAGTGCTGCCCACAGCCCTCCCTGCCTTCCCCATGGAATGGGAGCCACAGGGCACCTGTGTGGAACTGCTGCTGGCAGAATAAATAGCAGTGCCCTGCCAGAAAGGCAACGTGTCTTATGCATCGTGCAAAACTCCATCTGGCCAGTCAGCCCTCAGGTAGACTGAAATTATCCTTTATTTTCACTCTGGAGCCCTGTGTAGGACTCCAGGAGTCCTGTGACACAGGAAAAGTGTAGCATAATTTTATTTGTTTACTCAGTTATCACCAGAGCTGCCTTACTGAGCCCTACCAGGAGAACGCTCTTTTGATGTAAACCTGTTACGAGTGAGAGTAGGGAGCATCTAAAATAAAAAAAAAAAAAATTAAAAAAAGACTTGATTCCAATCCAAACTCACGTGACAGAAAGGGAAAAAATAAAACACCAAAAAAAAAGGAGGCGCACATTATTCCCATGTGTGTAAGAGGGTGTTAAATCGAGTAGAGACAAACTTTAACCAGAACCACAGCATTACTCAGAGCAGCTTGTCCAAGCCTGCAGAAATCATGGTCAGAGAGTCTCCCAGCTGGCAGAGGTGGACAGGGGTTGCCAAGAAAGACAAGTCCTCGCTGGTACTGCTTTGTACGGAGGATCCTCTCATGAACGGTTTTAATAAAGACTTAATTGATTGTTCTGGAGTCTGTCAGGCTAATAAACATTTATGGCCCTGAGTCAGTCATCTAGAACACATTCCATAAGGCAGTTAGAGGCTGCTGAGCAGGGCAGCCAGGCGCACGTCTGTCATGTGCCGGTGACGTCCATTCATCATGCACTAGTCATGCAACGAGTCAAACCTTCGGAGAAAGTGGAATCTCTGCCTCTTTTGCACCAGCCAGGAGGTGGAATAATCACTTTGTCCTCCAGGCCGGTGTTCTGCCTGTTCTACAGAACCCTGGTTCTGCAGCAGGTTTCCACGTGTGCCCTGGAGTAAATCACTTGGGGATGTCAGCACAGCACTGATCAGACATTTCAGCTCTCCCGAGTTCTGGGCACAGACAGAAGCAGAGGCAAATACAAGGAAGACATGGCCATAAAAATACAAATTAAGATAAAGCTAGATTGTCCTGCTGCTTAATCATGTAAATGTACAAATAGAGCCTGATGACAGTGACTCAAGGGAAACAATGACCTTATCAGCAGCCTTAGATAGGCCTGAGCCATAAATGAAAATAAATGATCTACTGACATGCCTTATTATCTCCCTAGCGTCTGCTGGAGAACTCAATTCACCTCTGCATATCTATATCCTCCAGCACACTCAGCATCAGGAGGGTCTGCTGTCCCTCCACAGTCTCCCTTTGTTGCACCAGCAGAATCTCCAGCCATTGCACTGACCTTACACTGGCTTTCAGGTGGGAGCTCCAGCTCTGCACCATCTATCATTGTGTGGTCAGCATGGAAAACCACCTCTCCCTCCTTTTTTTTCCCCTCCTGAGTTTATAGCCTGACCTCACTTTCCAATCACTCTGCCATCCATTTGCACCCCCAAGGAGTCCCATGGGGTTTTAATCAGCCAGGTCCCCACACCCTCCAGGCAGCATCTGGGTAGATCTCTTTGCACTCAGGGCTTGAGAACCCAGAGGAGCCACCCAAAATCTCTTTACAGACTCACATTGGCTCCAACTCTGCTGATCCTGGCACAAGCATCTGCAGGTGGTCAGGGAACCCTGGAGCAGTGAGGAAATCCACTGTGGAAGGAAAACTGCTGGGACAGGAGAGGCTTTAGACCTCCAGCTCATGCGTGTTTGAAGCTAAGACAGAGGGCTTAAGGGGCTGCTTTTCCTATCAAGATTGATTATTTCACATATACAGGCAGGTAGTTGTTGATTCTTTGGGGGGAAAGAAGAGCAGCACTTGTAATTGCTTGGCAACTTGTGCTAATCTAGTTCACTGGAAGTTCAAGAATTTGGTATCTGCTTTCAGTTTCATCTGGAAGTGAGGCAAACATTTTAGTTCCCTGAGAAAGGCTAATCCTAAAAACTACTATCAAGAATTAGAAAATTTATTTAAAAACAAAAAGGGTACCTTGAGACATTTCTGGAATTAAAATTTCTTTTTTTTCTTCATCTTTCCAAGGAATAAAGGCATTTAATTTTTTTTTCTTTTACTTCAAGAGAAACAGAAATTGACCCAACATGTCCTGCTAGCCCTATTAATAATTATAAACATGAGACCATGAAAACCTACAGGGGAATTTTTAAAAAGAAGTATCAGGAAAAAAGTTGCTTGCTTTCTAACAGAAAAGGCAAGGAGGGGGAAAAAGAGTTCTGTACCAGAAGAAGAAAAGATTAACAGAAAGGAGAAAAGGAATTATTTGAAACAAAATATTAATAAAAACTGTACAGGACATGTCAGACTTTGTAAGTCACAACACACCTGAGCTGGTGAGGCTGTCAGGGCTTTGACCCTCATCCTTCTGAAATGGGACACAGCTGGATGGAGCAGACACCTTCTCCCCAGTGCCCTGGTCCGAGCAGGGACAGGGTGTCCCTGCGGTGTTGTGTCTCCCATAAGCAGAGAGAAGGTTGGACTGCACCTCCAGCAGGCACAGGATGACTTTGCTGACCTTTGTAGCACTTCAGCAGCCCTGAAGTCATGGCAGACACAACAGGGTTGGGTTTGCTTGTCCCCCCATGGCCATTTGCTGTACCCACAGCGCTCTGGTACCCTGGGGCATCTGCTTTATCTTGCTGGCACAGCTGTGTATGATGCACCTTTCACCCAGTTTGGGCATTACACAGCACTCTTCTCCCCTGCCCATGTCAAAGCACACTGCACCCTAAGGGCCCCATAGATTTCAGTGGGGCTCTTCCCAAATTCACACACCGAGTCATCATGAGTGAGTGCAAATCTGTCCCTCACCCTTCACTGCTCCTGTGGTCCTCCTGGCTCTGCCCTTATGAGTAAAATCCCTGCCACCAGGCAAGAAGACAGCCCAAGGCACATGGCAGTGCATTCCAGGAGTTTAGAGACTGTGGGGCTATACATCCAGGCAGTAGATTCCAAGAGCAGAAGACAGGGCTGCACTCTCTGGGTCTGGCTCCTGGTGAGACATCCACAGGGTATTTCAACCAGCAAACCCTACACCAAGCACAGAGTAGCCAGAGGGGTGACCCTCCATCCTTCCAAAACTCATCGTGCTCTCCCGCCCCTCCCTGCCCTCTGCCTGGGAACAAAATGCACTTAGCTGTGTTTTCCCCTCAGACTCTTAATGTGTCCAGCAATACCTGTGCTTTGCAGAGAGCAGGGGCAATGACAAGTTATGGAGCACACATCTGTAAGGTCAGGTTTTTCCAAGCATTTCACCTCTCTGTAATACTGAATTAGGCATTTTTGCCTCTTCAGACATACAAGTCCCAGCTCCTTCTCATCAGCAGCACAGAAAACTACTGTTTGGAGAGGCAGACAGGCAGCAGCACTACTGAAAGTTTGTGTTGAAAGGAAAAGCCTTTTCCCAAATGGGATATTGCATGTAATGCATGTCTGCCATCACTTTATCCATGTCCTGGTGGTACCTGCAGGATTTGTTCCAGCTGCATCTGGGCACCATGAGAAGCAGACAAGGATAGGAGATGAGTGGAGAGCAGGCTGAAAGGGAATTTGCTCTCTTCTTCCAGTGACTCCTTCCCCTCCCACCTCATATCTTGCACATTTCCACAAAGAAAAAGGCGATGACAGAAAATAAGTTTGATCCAGGAGAGGGACAGAAATTTTATTTTTGTTTAAAAAAGAGGAAATATTCCAAAAGAAATTCCAGGTAAAGAAAGGGGGAAAAAAAGTCACTTTCTGTTGAAAAAGTGTTTAGGCCCATACAGTTTTCAGCAGCTGTGACCTGGATTATCCCAGTATCTCCTTCCCCATCACATGCTATTTTTAGCCTCATTTGCCAGAGACATGCTTCAGTAGCAGCATGGCTAAGTCCAAGATCAACTCCCTGCAGACTGCCCTCCTCCCCTCTCATGTATTTGGTTTCATTGATGCTAATTTGATCAGGGGCCGCTGTTTGTGAGGGCAATGCAGGAGAGACCCCAGGGAGAACGACTGATGCCTGATCTCAGGGCGAGGCGAGCCCGAGCTGAGCCCTCGCAGCAGGGGAAAGGCAGCAGACGCCCCTTGGTACAGAAGCAACCATGGCTTCTACACAGGATCCAGCTGAACCTGGAGCTGTCAGCCCAGCTGTGGGCAGCACCTGGGGCTGGGGACTGTCCTGGTGGCAGGGCAGGGCAGAGAGGGGAAGGGAAGGGAAAGGGTCCATCCCCCTGCAGACACGGGGTCTGGCTGGGGTGCTCCTGCTGCTGCTCTCCCACACATCTGCAGCTGGATACCCTGTGAGGCACCAGGCACCACAGAGCTGTCCCTGCCTATCTGTCCAACATCCCCCTGGCCCAAATTCTAACACAGAAGCTGTTGTTGGATGGCTGTTGTTGAATACCTGCAATCAAGTGTTACCGGCTTTTGTTCAATTGCATCTTTTGCAATGTTTAGAGCACAGATAAAGATTCAGGTGCTGCTTCCACTCAGTATTCCTTCCCCCTCAGTCCTGCCCTGTCCCTCCACTCACTCATGCCTGGTTGTAGCTGTCAGGGAGAAAATAAGGTGAGTGGATGCAGGCAAATAGAGAAGGTAAAGAAAGGAAAGGTAACACCCTGAAGACAGAAGTCTGTGTGCCTGCTGCCAATCACAATAACAATAAAGGCCATCAAACACAGACACCTATTACTCTGCTGTCTCCTGCCTGGCTGCCCACAGAGTCAGGACTTTAGTCCAGCACATCAGTTAGAGAGTCAAAGACATTGAACTTGGGACCTGTTTCTCTGATAAGGAGAAAGTGAGACAGCCTGACCAAGAGCTGGGAGCCTGATAACTTTTACACACTGCAAGTAAGCCCAGCTTCGTGCTGATATTTTAAAGATCTTTGCCCTTTAGCTTGAGCAGGAAATCTTAAAATGGAAAATATGTAGCTTAAAGGAAGGGGCGAGGCTCACTTGAAGTGTAAGAATGTACATAAGTATAGGAAATAACAGGTTGTTAAGAAACAACAGTTCAGTTGTTAAAAAAAATTGAGGCCAAATATAGATTATATTTCCCCTCATTAGGGATCAGCAAAAATTATTTTTCTTCTTTTTTTTTTTTTTAAGATTTTGCCATGAGCGGAGGGACTTCCTTCTCTCTCCTGAAGCATTACCTAGTTTTGTTGGTCACCACAAGCAGAGTGGATGAAGACCCCCTTCCCCAAGCATAGGGAAGACAGCAGGAGGAGAAAAAATGCTGGGAGAGATGTGAGGTAACCACCCACTGCCAGAGGCATGGCAGATTCAGAGCTGCATGGGCCACCAGCCACCAGCACCTCATTGTGAGGGGACAACTATGCCAGTAAGCTGAGCACAGCCAAGGCATGAGCTAAAGGACTTTGCTGATACAGCAAAAGAGTACCTACAGGTCACTCTTGAGGGATGAAGGTAGAGATTTTCAGATGCTCAAAAGCTTCCCCTTTCAGGTTTCCTACAGCTGAGGCCAAGGTGCTTCTAGGTACAGCAGAGATAAAACTTTTACTGCGTGCATGGTTCTGAGATTTGATGCCTTGATGATTTGGTAGCAGCAGAACAAGCTGATCCTTGATCAGCACGTGCTGGATCAGGGCACCTCTTTTCCTTCCAAACCCTACATCATAATTCTGTTTTATACAGTCAGAGCTGCTTGTGTAAATCGACCACTCTCACACACACAGATTTCCTCTGACCATCAGTGGGGTGGGATTCCAGTCCAAATGCCAGCCCAAAACATAAGCAGAGATCAGTCTACAATTGTCTGCCATGCAATCATTCAGCAGCTTTAATGCCACCGATCCACACGTGTCCCAGAGAGCATCACTGATGTAAACTCACCTGCCCCACTTCCTTGCTTAGCAAACATTTACTTTCTTTATTATATGCCCAGTGCCAGATAGCAGGAGAGGGAGAAATTAAGTCAGTATTATTAACAGACTGCAGCCTTGCCCTTTAAGTCTAATTGGAGGGAGAGAATTACTGCCAAGGTATACAGTGCCCAAGAGCCAGCTGGGCTCGCCCCAGCACATTGGCAGGACAGAACCGTGGCTGCAGTGGGGAGCTTCCTTCTCTATTCCCCAGTGATGACACTGGACCTGCAGATGACTTCTCTGAGCTACTCAGCCTCTCTAAAATACCCCTGATGGATCAGCAGGGCACTGGTGCTGCTGCACAAACCTTCTTTCCCTTACCCAGCAGCAATTAGCTGCAGGCTAGCAGGATGACTATCTGCCTGGGGATGCAAGTGGCTTCTCAGGTGCATGGCTCCTTAGTTTCCCAGGTGTGCTGGGCCTCTCAGGAATCTCACTGTCTCCTCAGAAAAGGTGTGGTTCCTCTGCTTCCCCCCAGCCCTGCCCCAGGTCAGATTCCCCCAGGGAGCAAAGCTGGACATGCTCCCTGGAGGCACAGAGGCTGAGTTGTGTCAGTGAAGGGACTAGTACCTTATTCCATTACCTCCAGCCCTGGGGGTAGAAAGAGCTTTGTGGACTCCCAGGCACTGTCCCAGGCTCTCTGCAGGACACTGAAATTTCACAGCTTTATCAGTTCCCAGGAAAAGCCCTGGAGTTTGCACTACACAAGGGCAGTCAGTTCTGACCTTTGAACAGGGCATGGAAACCAAAACAGGGATATGACTTTCACTGCATTTCCTGGAGCTTGTGATGTGATCTGACACTATTTCTAAGTTCCCTGTCTTAACATAAGATCAATTTTTCTCCTGCTCCATGATGGGCACTGGTGTAACTCCAACGCTGTCCAGGAAATCACTTTCTTGGCCATGATTATGGCCAAGTAAAACCCCAGAACTGAGGTGAGAGTGTTCTGGGAACCAGCTAAGCAGAGCCAGCTGTGATGCCAAGGAGACATGAGAAGATGCCTCGACTAAGGGTAGTCAGAGGAAAATCCTGGACCTGGTTTAAAATTTTCGCCCTCTTTTACCAGGGAACAAAAATGCATTAAAATTCTGCAGGTTCATTTGTCTTCCACGTTTTTTTCCAGTCTTTGGCTGTTATTCCTCCACTTGTTCAAAAAATTTGCAGTATGAAATGGCTGAGGCACCCATCAGGCACCCTGAGCAGCATCCTCAGGCTGGAGAAGAATGTCCTGAGTGGGAGCATTTAGTCCTGGCTGCAGCACTGGGGTTGATTGCCCATCAGTCACCAAGTCCAAGGCTGCAGAGTGTGGTTTGTGGTAACAGCTGTTTATGATTGAGCCTCTCCAATACCTGCAAAGCTGAGATGTGTCAGCAGTGTTATTCCTTTGCCTGCCTAGTCCCAGATGGTATCTACACAGGGACATAAAATAAACAACAACAGCAGGAAGGTGGATGAGGTTTCTAGTGCTGTTAGCCTCCCTCCCTCAGATTGGCACCAGAACTCTGAGGAGAGGCAGTCACAGAGCAGAGGTATCTAGGTTGTACATAATTCACAAGGTGAAGGTGGTTTTCGGCTGCAGGCAGGGATGACTGAAAACCTTCCAGTTGCCTTGCAGTAATGTGTGCTCTGCTAGCTTGCACCTAAGCAAAACTCTCAGCTTTTTGCCTGAAGCCAAATACTGTTTGGCCCTATCAGAAGCAACCCATCTTGCAGCATCACTTCCTTAACAGTCTCCAGTGTTCTGTTTCATTTCACAGGGCACTTAGAGATGTTTGCTCAATGGGAGAAGAAATTCCAAACTTCTCACTACAAACACAGACTGCCTTGAGCAAAGCTTCTGCTACACCACAATACCCTGGGTGAAGATTAGAACCTTTCTTCTGCCTTCACACTGGACGAGTTGCCCTCATGTTTCTTAGCTTAGTTACAATCCTCATCCCTTAACAAAAAAGTCTCTTTTTACTTGGATATTACTTTAAAGTGTTTTCATAAAAGGAGTTTCACAACAAAGTTCATTCACATGTATGTATCTTCTAACAAGCTTAAGACAAAGAGTTTGGTGAACATACAGCAAAGTCATGAAATAGGTGAGTTTTTGTCAACTTTGAGGGGGAGAAAAGAAAAGAAGTCTGGTATCAATTTCCCCAAAGCAGATCTTTATTTTAAATTTAACTCCCTGCTGGCAGGATGTATCTGTAAGTTGCCCAGAAGGCCAGTCCATGATTCCACAGCCATCAGTACCAGGTAACCACTACCACTACCCCTAAGTCAGCCTGGATCAGCCTTGACTGTGCCCAATCACACCTCTATTTATGGGACTAACACACCCAGAAAACAGAAAATACAACCCCAGCTTGGATGTTTGTGACACCAGGTGCAAGTGGGAAAGATCATGCCTTAAAGCTTTGCTTACAACTTTAACTCCCCAGCCTTTCCTGACAGATCTGGGCAGCAGGAAGGGTTGTGCTGGATCAACACATTGTGTTGTGCAGCCTCAGCACCTTTGAACTGATACTGGGAAACCAAAAGAGCTGAATTTGCTGCATCAAAACTCTGCCTTGGAGCTGATCTTACTAATTTGGCAGCGAGTGGGTTTTCCATAATTACATTTCTTTGTCTTGGACGAATCACAGAATCACACAGTGGGAAAGGCTGGAAGGGACCACAGGAGATAAATGTCTTATTATTTCTCCCCTTGCAGATACCCTGTGTCACAGGCAGTAGCTGGCTCTTCCTTCTGCTTGTGTAACTCATTTTTTCAGCTAATTTAGTCCAATAGAATGGATTATCTCTCGCCACAATCTTACCTCATTTACATCTTAGACCTGCACAGCTATAACCCAACAGTTACTTCTTTTGAAAGGGCAACACAACCAGACCTGTGCTTTTTCTGCAAAATATCTTAATATAAAAGCAGCCCAGTGTGTTTGAGTGTTGCCTATCCTTGCACTGAGCCCTTTCTGGTTAGAGGCATGGCACAGTTCCGTGGGAATGACCAAGTTCATCTCTCACTCTTGGGCAGCTGTGTGCTTATTGTTATAAAATGACGTACAAGAAGGAGTCTGCCTATGTTTTGAGTTGCCTTGTGATCTACACCAGAACAGAACAGGAGAGAACTGTTTTCCTTCTACCCCTTCCAATTTGCACCAGTTTGTCCTAGCTGAAAGCTGGGGCAGAGCTGAATTTGCTTTCTTTAACTTCTAGCTTCTTGTTAGAGTTTTATTGTCTTTTTAACTACATCACTGAATATTTCTGCGTACTGTTAACGAGCTTTTCCATCTCTGGCAGGTGACTAATGTTACCAAAGCCAGTGTTATATCTTGCTTTTCAGACTGACAGTGCCAGGACTCATTTTCATTTTTTCCCCTGTGGAAATTAAAAAGGAGCTTCCACTTGTCACAGGCAGAGATAGCACAGCCCAGGAGCAGCCAGCAGCAGAGACCATGCCAGTACCCTGATGTGCAGAAACACCAGGATAAATTGCAGCAAGGCATCCACACTTCCACCTGTGACAATGAGACCTTCTTGGATGAGAAAAGACGAGCTCTGCTTGTGCTGGAGGAGGGTGAGTCTGGTCACCCACATCTGCTCGCGCCCAGCACAGGTGCTGTGCTCCAAGCCATGCCTGGGCTCCCATCTCCACTGTGTCCAAGGAATAATGACATTTATCTAGCTCTTGTCCCATCACCCTCATCCTCATCAGTGTTTTGAGGTCAGTCTGTGAGCATTGCAGGTGGACACTGAGAGAAGCCATAACAGAAGGAGGTTGTACGGAGACTGCACTAGATCCAGCTGCTCCCACATCCCAGGCAGGACTGGCAGTGTTTGGAGCAATCCCATCCTCTTCCAAACTCACTGTTTCTACACACAAGAGTTTTCAGCAACCTCTCCATCCGCCTGCTTTTCTGGAAGAGCCCAGGAAGTCTCTCCCTTCAGATGAAGGAGGAGAACTCCACCAACAGTAGCGTTCCCAGACAGCTGCAGCCCAACCTTCATTTCTCAGGGGACAGAACTGCCTGTTATTTATTCAGACATTTTGTTCCCGGCTTTTATTGCTCTGTTTTATATGGTAGGCAAGGTCAGAGCCTTTGTAATATAGGAACAGCATCGCCAAGACTTCTCTCCAAAGGACAAGCACTATATGCAGAAATATCAAATATGTTATGGCATAACATAAGGAAAAGAATGCTATGTTTTTCACCTGGACACTTATTTCAGCCATGGGGAGATGAATAAAACATGGGGAGTGGATGGGGGAAAAAAGTTTGTACTTTTCAATCTTTTTCCCTGTTTTTTACAACATAAAAAGCAATGTTATTTTGGTGATAAATCACTGGTCTCTAGGTTTTGTTTGGACTAGTATCAATCTGCAATTTCTCACAGATATTAAAAGCACATAGAACAAGCTGAATCAAAAGCCATCAATATTGTTTACATAAGAAGTTAGGCTCTAGAAGAGCTGCTCAATTTTAAGTCACTTAACTTGCTTCAACTCACCCTCTGGTAAGCAAATTTATATCTCTTTTATCTTCTTTTATCTAACTGGTTTGGACCAAAGAAGCAAATATATAGATTGAAGATAAAGAAAAAGAATGAAGACAAAGAAAAAGAATGAAGAAGAAAAAGAAAAAGAAAAAGAAAAAGAAAAAGAAAAAGAAAAAGAAAAAGAAAAAGAAAAAGAAAAAGAAAAAGAAAAAGAAAAAGAAAAAGAAAAAGAAAAAGACCCTCCCTCATCAGCTCCATGAAGTTGTATTTCCTCACAGCCTTTTTAGCATGTTTGCAGATGGAATCTGACCTAGAAAGGTACAATCCTCACATTTTGAACCATCCTGAGGTGACACACGTGACATCTGAAATCTCTTAACATGTTTCCTTGTTTTCTTCTAGTACCAAGATAAAGTGGCACCAAACTCTGTCATGTTCCTGTTTTATGGTGAGACAATAAATCACTAATGAGTCTTTATTACGAGATTAATCAATCACTTACATTCTTGCAGAACTCCAGAAATTAATGTATTATTGATTACCATGTTTTAAAACCACTTACACTTCCTTCTCTTGATAATATAACTTTAGTATACAGAGTAACCTACATTCCATTTATCGTACGAGCTGCTCTGCCAATTTACAAACTACCTACAAAGTTTTGGAAATGCAAAAGGTGATTCATAAATTAAGATCACAGGGACAAGAGCTGAAATACAGCACTGCAAATAAGATGTCAAAACATTCTAGCTAATGAAATTTCTTTTGTTTCTGAGGGGAGGGAAGTTTCAGAAACAATGGTCCCTTTTGCCTCAAAGACAGGCCATTCTTTATGAAACACTATAGCTGTGCCATACTCAAGAACAGCCCTGCAGTAGCAAATTATTTTATTCACAACAGAAGAAGAAAACAAGTTTTACAAAGCATTTCGCATTGGAAGCCTCTGTTTTAACTCATCTTCAAAGAAAATTGACAGCATTTCTGGTCTTTCATACTGACTGAGCAGGCTGTGAATGCTACCCACCAAGCTCAGAGGTACAGGTTTCCACTGCTGTGAGACTTCCCACGTTTTGTGTAAGGAAAAGCTGCAGGAACAGGCTTGCAATGCACTTCTTCCATAATTTCATCTATTCAAAATGACATGCTGTCCTTGGCAACCATTCAGCATTTAACTTCAGCTGTGAGCCTTCAGCAATAAACCAGCAGCACTGAGGTGACTTGAGGACACATCAGCTGCTTTTACTTTGACTCCAAGGTATGACCCAAAGCTCGACTGCCCTCATCCTATTCACTGGGTTGAATTTCACACCTCTGTGCTCCAGGCACAGGTGGCAAAAGAGCTTCTACCACAACCCCAGAGGCCCCACAAGCCTGAATTAATCAGCCAGGATAACATTTGCTCAGGGATTGCCCTGGCCCATACACAGGGCCTTGAACTTGGCCTTGCTGAGCTTTCATAAGGTTTGCAGGGTCCCACTTCTCCAGCCTGTCAAGGATCCCTTCCCTGCAGTGCTGCCCACACCACACAGCTCAGTGCCATCACCAGCCTTGATCCCATTTTGCAGCACCAAAGCAGCACCAATCCCAAAACCAATGCCTAAGAAACCACTTGCAATGCCAGGACAGGAACAAGAAACTCATGGGGAATTTCAGTGTGTGTTCTCCTCTGCTCCATGTAAGAAGTAATTATGTTTCTAAAAAAGTTGTTGGTAGTAGTCTCTGTGTTGAAACTGTCAAACAATGTGGAATTTCCCACAAACATGTTGCTCTAAGAAAGCTCAAACGCCACAGTTTGGGACAGAGGATGAAGTTTTGTACAAGAATAGGTGAATCAGGTTTTGTTTTGTTTTTTTTTTTCAGCACTTAGGAAGGGGAGCACTACAGTCCAGGAGGATCCTTTCCTTTCCAGCTACTTAAAACAAAAGGAGAAGTCATTTCATACAGTGTCGATATTAGAAAGCCTTTTAGCTACACCAGTCCCAGCCACAAGTACAAAGGGCAAATCATGTTCAGCCCTGTTTCTGTTTGAGCCTCTTGTTGCAGACAAGGAACTGTGCAGCTCAGTTAATGGGATTTTGCCTCCTCTGCCCATGAACGATGTCATTTTCTAGGATGAAGAGTCCGTGGGCCAGCTCTTGCATTTTGGCATTGTATTTTGGCACCTAATAGTCCTAATGGTTTCCCCCTGGTAAATACTCAGTTAGCTGACCTAATCAGTATTCTTCAGCAAGGACAAGGAATTATTCATTATTCAAAGTCACTTTGGCAAGTACCATGACCTGTTCATCTACAACAAAGGAAAAAAGAAGAGGGTCAGACCCAGGATCCACCTAGACCCGTATGTCATTTCTGACAACAGACAGTGGACACATCTGGAGAGAGAGAAAACAGCAAGCAGAACCTTTAAATATCCTTCCTGAGAGCTTGGCAAAGCTGTACCTTCGAAATACACCTTCAAGACTGCTGCTTGGTGGGTGTAAAATCACTAGGGGGAAAAAAAAATTAAAAAAGAAGAAAAAAGTTTTTAATTTCTGTAAGACTTGCATCTAGACCAGGTACAGCTTTCTAGGACAAACAGCAGTGTGTGTAGAAAATGTCAGCAGACAAACCAACAGCTAGCCAGGAATTTAGCAGTGATTTGCTGGTGTTAACTAACTTGTTCACATGCATCCAGTGCCTGTCACAGAGATACCTCTGCATGTGAGAGAGGGCTCTGTGTGTGGTAGGTAATGGGCTGGTGCTGGTTTCTGTGCAGCAGGGAGTTTACCTCCAGGCCATAGGTGAGCTAATGAAGGAGTTCCCTTGCTGTCCAGCTGCCAAAAAGAAAGGAGGGAGTGGGAAGGCAAGGACAAGGCAGGCAACAAGAGGCCCAGCCCCCTCGGGAGGTTGGCATGGGGAACACGTTTTGCTCAGTCATAGAAAAAAAAACCTGCTTTTCCACAGCTGGGAAGCCCAGGGCCACCCTGACTGGGGGACATCCCTCAGTCCAGACCACAAAAGGTCATCCACACAGGCCACCTGAGAACAGGCACCTGGGGGCATCCACTGGTCCTGAAACTATTTTCTCATGGTCTTTTACCTGCAAGGGAAAAGCGACTTTGAGCTCTTCCTCACTGTAAAGATTCCGGCTGAGAAAGTTCCCTGGATCTGCACCATCAGCTCACTTCCCTGAAATCCCTCCTATCGTCTGAAAAAGCAGATTTGGTTTGGCTCAAGGAAAGGTTCTCCTACTCATCTAAACAACACCTTAAAATCTTCCTGGCAAATGCCAGGCCTGCACCAAAGCAAGAGAAAACAAATCCTTGTTTGTTCTTCTCATGAGGGCTGGATTTTTCACCATGGTTGGCAGGATGGGGACATCACCATTCTCAGGGCACGTGCACAACGGGTGGTGACACTTCAGGAGCAGCACAAGCCTGTCCCTGACACCAAGACATGTGCCACTGCACCTCCTAACATCCATCCCTCTGGCATCTTCCCACAGGGAACTGGGGTTCTGTTCCTCAGGAAGGTGGGAAACCAAGGCTCAGAGTAAGAGCAGCAGGGTTTCTCCTTTTCTAGCTGGACTCTGAAAGCCAGCCTATGTCCAGCTGTGGTGGATCAGTTTGTCCAAAGAGAAGTTCCAGGAAATGCCCTCAAGCAAGTCCTTGTGCAGATGAACTGGGCTTTGTGACACAGGAGATCCTGCCAGGGCTTTGCTCAGAGATCTGAGAGAAAACCACAGGTGATCTGACTGATTCCACATGGATACAATAAATGGATATATGACCATCCTTGAAGCTAAACAGCATCACTGCTACTGCATCTCTGACCCAAGCAGACACGGAGGGCTGAAGGAAATAAAAGATGCTACATCTTGAAGAAATTAATTTCATTAATTTCCCACATCAAAACCCAATGTCTATTGAAAGAATTTCAGCCCTGTTACCATGTTCAGCAGCAGCAACAAGCTTGTGACAGTTCATGTCCCGTTCTTTTCTGGCTGCTTCCCATTAAGCAAATTCAGAAATCCAGGTCCTCATCAGACACTGCCATAACTCTATGGGACTCAGAGGCCTCCAGACACCATCCTGAAAAATAGCGTTCTGAAGTGGTTTCCTCCTCAGGCATCTTCAGAAACTAATGCCAGAAAGCTCCCCAGCTTTGTTTGTGTTTTTTTTCCAGAAGTATCTGAAGGTTTTTTTGGATGAATTGGAGTACTGTGAGGATTTCTCCATGGGGTTAGAGCTGGCTTCCAGAATGATATAGAGCACAATAAAGATCATGACTCATAAGGTAAATGCACAGCAACGTCCATTCCCAGCAACTCCAGAATGACAGCAGAGAGAAAGTATCTCAGCAAGGACAACATGTGTGTGCCTGAGAAGGGGACCACTGTCTCAAACATGAATCCCACTCCTAAATAAAAAGGGTCATGGACACAACACTGTCATTTTCCTAAACAGGAAAAGCTTTGGACACTGGAGGTAAGCAGTAAGCTGGACCCCCAGCTCTCTTTTGCAGCAAGTTATCCCATGCAAGAGGAACATGTCACTGCTGGGGACAGGGTGGAGAGAGAGGGAAAAGCTGCTGGAGACCATAGGAGGCTCTGTGACATCTGCTCTGCTTCTCTTGTGTAGCTCTTGCCATGGTTGTTCCTGGGGTCTCTAACTGGAGCAGTGCTCCATGCCACATTAAAATGTACAAGGAGAAAGTTTTTGGCTTTGGGCAGCTTGAAGTCACTACTAGTGATGAGCTGGGTGGGGATAGAGACATGTGGGGAAGTCAAGTGTGTTGCCACATGGCCTGTGGCAGGACAAGAACCTCCCCAGGGCTTCTTAGTGACTGGTGAGGAGTGTAGAACAGGCTTGAGTGCTTGCCCTTTTGACCAAATGGAGTGAAAGAAACCACGTTCCCAGCCAGGAAAATGCCATTTCTGTTCTGCAGCTGAACTGTTTTGGGGCTGTCAGCTTAGTTTCACTACCTAGTCCCACCTCAGGCCCCTCCAGCAGTCTCCTCCAGCCTGAGCAGCCCACCAATCCCCAGCCAAATGTGCCCTGGCATCCCAGCTTTCCCACAGCAGAGGTTTCCTTGGAAAACAACCAAGCCACCTGAAAATCCACTTTTACACAGCAGCTACTGCTAGGCTCGACTGCAATCTGGGCCTTGGAAAACACGGCTTTACTTGTTTTAATTAAAACCAAGTCCCTCCACCCAGACTTGCCTCTCTGTCACTCTCGCTTTCTCTCCCCAGCCCTCTGACGCATTTCAGCAGACATGTCATCAGACTCTGGTTCAAGGGAGGGGAGCAGCCATCTAAGGCAGCCTCTTGCATCAGTATCCCACCCTTCTCTGGGGAACTGAGACGATGGGCTTGGCAAGCAGGAGGGAGGCTGCCGTGTGAGAGGAGGAATACGCGTATGTGTCGGCGCATTTGTGCTTTGGTGGGAAAGCAGAGGGTGCATAAATGCAAAGCCCTCTCTCCATCTCCTGTTCCTGGACCAGGCTCTCCAGGCACCAGTGGGCAGTGCTCTAAAGGCTGGGGCAGGGATGAGACAACATCCTCCTTCCTGATAACATCACCAACCACAGCCAACTCTCCATGTGAAAACTTAGCGGGAATCTCTAAGGATGCCATAAACCGCACTGCTCGTAGAACAAATCTAAATGAGTGAGGATTTTAAAATTGGAAGCAGAAACATATGTTTCCCCATCCTAAATGCATACAACTTCCAGTCTGCCTGAGTCCCTGTGCCTCCTCTGCTCATTATGCTGGCTCCACACTTCCAGGAGAGGCTTGTCAATTCTCAAAAACCCAAAATACCTGGCTGTGTGAACCTGGATGTTCAGGCCTAGACCCTTGCTGGAAAATCAAGGGAGCTTGGTACTGTCTTTCAGTGATGATCCAAGCATTTAAATCTGTATTTGGTGCTCCTGCCAGGCAGCTCATGGGTGCTCAGCCTTAGAAAAACCTTGCTGTTTATTTGGCTTTCTAACTGCGTCTTTAAGACCTAATTTTAGATTCCTACTTCTGAAAAGGTATCTTGCCAACCTCACCACATGTAACTAAACATGTATTTTGACATCCACCTCCTACTCAAGAATTTAATTTCAAAACATCACTGTTTTATTTTAAGATGTGGGGAAATAGCAATTTTTAGGCTACCCATTAATTATCAGAGTCATTAGTAAGGATTTAATCATTATAACAAATAATCCGAAGGTCTATATGTCTAATTAAGTGTATGTTCCTAACAATTTCCAGGGAATGATACATGCATATGCCTTGCAAGTTAAGTATATCTGTACATCTCACTGGAGCACAACCTGAGAGTTTAACTGGGGCCAAACTGGCCCAGGACCAGAGACTTCAGTCTAATAAATGAATGGACCTCACCCAGGTTTCTTCCTCAAAAGAGTTCTGGGTTTCCATTTTTACCTTAACATGGCATGCAGATATTTGCTGTTGGTCAGGGCTAATTCTATCCTGGTACAAAATACTTGGCTGTAATTAGTGCATGGTGCCATCTTCTCCACTAAGTTCATTTTAAGCTGTTGCTACATCCCCACAAGTTAAACAAGATATGGGTTGGACTGTAACGGGGTGATCTTCCAGCCTGAGTAAGGCTCAGACTCAGTGCACCACAAGCATCCTTACAATCCCTTGCCTGTTTTGCCCAGCTGGCATGTATTTTGAGGCAAAAAGGATACATTTCTGGATGTTTGACCACCACATAGCATTGCAGCACCCTGCCTTCAGCAGAAGGTTTTGAATGCCACCTCTGCACTCATGGCATATTTCACATTTTGCCTCTTTTTCTCTCACTCAGGGCTTTTGTGAGGGCTCAGAAAACTGCTCCTGGTCCAGGAATCATTTTGCCCCAAAAGGCTTCAAGTGATTCACTGAACTTCCAAGCCTTTTGAAGCTTACTCACCACTAGACATAATAAACCGTCACAACATAACTCATGCAGAGAAGACTGTGTGTCACTGCTCCGTGGCAGGAGCACGCACGGGCTTTTGCCAAGCGTGTAATGGTAGCTGGATGTCTCTGAAAGCCAAGAGCAAGCCAAACCTCTTCACTGGCATGAGGAGGGCAAGTTCACACATCAGCAAGTTTGTGCTGCCTGCTAACTATCCCAGACAAGGACGGGGCACACCAAAACACCAGGTACTGGCATCCTTTCAGGTGAAGAGTGTGCATGATATGTCTTTGCTGACAGAGCTTCCATAGAGACACTCCTTCCGCAAGCTAGACCATCTCTCTGCTGTGCTGCTGGCTATTTGAGCACAGATATATCCCCTGAATCTGCTGTATTTCTGCCTGGATTTCAGGCTCCCTGTCACACACACAGTGCTGCCTGGCCCAGGTACAGATGCTGTACAGAGGGCTTTTTCCTCACCACAGCACAGAAATGCAGATATCTATGACAAAGAGCAATTTTCTAAAACACTTTAGTGCTGCCCCTGGAAAGTTTGTGAACAGAAACGAAGATGCTGCCCCAAGAAACTGGGGAGTAAAGCAGACTCAGTCTGCAGCAATGCTGCCCAGTGCCACACAGCTTCAGCAGCTCAGGCTCAGGTGCCTCAGGGCAGCACCGTGCACAAGGCTGGAAATTCTTCTTGGGATCTTCCCATTGCAGAGGCACACAACCCACCACAAAACCAAGGGGAAAGTCACCTGGCTTCCTTTCAGGTGATCTTGCACAATCAGCTGTGCTACAGAAGGGGAACAAAAGGGAAAACACCCCTCCTGAATTTTGGCAGGATGAAAAGTTGTTCCTCCGGTGCTTGCTCTGGGTATGTGTAATTCAGAACATGGCACAAAACTACTTTGCTCTTTCCCTCTCTGCCTCCAGGACCTAGGATTTCCTCTCCTGCATGTCTGGGGTTCTCAGCTGTGCAGAGGGCAGCAGGTAAGAGAGATGGTGGCAGTGGGGGTGAGGGTGGTGTTTGCAATGTGACTGTCCCTCTGGCTTCATGCAAAGCTCACCAAAGGACATTCCATGAAGACTGCATGTGATTTTTTCATTTGCTTTCGTGGGAAAATTAGGAAGCAGCCCAAGTGGATGAGTTCTTGCAGCACAGAAGCTTGATTATCTGCTTGACTGTCAAAACTGATGCACAGCAAGCAAGACTTCCAATCTGAAATCTCAATTTGTGGAAAAGAAGGAGTGTAAAGAATGAAGGAGAATTTAGATAAAGAAGAGTAAAAAGAAACAGGACACCTGGAAGCAGGATCTGTCACCTTGTAGAGTCATTCAAAAACCTAGCTAGCATTTTATTCAGGACCAAGAAGGCAGACTTCAACTACCTATTGCTGGAACTCAGGCCACATCTTTGAACAGCTTGAGCAACAGCTCTGGTATTCTACCTCTAAGTATTGTAGGGAATACTAGATAGAGCAGAGCAACACAAAAACTAAGCCTATGTAATCCATGGCAAAAGAAACCCCTTTTTTTTTTTTTTAATTGAACCCCTTCAAGGGTTCAGTCAAACCAAGGCACACTGCCTCTGATGTCACAGCACTGGTCCATCTGGGAATGCAGAGCCTCTCCCATTCCTTGATCATTCCACTGTCCTGTACCTCTGTTTCTCTTCTTTTAACAGCTGGATCATTGAATAGAGCAGGAGGCTTGGTCATCTGCAGTCCTCTCACTCCAGCAGATGCACAGGGCTGCAGTAAACACGACAGCATAATTAATAACCGAAATTAAGTCTGGAAATGAATGCCATGACGACAATAAGCATGACATTGCAGAAATATTATTTGTGTGCCAGGCAGATAATTGCAGACGTGCACCAGTCTGGGAGCATTTTATTTGGTGGTGATAAGATAGCAGCCACAATAAAGTTAACTGTGTCTCCACTGGCTGTTTAAAGGAGAAGCAGGGGTTCTTTGACCTCTGGCATTCCAGACATCTCTCAAGATTATCAGAGCAGTCTTTTCCAGCCCTTAAACCTTCACCTGATTCTACAAATCTGCCACACAAGGTGCAAGTGTAAAGCTTAAGGATCCTGTCCCATGTGAGGAAAGCAGCCTTCTCCATTAAAATGTTTTTAGGAGCATGACTTAAACACATCCCTGACAGTGAGCATGTTCTTAAGAATCTTCCTAAAAGAGTCCTCGTAAGTGACCTGTGGTTTGCCAACACATTACCTGAGGCACTGAAAACTAGGTTTGAAAAAGGTTACAGCTAGATTTGAACACTTTGTCCATAAAAAACAGAGGCTCAGCACAGACCTGTCCATGTAGCAACACTGCCTATTTTATTTCATGGCTTTCTCTGTGGAGATCAGGTGGGCTGGACCAATACAAAGGTGGAGGGGGAAATAGGAAATATAGAACAAGAAAGTGAAACAAAATTAAAAAGTATGAAGAAGAAGAAGAAGGAGAGGGAGGGGGAGAGGGAGAAGAAGAAGAAGAAAGAAGAAGAAAGAAGAAGAAAGAAGAAGAAAGAAGAAGAAAGAAGAAGAAAGAAGAAGAAAGAAGAAGAAAGAAGAAGAAGAAGAAAAGAAGAAGAAGGAGGAGGAGGAGAAGAAGGAGAAGAAGAAGAAGAAGAAGAGATGAAAGAGAAAGAATGAGGCAGTGGTCAGGCACAGCCAAGGAAAGTTGTTGGCTCAGGAAAAGAAAACAGCTGAGGAAAGTGTACATGATGCTGTGTCAGGAGGAGGGGAAAAAAAGCAGAGAGGCTGGTCCTTGCTTCAGGAAATGAAAGAAAGACTGCAGAGATTTGTTTCTGCTTCTTCCAGAAGCTGGACAAATTTATTGGCCATGGTTAATGAGTGTCTCAGATGCCTCATGAGCCCTAAAGCAATTAATGTTTAAGCATCTGTTAAGGATCTGTTGCCTCTGTCCGGAAGGAATCAGTACAGGGGAAAGTGGGTTTTTTCACCCCACAGGGATTTCAGGAAGATAAATGCCTACCTGAATAATGCACAGGTGGCTTGTACAGGTACTGAGTGATAGAGGGGACACATTTCAAGGGGAAACTGCCACTCTAGTGGCAAAACTGAAAGGTAGTGACAGGAGATGGACTAATGGACACAAATTGAAAGAGTGCGAATCTAGATAAGATATTGGGAAGAAATTTTTTACTCTGAGGGTGGTGAGACACTGGCACAGGTTGCAGAGGTATTTTATGTTTGATAAAGGACTCCTGTTCTCTTGGAGACTATTTTCTTTTACAGGTAATATCCAGCTAGAGACTTTTAGTTCTGATAAAAATCAAAACGGACAAAAAGTTTATCAAATAACAGCTTCAGCCTTCTATCCAAGGCATTCTCATAAATGAGCAAGAATTTGAAAAGAGATTGCAGGGAGAAATGTAACACTCCAGCAGAACGTATGTCTTATTTTTCTCTTGTAATAATCCTGTCAGGTTCTTCACTCAGAGCTTTCTCATCATGTCTGGGCTGCCCTGTGAACAAGGCGAGGACAGAGGACAACAGGACAGAGGATGGGCACAGAGGTATGAAGGCCATGCTTTTCTTGAATCCCAGGTGCTGGTCCAGTCAAAACTGGTTGACTTTTGAGTGGGAAACTTTCCTCCACGAAAAGCTGCTTTATGTTACTTCCTTTATTGTGCTCATCTGCTCAGGGATATATTCCCTCCTTCCTAGCACAGGCTTCAGCTCTCAGTTTGTGGCCATTCCAGACTCAAGAAACTTCTGTTTCAAGGTCAGTGAAATGCCCCTGGATAAATCATATTTTCTCTAGTTTTTCCTCCAATTCTTTATCTATCTCTCCTTCAAGCTTCCAGATTCATGTGCCAGATGACTTAATGCAAGGAGAGTGTCCCTGGGCTGCATTCAGAAAATCACTTATACCAACAAGGCAAAACTTGCTCCTAGAAAGAGATGATTCTGTCATAATCAAGCTTCACAACACAACAGATGTGCCATCTTAGTACCACCCCTCACGGGACTGACTGCCCCTTTCTTTGAAGCATCCCTTTAAAGCTGGGTGCTGAGAATGAGTGCTTTTGGCTACTTTTCTTTGCTGCACCTAAATTCCTTGATATTGAAGTGCCTTTACTCCTCCTGTGGCTCCTCCTGTTTTGCAAGGATCCCACAATCTCTACCTGAATTTTTCATCTACCTGACCTTAGATGATGACCCCTGCAGCCTGGGTTCCTCCTGAGGAGTCAGTGAAAAGGATTGAGTATTTTCTGTATAGCACTGTCTGGAATTATCTGTCTCCCCTGCTGACAATGAGCCCACCCAAAAATCTGCCTCACCCCAGAGCAAGAAGGTGCAAATCCCTGCCCTGCAAGTGCAGACCTCATCTTGCAGTGTAGCTCTGGCTTTTCCCCTCAACCAGACAAAGTTACACAGCTACAGGAACTACTTCTTGCACTGCAGCTTGAGAAGCAGGCTCAGAGTCTTCCAGGTAAAGACAGAGAAACTTCTGAGCCCTATGTCAATTTCACACAAAAGACATTCTCAAATTAACCATGCAGGAGCATTTAGTGACATCAGTAATCTTAGCATCAAGTTTCTTGTGCCCATTGCTGTTGGAGGTAGATTTGCCATCCATATTCCTTACTGTAAACATGAATTGTGTCCTAAAACTTCCCATCCTCACTCTATGGTTATGCTTGAAGACATTTCTTCCCTAAGTGTGCACGTTGATGCTGCATCAAACAGCACAGAAATGCTCCCATCACCATGTTGTGGTCATGTATCACTGATCTAACGGTTCACAAATCTTGATATACCTGACAACCTCACGCTTACATTTTCTTGGAGAAGAAATTGTTCTCAAACAGGCTTTAATAACTCACTCCTTGGGCTTAGTGTTGAGGGTCAGATTGAATTTAGAGACATGTGACTATCAGCAGAGAGGAAGAGAGCTTTTTCTGCTGTGATCTGCAATACTGAGCACAAAACCTTCAAAGGGTTTGGTCTGCATTTCAAACTTTGCTTATTGCAAGAAGCACATTCATTTCTCTACAGCAAAGCTAGCTCTAAGCCTACAATAAAGAGAGAGAAACATGAGCTACACAAAGCTTCTGTGGAGAGTCCAGAGCAAAGCTGCCTAAAAATCTGGAGTTGCTCAAAACAAGTGCCTGAAACAAACTGTTAAAAATCAAAGCTCAAATGGGAAGGTTGGTTCCAAGTCCAAACACCCCTGAAGTTCTGCAGCTCCTCAGCCCATGACATGTTTGGGAGGGGATCATCTCTCGCAGGCTGTCAGCTATTGAAAACAGGACCTGAGCATTTGTTCAGCCGTGCAGCCTCAAATTCACACTGGCCATTATCCATCAGCTGCACTGAGGCATGCTCACACCCTCTGTGTCCTTCAGGGGTTTTCCTGAATCAGGACCAAGAAGCAACTTAGACCTCAATAAGAAGGAGGCATCAAATCTTGCAGATAATTATCTTTTTCCCCTTCTCTCGTCATCCCATGCCTTCCTAAAGCTAACAGAAAAACAGTTGTGTGTGCATATAAGCAGCCTGGAATCAGCGCTCTTCTGCTGGGTTCTTATGTTACATTCTTTTGTGCTACATACAATTTCCACTAGGACATTTTGTCCCCCAGGCTTCATCAGCCAGTCTATTACATCCACCCCCTCTGCACCCCCGCCTCCCTCTGGTTGCATAACTTTAGCCAGGATGTTAAGTTAACTCTCTTCCAGATGAGTTTGACATAATCTTATTTACTTTCATAGAGCATATGCCAGTATGCAAATACATTACTCAGCACTATCGACTCTGCACTTTCACCAAACTGTTACTCTTTGTTTTTTTAACGATGGTTCACTAGATACCAGACAGGAACATTGCTGTGCCAAACAGCAGGACACTCATACCTAGCAGGACAAATCCAGTAACACTGAAAACTCTCTGGCTGGCATTTGTGAAGGTTTATGGCTAAGGGAGGAAAACAGCCCATTTCCCACCTCAGCACTGCACTCCTGCTCCTTTAAGTCGTGCTTTTGCCTTGTGAAGGAAATCTCAACCAGCTCCTCCAGATCTCCAGGACATGGGCAGCCACAAAGGCGAAGCCACCCAGAGTGACTTCGCATTTAGCAGTGACATGGTGTCCGTGTCTAAACAGCTCCCTGGCTCACAGGCACAACCCCAGCTGCCTGCTGGCTGTGTGGCAGGGCAAGAACAGCCTCACAACCCACCCCTTGTGCCTGTGCATGAGAAGGAAAGCCAGGTGCAGAAGCCACAACAACAGCTCCATAGCCAGGAGTCCCATATCCACATCCTGGGGTCAAGGGACACGTGTCGCTCATGGTGGTGAGGTCAGTCCTCCACAGCTCTGCTGCCCACACACAGGCAGCCACACCAAGGGCAGGTGTCCACAAGAAGGCAGGAACAGCCCCAGGCATTTGTCTTTTGGCAGGTGTAACCTCTGGGTGAAGCCTCTGTGAGCTGCACTGTCAAAACTGTGGAGTCACGACTGATTCGTGTGTCTGCCTGAGACAAACACCCAGCCAAGCTGAACAAGAAGAGTCAGCAAATCCCCCCCCTCCTGCCCACAGCCCTCTGCAGCAATCCCATGTCATGGGAGGTAAAGAAATCACAAAAAATGATGGAGAAATTGGATCAGAGGAGACTTCCTGCAGTCTTGCTTGGTTGCTACTGTGACCTACCATGGGCTTCCAAGACACAAAACTACATTTTGCACATGATCAGAACACAGCTAAATGCACAAACGGGCACAAAAGGGCTTGAAAACAGTGTTTCCAGACTGGAAAACAAAGGCACAGCAAGTAAACACAAGGAAGTGAGAAGTTCAGCTGAAATGCCAAAGCAGCAAATTGTTTGAGTTGCCTTCTTGCTGCTGTGGTGGGTCTGGGGATGGTCCTGCTGGGCTGCCTGTCCTCTTGCTGATGGGGCTGATCTACACTTATGGGTTGCTGTCAAAATTTTGGGAAAAAAACAGAGACATGAAGCAGAGGGCAGGTGTCCAGAGGCTGCTTTCAAGGCTCCCCAGGCTGAGGCAGGTCTCTGGTTATTCAAGGGGAAAAAAGGCTCGTGCTGTCCTTGTTTCTTTTGCAAACACCTCAACGTGGAACCACCAACGTGTGCACAGAAAAGAGGCTCTTTGATTCAGTAAGAAACACCACTCCAGCTGCCCAATAAATACCCTCATTTTAATAGGGCTCTGGCCTTGCTAACCACATCCTACACCAATCTATTTATGGCACAGTTAAAAATAGCACAGATCTGTCACACAGAATTAGCGTTTCTACTGGCTTTAATTGTTAACCAACTTGGAACTACTTTTTGAATCCTTGCTGTGTTTTTTCTTCAAGTGAGGGAAGTAATTTTTTTTTTTTCCTGCAGGCTCATTTCTCTCCCTCTGTTTCATGTCTGATTACATTTAGCATGGATGTTTCTGATATACTCACATGCCAAGAAAAGTATTACTTTCTTTCATCCTTGAACAATCCAAACTCATATTTAATAACTGAAACTTGGCATGCTGATCAGTTCTCAATAAAGGCTACACATGTTTTGCCAGGGAAGTATATTTAAGTAGGGCTGAACTATCTGTTCCTGAAATATTATAAGAATTGTATGGTGTGTCCTCTTCATCAAGTAAAGGGCCTCGATCCTTCTAACAACTTTTTTATGAATGACTTGAAAAGGTAAATCTAGTCAAAAGAACAGAAAATATGGTCTTAAGCTGTGCCAGTTACCTCAAATTGTTTAGCCTGGGTTAAAATAATATCTCAGTGAGAAATACTTCAGAAGTAACTACAGGACACTCAGAGATTGGAAAGGGAGTGGATCACTTTCTCTGAGGCACCACATATCCAAAAAAAAGCTTTTGGGTTCATTGCTTTAAGAGAACAAAGAGGGGAAAAATGATGTAGCAAAAAGCCCAGCTCAGCCCTCTCCTCCTCCAACCTCATGACCATTCACCTTCAACTCCAGAGTTTTTTGCTTTTTATCAAGATCACACACATGAACCACAGTCTGACACCATCTGCTAGTCAGGATCTAGAAATTGTACTGTAAAGCCCACTCAGGTTTCCTTGGAACTTAATACCTCTAATGTAATTTATTTAACATGCACTACAAGTCTCTGATAAACATTAAGAAATGATGTAGGAAACCATCACTGAAGTAATGTTTTTCTCCCAGGTGTGTTACCAACTCACAGTCACTCTGGCAGGCGTGATTATAGGAAAGGTGCAGAAGGAAAGCACCACGAGCTTCGCTCTTTTTGAAGAGAATCTGTGAAACCAATCTCTGAAGTGAAGGAGGGAGAACTGTCAAAGAACAGAGGAAAGGTTTCCACAGGATTCCTGCAAGAAGCAGGAAGGAAGAGCAAATGATAGTCTCCAGTTGTTCACTGGCCTTTTCTTAGAAAAAAAAAGAAAATAGCATCACCACTGAAGTCAGTGGCACCAGGCCTCACCACCTCTTCCTAATCAGTTCATCTTCACTGAATTCAGACTATCTCAGCCAAAGATCCACCAGGCAAAGCAGCATCACATTACTATCCCATGTCTTCTGCTCAGTTCATTTCCTGTGGATTCCCTACGTAGCTCCAAGAAAGTTAAATAAAAAGAAAAAAAAAAGTAAAGCTATGAGATAGGCTATAGATAAGCCTGCACAAGAAAAAAAGAAGCAGAACTCTCTTTTTAACCATTTTTTTAGCTTTTCCCTGCCTCTGCTGGAATTTGGAAACTACCTGAGTATTTGCTGCCCTCCACAAGTGGCTCATTCCTGGAGTGAAGTCATAGGTCTGTGCTTACTCCATTGAGCATTAACATGGATATGACTCTGACTCACAGGTTCAACACTGTGACTTGACTGCTGCGTGACAGGCTGCTAATTTTCCTTTTCTCCAGAATTTCAGGGAAAAAAAAAAAAAAAAACCATTNAAAAAAAAAAACCATATTCACATCACAGCTAATACGTTCATCACTCTCTGTTTTACTGTACACTTAAAATTGCTCCAGGCAGTGCCATTCAATCACTTTCTCTCAACAATAAAATACTGCTTCTTTTCCTCACAGTGCCTAGCACAACATAATTCTGGGGCTAAAAATCGTCCTCCATTCCCAAACAACATTATTAACTGAGCCCTTAACTTGAATTAAATGCGAATATTTCAATATTTCATTCACAGTATTTAAATTTTCCATGTGATACTTCAAACTACTGCTCCAGTTGCTTCCAGCACACTGTGGTCTTGACATGATGGTTAGACATCTGGCCATGGAATTAAATGTTTGTCCTTCAGGGTCATGCTTTCAGTGTGTCTGCATAACACTGTGGGACACCAAAGCTAGGTAGGTGTCTTCCATACCTGCATGAACTGTGCAGAAGGGAATCACAGATGGCTGAGAAAGCCTCCTGTGAAATATCAGTGCTCAGGAGAGAAGTGAGCAGTCAGTGGTGATGAGCACACAGAGAGCAGGAGGAGGAGGATGGGCAGTAAAAAAAACTGCTGTGATAAACACCTGCAGCAGCCAGGGGCTGTCAATTCCAGCACCCAGGAGTGGGGTGGAATGATGAAAAGGATATAACACAGCAACAGAAGGAAACTGAGTCAGGAAAAGTTCAGAATCACTGTCTGGAGACATCTCTTTGTCATGTCCTCTCTTAGGCTACTGGACTATGAATTCAAGCAACCCACAGCTTTTGAGTCACTGTAAAGCAGACCCAGGAACTGGGATGGGGAGGGAGCTATTGTACCCTGATGCAAATTCTTTATTCTGCACTCTTATAGCATGTTTTTCCACCATAACCAAGAAGACAGCTGACCATGTACCAAGCACTCCAGGCTGCTCTTGAGAAACATCATGTGCAGCCTTCTGGACACCTGAAACACACGGGGTTTGTCTTGATAGTCATCCTGTAAATCTTCTCCTGCCTTCCAAAAATTTGGGCACAGGTGGAGACATCACCAATCTTTTCCTAATTTCTGATGGCTGAAAGTCAGGCCAGTCTTTTCCCAAAAGAAAATGTGAGTGAATTCAGTTAGCATTACCTGGCAGGATAGTCGTTGGGGTATGTGGGGCTCTGCCTGTCCCAAGGCTTCACCAGGCAGTTGAGGAGGCTCCTTTCACCCAAATTATGACAGCTCTGAGATACAGAAAGGGAAGAATTTTTTTAAAAAGAAATGGGGTTTTTTTTCAGACAAGATAAGGCTAGGCAGGATGGAGCTCTGAGCAGTCAGGTTAAGTGCAAGGTGTCCCTGTCCGTGGCAGATTGGTTGGAACAAGATTATTTTTAAGGTCCTGTCCAACCAAAACCATTCCATGATTCTGTGATTCTACATTTAGCTACCTAAAGAAGAGAAAATTGAAGAAAAGGGGGGGGAAATGGTGGGGGGCAGGAAATTATACTAAAGAAAATATAGACCAGGGACAACCTGGGAGAGTCAAAACAGCAAAACAACACCAGTAATATCTGCAAAGGAGAGGCAATGCATAGGAGGCTCTGAGACACAAGTAGCCTGGAGAGAAAGAGCTCACAGAGAACCTGCAGATATTGCAAGGAAAAGGTGTGCAATGATAAAATACTTCAAGGAACAGATGTGCAGTGATGTGGTTTCTGCAACTGGGGTCTCGGATTAAAGGAATCTCTTTTGTCTGTAATATCAAATACACCACATGCAGTAACTTCCAAGAGATCTCTACCTATCAGCTCCTCATGCCCATTTAAAAGGTGGCAGCCAGCTGATTGTCAACCTCACAAGAAAGAAATACGATTTGAATTTTCACAGCCCTCACATCCAGATGATGGGTCTTGCTAGTAGCTCACCAAATGAATTAAAACTCCCTAAAATTAAAGAGGTATCTTCCTTTCCGTCAGAGTCAAATCATCTCATAACTTTTCCCTGGTTCATGACCAAAGCAGACTGGGAGATTTAGGGTCTCATTATACTTCTGTGACAAAAATGTGAGCATTCAGAGGAGGAGCCACAGGACTTACATAACCTTTTTGGTCACCAAAGTTACAATATAATGCAGAGCAGGACCACTTTACATGATGAAATGTGCAGCCACAGCTACACACACATGGATTTGGGTGTAAAGAAGGTGTCACTTGTCTGGCTGAGAAGCTTTTTAACAAAAATCTAGTTTAACTTTAAAAATCACAATTGGCACTGAAGGCCAGAGCTGCCAGTGTTGTGGTAAGTCCTGCAGCACTGGCCAGATTCCTTTTGGGAAATATCCAACCAAACTTCTTCCCCAGCCTCAGCCCAACAAAAGCTCACCCTCGCAGAAGTGATTCAGTGCTTCAAATAGATTTCTAGGCTCACTCTTCCTCTCTCCCTCTCCCTCTGGAGGCAGAGCTACACTCCTAATTCAGTGGGTAAGCTAGGTGTCCACTGAGTCACTGCTGCCTATTGTGTAAGACAATGGATTCGTAAAGCAAAGTAGATTTTATTGATAGAAACACGCCTTGGCAATCAGTCTTCTGAGGATAAAAATCATGGATTCATCTCACAATGAGTATGTCTTCACTCATGAGATGCCAGCATCCAAAATTATTAACTGGTGTAAATACTCTATCTTAATTACTTGCATATTTTATTCATAGCCTTGGCTGCATTGCTTCTCTTAAGTCCCAAATCTATGCTACAAAGAGCCTAGCTAATTCACTAGAGGAGACTTTAAAGGAGTTCAGAAGCAAATACTTCTTTTTTAAAGTTCAGCTGTATAATTTCTCCACAAATGGATGGTATTCCGCCTACCATTAAAAAAAAAAAAAAAAGTGAAAAGACTAATGTTGCAAAACCAGGCACACAACATTTGTGTGCTAACAAACTGGATGTGCCAGAACTGCAGTTGCCCATGCCGCCGTCTCTTGGCCCCTTTCTCTCACTGCAGGATCACAAGCTACTTCACAGAGCAGCTCTGCGTCACTGGTGGATTGCTCAAGGTAGGTGTTGCTCGGTGTCAGACAGATTTATCCCTGCACTAAATTCCACCTAGGGCTTCCCTTTGACTCGGCATCCCCGAAGGCCCAGCGCCTGCCAGTAGGAAGCTCTTGGCACAAAGACTTAGGTGGAATTCAGACTGGCTGAATCTGGAGCCTAATGAGCAGCTATTCCTTATTTTGTTTCTTCCTCATTGTGCAGAGCGTGGCCCCGGGCTTCAATTACTGCGTGCTATTCAAACCCTGCTCAGAATGCACCATTTTTAATTTCCCCATGTTTTCTCATTACTGATTTCCTATGGCACTTCTTCTCCCCTTCTCAGGGCCCTGTGAGCATAGTCTGCTTGATGGCAGAAGTGAAGTGAGCAGTGAATCCCACACTCAGCGAGGATGGGCAGCTTAAACTCTTCTGCTGGTGCAGGGCACCTGTGGTGAGGTGTCCCCCAGGGCAGGGATTGTTTTGTGCCACCAGCTGTCCGTGGCAAAGCTTCTCTGGAAGAAATGGAGCCACCAAAACTGTCCTCCAGCTATGCCATCATTGTGCAGTGCCTATGTCAAAAATCTGAGAGCAGTTGCCATATTGCTCTCATTAAGAGAGCAAAGGACTGTTATCATAGAGTAATGGGCTCCTGCTGGTCCATTAACATTGGAGCAGAGCTGAAGGAATTTATGGAAACAATGTGGAAAGCCTGGTATTTATTCTCAGAGCAAGGCAGCGCTGGTCCTTTCCCCCAGTGTTCTCCTATAATATCTTTATTCCTGTTCAAATGAGGGGAATATTTATCTAATCGTTTCCTCTGCTGGATGCAGGTGCAGGGAAACAACAGATGTTCTTGAACTTAGCATAGCAAATAGTTTAAAAAGACATCTTGGGTGAATCAGCTGTCCAGGTCAATTTATCCACAATGCTGAGTGGGAGGAACCACTGAAAGATGGCAGACATGTTACCTAGCTCATTAGCACAAATCTAATTGCAAATACTCCTGGTTAAACTCAGGAGTACTTTGCTGCTAAGCTTTCTTATGCAAATTCAAATGTATTACACACAAGAAGCAGCTATCTCCTGTATTTTCTACTTTTCTCCTATCTGGCACCTTAATTCTTTGTTAGGAAGCATGTTATCAATTCAGATTACATTCCTTAGAAGCACCACTTTTACTCAAACAAAAAAACTCAGAGCTCAACCAGGGAGAAAGGTTTGAAAAATCCTCAAGGAGTGACAGCCAACTTTTCCTTGGTGGATATTGAAACCTGAATTTCTGCAGTATCAGAACTTCCCTAGTAGCAAAATGCCAGTTTTTCTACATGAAAAAGAAACACTGAACACCAGAGCAGGTGTGCCAAAGTCTCCCTGCTCCCATCAGCTTCAGCAACCAAAAGAAAATTAAAATTAATGAGGACATTGCTCCATTAATAACATCGCTCCATTTCGGAATTACAAGAGAGGGGTGAACTTATTTTATACTGCCACTGCTTGGGAATGTTCTGGGAGGCCAAATCTGCAGTAAGGTGCTTCATTTTTATTAACAGAGATAGATAATTATATAAAGATTACTATTTAATAGATGAGGAACACTGACAAAGAAGGGCCTGGGACAGGGAGGATGGGGATGAGCTCTTCTGCATAGTTTTTTCATGGGTATTGAGGGGACTGGGAGACCATCAAAGAGTAAATCCCCTTCTTGCAGCAAAAAGAGTGATTCTTCCAGAGACACAGATGAATTAGAAGTTCCAGAGGCTACTGGACAGCAATGCCTTAAATACTCCACACAGATAATAATGAGAGAATCTGGCCCCAAGGAAGGATGCAGAAAGGTGGATTAATAGTTGTACAAGTTCCTGGCCTCTTCAGAGACAACTCCACAAAGCAACTTGGCCTTCTCACAGTTAGATTTCCCTGCATCTTCTAGTATATACCAAACCTATCACCCATCAGTGGGGACCATCTGGTTAGCCAGCAGCTTGTCATTTCTCAAATCTTCTCTATTTTTCTGTGACTCCTCCATTGGGTTAGGAAAAATACAATGCATCAGCCTCATGCATGCAAAAAAAAAAAAAAAAAAAAGAAAATCACAGACAAATAAATAAGCAAGAATTCATCCTCTTCACTGTGTGTGAGTGTCCCCACATTACATGCAGGACTTTGAAAAGGATGCTCATTGTGGAGTTTTTGTTTGCACCAGTCCCACTATGGGAGCCACTCATTTAAGTCATTGTTAAGAGTTTGGGGAGCATCTAAATTCAAAGATGGGGCAAACCCATTAAAAACAATGACAGATAGGGCTAACCCATCAAAGCAAGGATGCCTATGCTTGATAAAAAAAAAAAAAAAGGAAAAGCTCTTTGTTTTCCATAAGCAACTCAATGTATTTTTGCCTCTTAGAGGAATTCAACAACACTTGGACTGTTTGAAAGCAGAAAAGTGTGATCCTGGGTGGTGCTAAATTGTGTGAGGGCAGTGGTTGCCTATGCCAGGGGCTGGTGAGGTTGAGTGGATGTGACTGGATGGGGGAATCAGCACCTCTGAAATCTCAGACAAGAGTTACCAACCTGGGGGGAATTCAGTGGGAATCACAACCTGACCTCTCAGCTCATCACTGCCAAGCCCACCAGTAAACCATGTCCCCCATCCACATGTCTTTTAAACATCTCAGAAAAGTAACATAACTATCAACAAGATATGGCCAGGCTTTCAAAAGGCAGGTGAGAACAAGTCTGACCACGGGCACTGCTGACATTCTCAGCATGAACATTTATGACCCAAAGTGTGCATGTGCCATCTGTGTATGTAGACACTTGCTGCTGCTTGCAACCTGCCTGGAACTGCTCACAATCTTCTGAGATGTGCCCTTTGCACTGTACTAATAATCTAAAAGTGTAACTGCCAGCTGAGCAGGGGTTTATTTCTGTTTAACAAAAACAAAGTAACCCATGCAGGAACAGATAAATAAAGCTTGAGCTCAGTTGCACTCGGGGAGGAATATACAATACACGGCAAAAAACCAAATCCCCAAGGACAGTTGTCCCTGGAGGAGAGGCCAGAAGGGCAGTTTGGTGGCCATGGCTCTGTCTCATCCTCCTGGGTGAGTAGAGATCCTGTGTGAGGAGGGTGAATCCTCAGCACTGCACTCCCCCCATCCATAGCACGCCTTGCACAGCAGGTGTTGGTGTGAGCTCTCACACCTTCCCTCTCTCTTGGTTGCAGTGCAGCTAATTTGGGTGGCATGGGACATAAGAAACCCTCCAGATGCTGCATCTCCTCGAATTTCACCTGCTCTCCAGAAGCCTTGTCAGGGTAAAACACAGCACAGCACCAAGGATTATGGAATTGCTGCTTTTGATGAATCAGCAACAGGGATTTTATTGGATGTAACCCAGCATCATGGGTTTGTTCCCAGTTCCCCTTTCATTATGTTGTGCCAGGACTGGAGCAGGGGTCCTGGCAGCTCCTGGCCCTGTAGCTGCAGGGACAACATACTGCAATCCCAAAATTGTCAGGAAAGCCATCTTCTTGTCTGACCCCAGCAACACTGTGACACGATCTTTCCCAAAGCCTGCAGTCCCTGGTGCCATCAGCTGCTCCCACAGACAACCAAATCAAAGGGGATAAGCTGCACACCGAGGATCCTGAGAGGCAGTTTGTTGAAAATCGGGTTCCAAACTTAAGCTTTAAAATAAACATATCAAGATAAACAGATTGCTCTTTGTTTCAGGCACAATTGGCTCGACTGTTTTTTCTTCTTGTTGATGTTCTTAATGTTTTTCAATGTGTGATGCCATTTCCTGAGGACTGTCTCTGCTCCAGAAACCTGTGTTCTTCCTTAGCTTCTCTCTCTGCCTTTTGTGGTTTACACACACAGGTGACCAGTTTAGCACTGACTCAAGCTGGACACTAAGGCCTTTCACTCGGTCATTTTTACTCTGCTCTACACTTGGGCCACCAATATGAGTTGTTTGCACCAGGCAGTAATTTTTCTGCCAAAATGGGTGAGCAGCACCAGTGGCAAGTCTAGGGCAACCCCACTCCCCCAGTGAGATGTGGTAAATGTGGAAGAATCCTCCTCCTTCCACCTAGGGAGGGAGAGAAACACACAGAGGCCACAGCAGTCTGGCACAGTGAGGGCTGCAGCAGACTCCTTTCTGTCCCAGCACAGCATCATCTGGAAAAATGTCATTGCACATCCCAAGGCAAGAGGGGACACAAATTCTGTGCAATTCTCTATCTGAGTTAGGCAATCCCCAAGGCTGGCTTTGAACAGCACAGAAACATGCTGTGTTCTGAGTTAGTGGAAGGAAAGTTTTAGAGAAAATTGGGAAATTTGGAGCAAACTGAGACTTGGGAGAAATGGTCAGCTGGCGACAGAAGGCATGTTAAAATAAATCTGTCCTAAGAAAACAGCACTTAGGATGCTATGTAGGCTGGGAAAGCATTAGTTGTGAGCAGTCGCAAACTTCATGTGTTTCATTTCCACACTTGGGACCATTAAATCTCAGTCCTTATCATTCAAGGGAGGAAATCACTATTGTGCTTCATTAGTGAAAAAAAGAATGTGTTGATCTTTATGTGGGATGTTCAAATGCAGGCGTCATTGGACTTACCAATTCCTGCAAACATCCACTTTTTTAAGCACCCTGCCAACATTTACACAATTAAAAATCAAGACTCTGGTGAAAGTGGGCCACATCTTTTTAACAAGAAATTTACACATACCTCACACATGTCTGCCTGAATTATCCAGAAACATGGCAATCAAATCTATTTTAATGAAAGATTGTGAAAGCAAACCTGTTTTATTTCAGTCCGCAGTATTCAAAACTTCTCTTCCTGGAACCCATGAAGTTCTGGCATTTATTTCAAAGCTATCAGATCACTTATCTGCTTCTGAAGCATTCTTGTTCTCCTATTTCTAATAAAGGATGTGATTTTAATTTTGATGTTGTCCTCAAGTGATCCCGAGTTTGAAAGTTGGACCAGGAAGATGCTGCATTGCTTGGGAGATCTGTAAATTAAAAAACTTACAGTGAGAAGAAACAAACAAAAAAATAACTGATGGGGAAGAAATGTTCAGAGAGCTGCAAACCTACACATCGGGGGCTTTCTCCTGAGACTAAGCTAGAAGGGAGGTTTGCACCTACAACTGTTTGCATTCAGTTTGGATACTCAGAGTGGTTGTCAGAGAGTCTTAGAGCACAAGCCCTGCATGGAGTCACAGCTGGGACCTGCTCCTAGGGGCTGAGCAGGCTCCCAGCCCTGCCCCTCCGAACGGGGAAGGGGCCTCCCTTCCCCTCCTGGGCATCGTCCTATATTTCACCAGCCTTCATGTCCCCACACTAATCCTTTTTGTACCTGTGGTTCCTGGCACATCCTCTGCCAAGACACGGACTTTGAGCAGAAAAAAAAAAACAAAAAAAACAAAAAAAACTAAAAAAACAACAAAAAACCCAAAAAAACAACGCTCTGCTTTTTAGTGCCAAAGTTATTAATAATTAACATTCATAACACAAAACCGGTAAAACCAGTTCGGCAAAATAAAGCCCGGCATTTTATTATTATTTTAGGG
>VXBC01005892.1:130984-206769 GCA_013399945.1 Ploceus nigricollis | reverse complement strand
CCCAGCACCAAAGCCTGCCCATGGCAGCCCAGTGCAAATTAGAAATGTGAGAATAAAAGCACGAGATTGCCTGTCTTTTTTAGTCTGTGTTTTTTTCCCTCAAACAACAAGAATGATCTGAGCTCACCTCCAGCAGTTTTCAGTTTTTACTTTCAATAGAATGGTTGTAGAAAATAAAAGGCAATAACCAAAGAAAAATAATTCTGCACCTGAAAATATCTGATTTAGATAAGGGCTCAATACTTAACCAGCTACAATAAGAAAATAAATAAAATAATATTTCAAACCCTTGGGAAAAGTTGTGGTTTGGAGACCACTCAGGCTGAAATGCGATAATGAATGATGGCGCCTCCAAGGCCTCATTTCATCACTTGGCAGTGAGTGTTTTCAACTCAGCAAAGACTAGTGCAGTTGTGCAGAGAAGTGGAAATTCTGCCCGAGTCAGAGCCCTTTCTTAGGCACTTCTTTAGTTTATCTTCAGTGCCAGGTGCCATCTGTCAGGGTGTCCTGGTTGAAGGGGGCAGCGTGTGCCAGGACAGGCCTTCCTGTCCTTCCCAGGAGCTCCCAGTGCTGTCCTTTCCCACAACTGATGTCCTTTCCCTCTCAGCTGATGCCTTGAGAGGCTGCCCTGGAGCAGAGGCTGGACAGAGCTAAAGAATAAAGTAGGGATTNACTAAAGCAGCACAGAATCTGAAAAATATAAAAGCTCAAACCTGAGGCATCACCACCACTGTTTATCACATCATTGCTGGGGGGGTTGTGTTGCTTGTAATTAAGAGGAAACCCAAAACCAGACTCTCAGCTGTGGGCACCTCTGTGGGGGCTCTGGCCTCGCCAGTGTAGAGGTGTAAGGATGGAATGGGGGTTACTGGGCTCTCCTGCAGTGAGGGTGGTTCCCTCTTTGAGGACATGAATGCAGAAAGTATTTCAGGTACACAGTAAATAAACAGGAGACTTCTGTCCCCTCTAGACATTTTGGTAAAATGTCTCAGATGGTAAATAAATCTCGTAATTGTCTTCTGAGGTTCTGGCAACGTTGGGAAAAACTCTCAGTAATATATTGATTCAGAGTTTTACAGGATCTCCTCAAAAAAGGAGATTTCACCTGTAAGCTGAGATTAGAATTAAAATGGAAAGGAAGAGTAGATGACTTACTGGACATGTTTTATGTGCTGCTTTTGTGCCTCTCAAATGTGTTCAGTGGGCACTGCATGCCCGAGCCTTGCTCCCATAACTGAGCAAGTTCAGCATCTCAGATCCTTGCTCTGTCAGTAGATTTTTGTCACATCTCTGTGAACTCCTACAATATTCTGCATAAAGTCATGCTCCTCAGATAGCTTTTTTCCAGAGGTCAAAGAATTCTCTTCAGGTAAGGTAGAAGCCAAAGTGATCTGATTTCCTGAGATCGAGTATTTCAATGTAGATCTTTATTAACAATCTCTTAGAAGAAGAAACAACTGAAGCTTGTTAGGATGGTTTTTAAATGCAGATTCTGTCTCAGCCCTGACACCAACAGAATCTCTTTTAGGCCTTGATTCAGCAAAGCACTTAGATGTATTTAAATATGTTATATTAGTTGTATGTAAAATTGCTTTGCTGAATTTTAAATAGCAGATATTAATTCAGGCAACAACATAATCTGTCCCTTCTGTTAAGTATGAAATCTTGGCTTTGGCAGGAGTTCAGTTGCAGATTTTGCTTATGGAAGACAAGAGCTGAAAAATATCTGCCTGAGCAGCTCATCATCTAATTCCTCTTGATAGTATTTCAGAGCATGACAGGATTTCTTGAAGGATAATTGCTGTAATGCCAGACTGCTTGTGTGATCTACGTGCAGGTGAACAGTTGCAGGAATTAATGGACTCTGGTTGATACTCATTAAAGAAGAGAATTTCCCAGGCACCTTCAGTTTGTAGATCATAATGTCATCCACAGTGTCTTTTCAGGCTGAAAATTTTAATCCAGTGGCAATGATGGCAGAAACTACAGCAAGAGGAATCTTTACAATGAGGAGTATCAGTTTGCTGTTTGTAACTCAGAGGGTGTGAGGGAATGAGCTTTGGTCAGGGAATGAGCTTTGCAGAGCTAAGGGTTGGAAGGCTCTACTCTCAAAGCTGAGATGCATTTCACCATTAAAGCCAGGAACATGTTCTGCTCTCCTCTGTGAAAGCAAATGCTTGAGCATGTCATTCATCTTTAATTGGAGCTTTTGCTGCTGGTTTTGAGGCACAGAAAATCATGGCAAGATCAACCAGAAGCTCAAAGCAAGCTGTAGCATCTGAAGGGATGCAGCTCTCACCTGATGGCTGTTGGCCAGCCCAGAGCACTCACAGGGGTCAGACAGCACTTCAGTTTTGAGGGACAGCTGGTGAAGGTGTCACAGTTTAGGTGATGATGGGCAGTGCTGCTGCCTTTGTTCAGCCTTCACAAGCTCATCCAGGTCTCTGGGAGGGGATCCCAGGGAGGGCTGACAGAGCTGCTGGTTTCAAAGGCGCAAGTGGGACAGCCACAGTGGGAGTGCTTTTATTATTACCCTGAGGGTATGGAGAGCACTTCTGAACCATCCCGTGCCCCCAGCTGATGGGAAAAGGGAGTCAGTTCATGACCACAGTCACAACCTGCCTTTTCACTTCTGTCTGAGGCCACTCAGTGCTACTGGATGCAAATATCTATTAATAGGAGGTTGCTCATGTCCCAGAGAAGTTCCTTGTGACACTGGAATTTGCGTATTTGCTGCCCCAAGTTGAACCTTTGTTTGCTCTTGGTGGCAGTAAGGCACAGAACATCTTAAGGAAGCTGTGTCCCTTTGGTGTATATTTACAGCAGTTGGTGAGTTTTTAAAATACTCCAATTCCCAGTGGAAGGTTCATTTTCAATTCGTATTTGTTCAGTCCCACAGTGTATTTATAAGTCTGGCATGAGTCGTTGCATCCAAATTGCACACTGCCAGTACTTCCTTTGTAGCTGCAAATTAAATTGTCCGTAAATGTGACTTTCCCATAAAATAAAACAAAATTCAGTGTCAAATCTGTGAGCTGTACAGTGTCTGTCCATCAGTGTTAGAGTTGGTAATCACAGTGGTACAAATGTGTGTGTTTGTGTCAGTGGTTCACCCTTGGTGCCTCATGGCTGACTTTTCACTGACTTAGTTGCAGGTTCAGTATCTGTTCATCTTTCTGCAGCTACTTTGTGCAGCTCTTCTGGGCATCAAGGAAACCCAGCAGGAGCCCTGGAGGGCGAGGGGCTCGTGGGCATTGCTGCGAGGGCTGTGCAGTGCCAGGCTGCTGGGCAGCTCGTGTCCTTGTGTGCCTTTCCCTGCCATTTTCTAACCGCGTATGGTTGGACTGGAGCAGGCTGAGATTTGGGATTTTTGCTCTCTAGTCCTGCCAGAGGCCCTGGCTAATAGCTGGTGCTCAGGGGCCACGCTGAGGAGTGCTCAGTGCTGTGCTGTAGGAACATCCCTGCCGACCCCTCAGCTCACACCCGGCCCTTCTCGCCCATCTGCGGCTCCGGCCGTGCCTGGAGAATGGAACCTGTGGCCACCTGGATGTTTGGTGGTTTCCAGGCCGCGCCTGGAGCTGGCAGCAGGTCCTGTGTGCGTGGGGCAGATATTTGGAGATGGGATTCCCAGGAAAAGCCGAGCACTGTGCGGAGGTTGGGTGGGAGGGGGATTTGGTGTCTGTGCCGCTGGCTGTGGCTCTGCAGACGTGTCACTGAGACAGCTCCTGCTGCTGCTGCAGGAGGCAGAGCTCTGCCTGAGTCACTCTGCGTCTCTGGGATGAGTTACAGCCTGTGCTCAGCCCCACACTTCCCATCCAGCACCTGTCAGGACAGATGGATGAAGCCATTTCAGTCTGTCTGCAGCAGCCCAGCCCAGCCCAGCGCAGGGCTCGGGACAGGGAGGTGCTGGCTGTAGGAAGAGGCAGTGCATGGCAGAGGTGGCAGCTGGCTTCACACCCTTTGGGCTGCCCTCTGCAAGACTCTGAGCCATGACTGAGTCTCAGTAAAGGAATCTTAATTTTAATTGAAAGTCAAACTTGGATACCAGCCCATGTAAGAGCCCAAGTACCTTTGGGTACTGATTGCTAGAAAAATGTTTTATCTTGATCCATGGTTAGTCTGATAATATCCCAGGCTTTAGAACAAAAAAATGGGATGGAAAAGGGTCATCAGAAATGTTTGAGATGGGATGGACACAGGAAACTCTCCTTTATTTAAAATTTATGTAGTTGAGTTTTACATTTTAGAAGGCATTTTGTATTTCTCTGCATTGCTGTCTGTTGTAGCTCTGGCCCAGCAGGGCACTGATCTGTGTGCTGGGCTGGAAATAAAGCAGTCCATTGCTGGCTCCCTTCTACAGACTATGCTGTAAATATTATGTCATTAGATGTTTTCAATTCTGTGAGTAATTTAAATTTAGTTCAGCTCTAGGAGAGAACCTGTTTTTTTAGGGGTGGCTCATCTGATTGCTTTACTTCCATGGGGACATCCCAGATATTGAAGATGCTTGTGCTTAAAGCTTTTTTTTGGTTGGGGCAGTGTGTGTCTTGGTACAGTGCCAGTCTTCTCTGAGAGCTGCTTTAGCAGCAGTGGTAGAGCTGGAGGCTCAGCCCCAGGGAAGGGTGGTGGGATCAGTAGCTGGCTGACAGGGAACTGGGAAATGCTTCTCTATTTCTGATGATCAGAGGGCATGTGATCAATAATTGGCTGGTGGTTTGTCTCTGTCTCCTTGTTTCCTTGAAAGGCTGTAATTGCATTCTGCTATTAATTGATTCCAGCATGAAATATATGGCTTTTAATGGGGGGGTTGCCTGGCAACTCATGATGGAAACTTTATTCTGTGTTCATTGACTGACCATAGATGTATTCCTTCCATAACATTTTTGTACTCACAGTGTGGAACCATTCACTGATGGCACCTGTGATCCTTTCAAGGGCTGGAAAACACATAAAGTATAAAAAATATGATCTAATTAACAAGGTTTCTCTCTCTGTTTTTTATTTCTGTAAAAACTCCAGAGAACCTAATCACTTCTTTGCATAGTTTTGTGGGTCTAAAATGTCACCTATTGTCTAGAGTGATAAGATCTGGTCAAATATCTTCATTTCCTTATTGTCATCTTTTATCTGCAGGTCTCAATGGTCTTCTCTGAAACCCACATCTTTTGGGTGTTCAGTCTTCCCTTCTACTCGTTTTTTTCTTCCTTTCTTACCTTCCCCTCTACCTTTTTGAAATGTTTTCTTGGAACACATCTCAGTTTCTACAAAAGAGATTCCTTTGGGCTGCTGTTCAGTTCATCTCTCAAAAGGGAAGAAATCCAGATAATCCAGAACAGAGCACAGGCAAGTCACTGACATTGTCAGCAGATGTTTCTGTTGCCCATTTCCAGGTTCTGTAGTTTTTAATTGTTACCAAAAAACAGGTGGAAGGAAAAAGTGGAGAAAAGAATGAATTAAAGGAGAAACACAGGGTTGGTTTCCTGTAGTTCTGTTGAACTGTTTCTCCTGTATGTTGTCCCTATATATTTTGCCAAGTACAAAAAATGCTTTAATGGTGTCCTTCATCTTTACTCATCTGAAAACGAAACCTTCAAACTAAACTCTGAAATCATTTCTTATGTAATATAGATCATCGTCAGTTCTTCAACAAAAAGTCAGTTCCATGTCCACACATGCAGTTAATCAGTTTTGTCCTTCAACACTTAGGGAATCCGTTCTGCCCACAACCAGCTGATGGTTTCTTTGCTGGTGCCTGTCTCAGTACCTTTTATCCTCATACAAAAGCTGTCCATGTGTATAAACACATTCAGGCTCTTGTGTGTTAGCCTGTCCTAAAGCCTTGCATCACCTGAATCTTCTCCTGGCGTTTGGGTGACTCTGCACCTTTCCTTTGCCCTGGAGCTGATCTCACCATTGCTGCTCTGGACTGAACAAAGTGTGGTCTGTGGGCCACCATTACCTGATTGTTTTCCTGGTGTGTTGGAAGGATTGAACTTCAGTTTTTGTCTCTGAGGCATCTTGTGGGAAGTTTTCCATTCCCCATGTGTTGTCTTTTTATTCTTTCTGCCTGCATTTGCTCTGATGTGTCTGCTCTGCTACTGAAGAACTCAAACTTCTTACTGTTTTACATCTTTTGTTTTCCATGTCAAACAGGCATAATGGATGACTTTAGTCAAGATCTTATCTGCATATCAGTACCTTTTTCTCCAGAAAATAGTGAGCTCCTCTGGCACCGTTTGAAATCTTACTGTACCCTGGTAATTTCCCATTTTGATTTGTTATGCATATCTTTGGCTTTTCCTGGAATTCCCAGTGTCTAAGGACTGCTGGGAGCTCATCATCCCCATATCAAGGAGGCAGGATTATACCACTTTGCAGCCATGGAAACTTCAGTCTGTCCTTCCTCACCAGCAAACCTCCTTTTCCAAACTTCAAAATAGTTTTCTATTCTTACTCCTGTTACATGTTTTCCTGCTGTTTCTAGTCTTGGACTTGTTGCTGTCATTCCCTGGTGGCAGTGCAGGGACAGGACCTCTCCCCTCCTGCCAGGCCAGCTGTCAGTCCAGCTCTGCAGGCCCAGCCTAACGAGGACTGGAGCTCTTAGCAGAGGACACAGCATGATCAGGAAATCTGGTATTTGCTGTTTCTGTTGCCTTCACTTCCCGTGCTGTCTGACAGGAGAGCTCTGGCTTTGCTCCTCAGCCATGCCCCCTGTCCAGGCTGGGTTACAATCTCATCCTTAATTCTTGTTAACTGCTTATTTCCAGGGAGAGTTGTCTGTATGGCCTGAAAACACATTAAAGTTCTCACCAGAAAGGAGCCTGGGTTTTACCTTGCAAATTCGTTTTACAGATCAAAGGTTTCCACTGCTACTCTTCACCTTAAGGATGCTTTGACTTCTGGTGGGTCTAGAAAAGCTCTTTCCCCTAAGAATCTTGCAATGTACAAAACAAAACAAAGAATTTTTTTTTGGCTAAAGTTTGTCTTCACACTTATAAAATATGCAGTTGCAGCAGACTTCAGCACTCTGTGTTTGAGGCTTTCTTCTGGCAGAGGATATTGGCAAACAACAGAGGAAAAATTCTTAGCGGAGAGGATTGGTAGGTTGGTGGTCACCAAGGGGTGGATCAGCCCAGTGAGGCAGAGGACAGGGTTTTGCTCCAGTTGCTAAGGCTCCCTTGTCCTCCTGGACAGATCACTTTGCCTGTCTGGCTTGGCCCGTGTGGACATAATCCTCCTCACCTCCCTCACCTGGGTGACACTGTGCTGCTTGCAATATGTTGAAATTATGTGGAGATCTGAGGTCAAAGCACGGCAGAAGTGAGAAGCTTTGTAAATCTTTCAGTAATTATTATTATATCACAAATAGATGCATTTGCTGGAGGAAACACTTGCAGTGTCTGGCAGCCAAACCATACAGCTGCTACCGCATGCTACTGAAACTAATTACTTGCTCAAATAATGCGTATTTACAGTTTATGGGGGACCAGTTTGAGGATTATATATCATTAAATAAATGGACTAATGCAAGATTTTAAAAAGCCTGCTTTCCCAGCACTGCTCCCAAGAGCCCTTAGTGCCTGGGCCACGTCAAAAGCGTTCCCATCCTCTGTCCAAGCCCAGTGTTGTGTTTTTAATTTATTTTCAGTATCCAAGGAATGCTGTCTCCAGTATTCAGAGGACTCTAAATCGGATGTGAGACACAAATGCACCAGAGAAGCTTATCAGAGAAACAGGCTTGGCGTGAAGCCTACATAAACAACCATAAATTTTTCTCATTTAAATGAGAAGACTCAGGAGGATTGGCCGATTATAGTGGCAGTGGGCTGGCCTTGGGCACCAAGGAGAGGGCTTTGGTAACCCCTGGTATTTGACATGACCTGAATGTTTTGCCTGCTTATAAGCTTACTGTTACAGACTGACCAGCTTGGTTCTGGTAAATTCACTACTACAGGTCAAAGTTATTTACCAACAGTGGATGTTTTCTCCTCTCCTTGGACTTCTCAGAAAATTTTAGTTCGTTTTAGCCCAGGTAATGAAGAGCTCTTGTTTCCAACCACCCCTCGCTGCCTCACTCCCTTGAAACACAGAACAGGAAGAAACTCAGTAAATTCAGTCTTGGCCAGAAAGCTATTTTTCTCCCTTGCTTCCAATAAATATCTCATTTCCTGAAAATCTTGACTTTGACCAAAACTTCTGGGACTTTCTAGATTTATCATCACTCATGGCCAAATCCAGTTTCAGTTAGCGTCGGGGTAGTCTTGAGTTCATGGAGGGCAGTGTGAGCTCTGAGCTGGGCAGCAGGAGCTTGCTCCCATCACACTGACAGTAATCCTGTGGTTTGTCCCAGGTGAGTCTCTTCCCTGTAGCTGTATAAAAACCATGTGATTTTGCAATATGGCTTTGATTGTGAGCACCATCCCAGAAACAGTAAGGAATTATTTTATGGGTTTTTTTGTGAAATTTCTATTATTTTACCAGCGTGAACCCTACACGTGGATGCCCTGCACTGACCTGACACAAGTAAAAATAGGCTACTGCCACGCTTGCAAACTTGATCCCACAGTCTTGAGTTAGGTACAGGAAATGCTTTCTGAAAGGACACTTGAAGCAGACCCCACTGTGGCCTCACCAGTGCTCAGCATCCAGTCCATCTATATCCAGTGCTCCTCCCTTTATAGGGATCAGTGGCTCCCTCTGGCAGTTCCCAGGACTGGTGTCTGATGGAGCAGAGATCGTGTGCTGGGCTGGAAATCAGTGCTGGGCTGTCCCCTAAACAGCCCCTTCTTGCTGACCCACCCTCTTGTGAAGGCTTGCCTGCTCTCCTGGCTTCAAATTAATGAGGATTACTTTCTTCAAGCAGTGGAGAGAGCAGAGTGTGATAACTTCCGGTGTGGTTCTGTGTCCCTTGCCTGTCCCAAGCATCCCTGCAGGCTCAGGGCATGCAAGGAGTGAGGAGGGAATGGTGTTGAGGTTCCTCTGGAAATGGTGTTGAGTGTTTGCTGGACACTTGGGCCTCTCACTCCCTTTCTCACAGACACTGGGGACTTGAGAACAGGTTGTGTCCTGTGGTCATGGGCTAGAGTAACATCCTACCATTGTTTTGGGGTGGTGGGTGCTCAGGGGCTTCAGCATTTCCCCCACAGAATGGCTATTCCTGGGCGATGAATAACCCATCCTTTACACTGAAGTGGCAAAGAGCATTTCAGTCTCTGTCATGTGTCCCACAAAGCCAAGTGACAGGTGAAGATGTAGCTTCAGTGTGTTTTTGTGATTGTGTGTGACATGATTGGAGAGGCCTGGCAGCCTGTGGGGCAGGAACTGTTGCTCATCCTCTCAAAACATCTTCTGCCCAGTGGTTTTTCAAGTGCTCCAGTCACGTTGTGTAGTTTGGCAGAGGCACTTTGGGGCAGGAGGGTGCCGGGAGGCTGTCGACCATCATGGCCTCTGCAATGGAGTTTAAAAACTCCATTGCTTCTGAAGTAACTGGGGCCCTGCAAAGCCATTTCCAAAATCCCCCATGAGCCAGGCAAGAAAGAGGCAGGGAATTGGAGGAGAGACACTCTTAAAGTATCTGCTGTAAGAAGAAGTAGCATCAGCAGTGGCTCTGAGTCCAGCCAGCAGGGCTGGCTCTGCTGGTGTGGTGACTGTGCCAGCACACAGCCACCAGTGCCTTCCAGCCCTTTTAACTGGGCCTGTGCAGAGTGAAAGGTGTCTAACTGAGTGCATATTTAAAAGCAGTCTTTTAGCAGTCATTTTTGATTACTCACTGTTACATCTCAGCAGTTGTCTGTCCGCGTGCTCTAAAACACAAGTGCGCTATGTCCTGACATTAAATTAGATATAGTCACAGGACCTCAGTCACACAACTCCCCTGGCTGCCTGGGTACTCTGCACTGTCACTCTTCCAACTGCACTGCCTGCAAAATTTTTCCTGGAAGTAATGCAAATAACTTTATTGAGTGAGTCAGTGGATTACTGACCTTAGGAACCACGGCAGTGTAAATTCAGACCCATGGAAACAGTTTGCTGAATCAGTATTAACAGTGCAGTGGTCTCTAGAGCAGCAGTCTCCGAAGTGGGGTGCAGGCTCCCCAGACAAGTGTTCAAGATGATCCTTTAGGATGCAGGAAGAAAATACTTCACATGTGGATGTAAATAATTTATAAATATATAAATGTACATGTATTGGAATGCATGTGCAAACATCTTTTACTGGTAGAGGAGCACTAGGGGAAGTCCCTTGGACTAGGGGAAGAAAGACTAAAGAACACACAGCCACCAGAACTTGTTCTGCTGATTCCATGAGTTATTTAACAAAGCAGAATGTATGCTCTTGGGAAAATAAGGCTGGAAATCATCTACTTAATCTCTTAAGAAAATACGTAGGTGAGAGCCAGAGATCATGTTTTCTAAGCCTTGTTTTTGAAGGGATGTTATTTTTATTACCCTGTTTAGATTCAAGTAGCAAATCATCCCTGTTGTTACAGTGTGCTGTTCCGGGCCCTGCTGCGTGAGGCTGGTTCACGGAGAGGGGCCCGTGGCTGCTCTCTCTGAACTCCTGTGGGCTTTGGGTGATGGAGGTGAAGATAATTTGGTTCACATACAGAGATGGCAGCACAGAAGCTGGCAGATCATACAGTACCTGCACATTAAAACCTCGAGGAGGTTTCAAAATTTGCACAAAGGGGAAAGTCCTTTATCGGTGCAGTTCTGCACTGATCCTGTGCAGTTGCAAGTGATTAACTTCGGGGTCATGGGAGCATTTGATGTTTGTGGTTTGCTTGTATAGCTGCTGCTTCTTCATATTTGCCTCTAGAGCCTTTTCCCCCTAGCCCAAATACTGGACAAGTGAACAGGATATGCAAAACCCAAAAACCAGGGGAAACCAGAAGGAGTAACCAGCTTTGATAGAGCATGGCTGAAGGCAGAGGTTTGCAGTGTCTTAGTCACCAGTGGCTGTAGTGGAGAGCTGATGTCTCATGCTGGGTAGAGAAGAGAGGAAGGAAGTGGATTTAGCAGAAAATTGATTGCATCTACTTGGGCTCTTTCCAGCTGAATCCTGAGTTAAGTACATTCATCCTGAACTAATCGTTGTGGAGAATTGGCTGAAATCTCACATACTTCTTAAAAGGAAAGCTAAGCATTAAAGGAACAATATCCTTATTGTACCTGAGTGCCAAAAGAAGTGAGTGTACTGTCAGGAGCTGTACCTATTCAGCCCTCTGGCTTCGGAGCTGCTTGTGGTTTTCGTACTAATGTGGCCTGTTGCAGGAAGCTGTGGTCAGTCCAGCACAAAATATCAAGGGCAACCCAAGGAGGGCTGATCTTTGATTAGATTTCAAATTGGCTGAGCAAACCCCAGTCCATTTCAGTAATTGAGTACAACTATGATTTTCAGTTTTGTTTTGTTTACAGCAAAGAATACTGGAATATTGTCTAAAACACATATCCAAGGCCCTAGTAAGGTTTTGTTCCAAGTTACCCAGGATAAATCTGAAGTAACATTATTAACATCAGTGTAATTGTTCACCAGTGTGGGCAACAGGAGGATTCTTCTCTTTCAAATTTACAGCTAAATAATCTAAACCCAAAGAATGTCCTTCAAAACTAGCAGATACTTTAATATTTTGTCATTCTGAACTTTTTTTTTTCACTGTGTACTATCCTCTCTAAGTTTTCTTCGTGCTTCTGGACTCAAGGACCATTCCCTGACACAGTCTTCCATCATCCCATGAAGAAAAGGGTTACAGCTGTTGCTTGAGATGTCATTTCTAGGCACTGTGGCTCTTAACAATCTGGCTTTATTGCAAAGATTTATCTCAGGGGAAGGAGAGCTGTGCACTGTGAGCTTGAATTCCGCTGGGGCGCCGCTGGTGCTGCTGCTGAGCGCTCTGGCCGTGGCTCCAGGCGAGCCCTGCTGGCTGCGGAGGTGCAGCGGCTGCAGAGGTGCAGCGGCTGCGGGGGTGCAGCGGCTGCAGAGGTGCATTGGCTGCGGGGGTGCAGCGCTGCGGGGGTGCAGCGGCTGCAGAGGTGCATTGGCTGCGGGGGTGCAGCGGCTGCAGAGGTGCATTGGCTGCGGGGGTGCAGCGGCTGCAGAGGTGCAGCGCTGCAGGGGTGCAGCGGCTGCAGAGGTGCATTGGCTGCGAGGGTGCAGCGCTGCGGGGGTGCAGCAGCTGCGGAGGTGCAGCGGCCGCACCTTTGATGCTGCTCACGCTGGGTGACTCACACGGCGCTACCACGAGGCAGCATCAACTCTGCAAATCCATTCTTGTTGTTGTGAGACAACGCTGGAGAGAGTTTAGGGAAATTGCTCATCTCCCTTGAGGCTCTCCTGCGTGTTGCCACAGGACCGGGCTGTGTCCATTCCTTTTGTTCACCATACTTTTTTGTATGCTAGGAGAGGTGATGCTGCAGCTCACTCCATGTGAAGATGACATTCAGCAACCTGCCTGCTCTTCCAGCTCTTGTTCAGATTTCTCTTCATCTGCTTCAGAACCAGGCTAAGCTGGGACTTTTAATTGAAGCTGAACTTGAATGGAGAATAATGACTTGCAGGAAAGAACCTGGTAGCAATGGTGAGGGGTCTGCAGTACCCTCAGTCCAACAACCTTACTCAGCATTTGCTGGTTGTCAGGTGGAGCCTCCAGTGGGTTCTTGCCCTGCTCTGAATGTCCACATGACACTGAAGACCAAACTTTTTTTTTTCTTCTTCCTTCTTTTCTTCCTTTAGTCTTATTGGAATACAGTAGCATCTTCTTTTGGATGTATTTCCATAGGAGTTGCCTCCAGTTGTGTTTCTCAGCAGCTCACCCTTCACAAAGACTGCTCAGGAACTTGGGGCAGTGCGGAACTCAGGAGGTTTGTCCTGTTTCCCTCAGGGAGATCACAAGGTGTGAACTTTGATTCAGGGACTCTGCTCCATTTGTGTGTCCCCACCCCTGTGTGGTACAAGGAAGACCTGAGCGGAGTCTCAGAATGCGGCTAGATAAAAACACCAGTTGGGTGGAGATGTGCATCTCATTCATACCCAGGTGCAGCTGAAGTTTCAGACTTTGACTTAGAGAGCTCTTTAGTCTGCTGGTGATGCCTGCAGAGGCTGCTGTGTTCTCTAGGATGCTACAGAAGCTTGAGATCAGCAGAGGTTCAAAACAAGAAAAGGGAACATTTCATACAGTGCACAGTGAAATTGTGGGACTCTGCCATAGGGACAGTGTGGAGACCAAAAATATAAATGATCTCATAGAGAAATTAGACAAATTTGAGAAGAATTGGTCCAGTGAGGCTATTAAACATAATAGTTATGATGCAACCTGTGGTGCAGGAAGGCCTTAAGTGCTGGCTGCTGGAGGCTCAGGGGTTATTCTTGGGAGCACTGCAGCTGTGTGAGCCCTGTTTGTAGTGCTCCTTCCCAATGAACTTCCACTCTTGGCCAGATCTGGAGCCAGGATGCCAGGATAGTTGGATCCTTGCTGCTGACATCGTGGTGGTCCTTGCTGGAGGCTGAATGAGAGCCACCCCTGTGACACAGGGGCAGGGGCCAGCCAGGCTGCTGGGAGGCTGTGTCCTGCCTGCAGGGCTTGGGCTGGAGTGGGCTGCACCTTGGGGATGGATTTACTCTGCCACAGGATGGGCTGGCACTTGGACCCTGGGATAGTGTGATAATACAAGTACTCTTTTAAGTCCTGGCTTACAGGCAGCAGCTGGAAATTTGGAATTCTTTGCTGATAACGAACGAGAGGCTGTGATGGAATGGTGAAAGCTTCCCACAGTGGAAGCTACCTTGGGGGAAGAGCTATACCCCCTGCCCTCCCAGCTTGTTGAGTGCTGGGGAGGCCTCTCGTGGTTTGGTGGGGTTTTTTTTTTGTGTTTGTAAACCCAGCCCTGGGGGGAAAAACATTAAATTGAAGTACACTTGGAGCTTTATTTTACATTTTCTTCCGTTGCCACTTGCTGGCTTGTTAAGTAATATATTTTAAGACATATGTTAATATATAGACCCAAAGTAGCTGTTAGATCAATGCAGGCAGTTGTATTTCTGATTTTAAATATATACTTGGCTTATGTTTTTGCAAACCCTTTTCAGCCTAAGTTCTTCTGTTAGAGCTCTGTGGAAATAATTTATGTGTTAACCCTGAAATTGATGGGTGGTATGGGATAGAATAAATATGTAAGTGGGAGAGAAAGGAAACATCTGCCAATTTAAACTTTAGCAAATTATATGGAAGCTTGAAAGTATCTGCTAAGTTTATAACACAGTCTGCACAGGAACGCCTTGCCAGAGTGCCAGAGGTCAGAGAGCTTCTTGTCCCTGCAGCTTTCAGCAACCTTTCGGTTAAATAACCTGACCGAAGAGTAGGAGGAGACAGAAAGGAAGAGAGAATTCCACACTAGAGTAAACATAGCAGGGAGATTATGGATACCCTGCCAAGAAAGGTGGGGTTTTCCAGCAAGGTAACAAAAGATATTAGTTATCTATCTACATAATCCTGCTGCAGGCTGACAGCTGCAGTCATGCAGCGAGATTGGGGCAGAATTGTGCCCTGCACACCTCAGAAACGTGCCCTGCACAGCTCAGAATTGTGCCGTGCACAGCTCAAAATGTGCCCTCCGTGTCCTCAGCACCTGCTGGGGGCTTTGGCGGGCCGAGTCCTGCAGAGGTGTGCAGTGCAGGGTTGGGTGCAGCAGAGGAGGGGTGCAGTGCAGGGTGCAGGGTTGGGTGCAGCAGAGGAGGGGTGCAGTGCAGGGTGCAGGGTTGGGTGCAGCAGAGGAGGGGTGCAGTGCAGGGTGCAGGGTTGGGTGCAGCAGAGGAGGGGTGCAGTGCAGGGTGCAGGGTTGGGTGCAGCAGAGGAGCACCCACTGGGTACAGAGGCTTTCCCTTCCGTGCCACGGCTGCCACGGGCCAAAATCCCAGGGAAGATAATGAAGTTTTTCACTTCGACATCGTGGCAGGTTGAGGTAAACTGCGGAGGAAGGTCTGGAGTTTGCCTTGGGCTGCAGACACGTCCGAATATGGAGTGCCGTGTTCCTGCCGGGGCTGTGGCCCCGCTGGGAGCGCCCAGCACAGCCAGCCCCGGCCGTCCCTGCGGCCCGGCAGAGCTGCAGCCGGGCAGGGGCTGCTCCCGCCCGGAGAGCCGGCACCGCGCAGAGCCCGGGGACAGCCCAGAAGGGACATGGTAATTGTGTTACACCAGAGCGTGCTTTTGCGAGAGTCCCAGTAAGAGCTGGGCACGGTAATTGGGAGGAAAAACAGTTAGCTACCATCTGCCTCCCCCGGGCAGAGCGATGAGACAGAGAGTGAGAATGAATGCTGACTTTGTAGGCACGGTTAATTCGCACTGAAAAGCTCAGTTTTGGTGTACGTATATGAATTAGTGTAACAACTTAAACTAGAGAATGGTTTCCAATTATTAATTTGAAAATAATTTATTTAAAATTATAATTTAAAGTACAGTTTTAAACCATTTTTATGCATTTTCCACATCAAAATTACTTGAAATCGAATCTCCTAATCTCTTTAAAATGTTTGTTCATATCTTGCTATGTCTGCCTACCTGATGATAATATTTTATTAGAATTTGTTCACAGACTCTGAATACTCTTTCCTGAAAGAACCTATGTAAAGGGAGAAAACAATACACATCCTGTACTCCACCTTCATAGGCCTCCAACATACGATGCCACCTTTTGTTTGCAAGAGTTTAAATTTCAAATAAAATCCCAGCATTCTTTTGAAAAAAAGGAAAGGGCCTCTCCCCTGCTTAGATTGTCAAATCCCAGAGTAGCCTGGAATTGAATAGGCCAAGTCAGTGACCTCAGGCAGAAAGAATGTTGGTTATTTACGTAGGGCTTCTGCTATTTTAGCAGCAAACCTTTTCTTCTGAAAGGACAATGTATACTGTTTTCTGTTTACGGCCGAGTAAAAAGCTTGTACATTTGAGATTTGCATCGTAATAGCCTTGTAACTCAATATACAGCATCCTCAAAAATAGCAGTGCAAGGCTCTGTTTTGTCTTACCCAGTGCAGGTCTTTAGAGGCTTTTACAAAAGTTCTCTGAAAAACCGACCTTAAGATTCAGCTGCTTATACGTTTACTTTGGTGGCTTTTTTTTTTTTCTTTCCCTGGAGTTTTGCTTTTTTTTTTAAAACCTGAAATTACACGTGGTTTCTTTAGGAGCTATCAGGTCAGTGCTCAAAATATTTTGATGCATCTCAAGCTAAGCTGTGCCTGCAGCTTGAAACCAGGAAAACGTGTGAGTGTGTGTGTGTGTGCAGTCCAGACACTGAGCATTTTTCCTGAAATAATGGGAGATCTTTACAGGCATTCTGGCCTGGTGGATGAGCCTGCAATTCCAAATGGTTTTTAAAGTGTGCCTTTCTCAATAGATCGTAACCATGAGGAGCTATTGTGTGAGTAAAGCACACATTTAGGACCCAATCCTGCATTCCTTAAAGTCAATGGGAGTCTGAGCGTGAAAGGAATGCAGGATTGGGTCCTGGAACAGGGGAGCAAAACTGTGTGCCAGATTGCTTTGAAAAGAAGAATACAGCACATCCACAGTAGCCACTTTTTAGTGTTTCAGATTTCAAACGGCTGGAGTCTGTGAGAAGTGGCTTCTGCCAACATGCAGTATCTTCTATTCAAAGGAATTTGGCATTGATTTTTTTTTCTTCCCCTATCTTAAAACCCCTGAAAACCCTAGAAATTCACCCTTCTTTCACAAAGCCTGAGCATTATGAGGAGGGGAGGGGGCCATGGCAGTGGGGGGATGGAAATTTCTCCAAGCCCAGGGGCTGGACTGGAGCTCAGTCCCCTCCTGGCACCCTGACTGTGGTGGCAGCTTCATCACGGGACCCCGGCACGGAGAGCTTGTGCTTCGTGGCTTTGTGTGAGTCCACTGTAGGAGACCGAGGAGAAAAATTTAATTAACAGTAATTGAGAGGCTAAAGCAGCCTCGGTTTGCCCCGCAGTGGGTGGAGTGGCAGAAACCCTGTGGAAAGAAACCTCTGTGCAGAGAGGCAGTGTAAGCCAGAGGGAGGAATGGGGAACTGCAGGCCCAAACTCACATGTGAGTAAAGGAGGAATGGTAATAAATAAAGAAAAAGTATCAGAAGCTTTTGTTTCCTTTCGGCACATCTTCAATTCCTAGGCAGGCAAACCTCCTCTTCTGCTTAAAAGGAAACAACTCTCCTGGGTGAAATTGTGCTCCTGTTTTAGCCAGAGGTGTCTGGGCAGAGGAGGTAGCAGGGGTGGCTTGTTATTACTTAATGTTTTCAAATATTTATTGGTTTTGTAAAACCTGGTATTTCTCTTGAAGTTTCAGCTCCTGGACTCATCTGGTGACTTAAAATTTAGCTTCTACTGTTCAGAAATAGTAGCTGTCCAGCCTAGAGGTTTGTGGAGAACTGGTTTGGGTTCTGGAGGTTTCACTTGCCCTTCAGCTTTTGAGTTCTGTGTATCCCAGTTCCTCAGTCACCAGGTGGTGTCACACAGGTGAGAGGGACAGTCCCTGCTTGCATGCCAAGAGAAGCTGCAGCGTGTGCCACAGGTTGGTGGGCAGTGGTTCCCACTGTGATGCTGCTGTGGGCAGGACCTTTGGGAGGACCCTGGGCTGGGAAAGTGCCTTTGGGAGTGTGGGCAGCCCATGGGTGCACCAGAGACCAGCTCAGAATCCAAGCAGCCCAGACCAAGAGCCGGGGCATTTTGCAGAGCAAAAGCCAGGTTTGGCCTGGTGAAAGCTTACATTTCACTGAGCAGTGATGGAGAGCATGGCAAGGTGGGCAGGGGGCAGGCAGAAGCATTTGCTCAGCTCAGGCCACCTTGTGTCTCGTTCCACTTGCACGGGGCTTTGGGCAACACATGGGAATTTTCCTTCACTGTTAAGGCAGCTGGGAAATACTGGAGCAAATGTCGTGCATGAATCCTCTGTATGTGTGTTTACACATCACTGTAGTCTGAAGGCTTTGGGAGACTGTCACTTAAGGTGCTGGGATGAGACGAGTCCTGGTGCTGGTGTCACATCAGTCACTGCAGAGCTGGCATCTGAAGCAGTTAACAAGCAATTAGGTCCATGTTTAATATTGCTAACTAAAACAGGCACAGTTCTTTGGTCAGCCAGGCATGAAGAGCTCGGGCTGCCACACTCAGGAAGCTGGGCAAGTCATGGACCAGAGCTCCCAGAGCAGAGATCTCACTGCATGTCCTGATCAGCCTTAGCACTGACAGTTCATTAAATGGGAAGGAGGAGGAATCTCAAGGAGAGAAGCAATTTTTTTTTTTCCTCCAGAAAGGGCTGTTAAAGAAGGATGCTGTGAATCTGTCTTGCTGCTGTGAGACAAGTCAGGAGCTCCTGGGTGCCCCTTGGCCAGCAGGAGCAGGACATGGCCATGCTGGGGGCTCTGGCAGAGCCTTGGTGCTGTGCAGGGCAGGGACAGCCACCCTGCCTGGTCCTGCAGCTGCCCGTGGCCTGCACCCCTCACTGCCTGCACCTCCTCTGTGCTGCACAGCCATGTCCCCAGCCAGCAGGAATGGCAGCCTCTGAAGTGACATTCCACACTGTTAACTTGGGCTGTTCAGACTGTTAATTAGCTCTGCTTTAATGAATTTCCTATCTTTAGCACTGATACCTACAACTGAACTCTTGGATTGCACTCCATATGGGAAGGTTTAATTACATTTTGTGGCTAAAATAGTGTCCTTGTTCCACACAGCTGTGACATTAGAAATAACAGGACATTATTGGTCACTTCACTCTTAGTCCCCTCTAACACTGAGACTTTCCCGCATGAAGTTAAAAGAGGCACATGGCTGTTGAGAACACCACGAGAGGGGTCCTGGTGGTGGGGGGTGCTGTGCTGTGGGTTTTTCAGCACGCTGGTGATCTCTGGGATGCAGCAGGCATTATCTGGGAGGCAGGGCTGGGGCTGCAGCATTCCCATGATGTCAGAGGGGAGCTGTTTGTGTTTGAGTAGCGTCAGGCACGGAGACAATGCAGGCTTCTCACATGAACTTGCTTACTCTTAAATCATGATTACCAAAGGGTTGTGTGTTTTCAGTCATCAAAGTACTTAAAATATTATAATAATGCTTGGCACTTTTCAACTTCAAAGCATGCTGCAAACAGTAATTAGGTCTAATAACCCTGCTGTGACAGTGAGACATTCCTATCTCCTGTCTTACAGCGGCCAGGGGGGTGTCAGCCCCTGATCCGGTTGCATCCATCCTGTGGGAGACAGGAGATCTCCCCTGAAGGCTGTGGTCGATAAACTGACCTCCCCAAGGCAAATCCTCACGGCCAGCAGCGCAGGGAGGGCTCAGAAGATGCTTTCCAGCCTAGAGGGGAGGGGGCAGGACACTTCCAGTGCTCTTTTGGGCCATGTCCCCAAGACTGTACAACCTGGGCTCAGTCACATTTTGTTCCTTGGGGTCCGGAAGCAGCATTTGAGACAGCGTTGGAAAAAAGTTTTTACTCTGTCTTGGCTTCCTGGCTGGTGTGTTTTCACCACCCAGCAAAGCGTTGTGGAGACTGGGGAGAATACTTGTGGACAGCCTGTGTCAACTGGGGGTCATTTTTCCCTTTGCAAGCTGTCTTTGAGTTGTTCCTTTGATAAAGGAGCAGCTCTCCCATTCCTTCTTTTTAGTTTATGACATGTAGGAGATAAAAATTGTGCAGGAAGTAATTTATATATTTAAATAACAGAGAATTATAAATTGGTTAAATGTCCAAACCACTGTTAAACATTTAGAGATGGTTCTGCTTTAATTTTTTTTTTAAGAGTTCCACAAACCTGCATTCTTTTGGATGTTTGTCATGTTGGTTGCAATCACCAGTTGTGATCGATCCTTGGGAGAGAGTCATTTCTAACTTCCATTTAATTATCTGCTAGATTATCTGGTGAATGTTTGCTGGAGTGTTTGTGAGGTCTCTGCCTCCCACCCGAGGTGTGGAACTCCCTTAGCCTGGTGCAAGGTGTCAGGAAATGGAAGTTACTTGTTTGTCCCTGGCAGTGCAAAAGCTTTGTGTTCTGTGGGAAAACAAGGCTGAGGAGCGCTCGGGGGAGAAGGGGCTTCCCCCCAAAGCTGCTGCTGGTGTCAGGAGCCTGCCCACAGCCGGCTGGCTGCCCCTGTGCACTCCCTGGCCTGCTGCTGCCGGGGCTGAAGCGGAGCCGCCTCCCCGCTGCTGCTGCTGCTGCAAACTGGTCTGGCAGGGCGGGCTGGCCAAGGTGGGAACCCAGCGGGAGGAGCGAGCGAGCGCAGCGTTTGTGAAACCCCACACTCCTGAACTCTGCGCTGGGCTGCTCATTGTTATTATAATCAGCCGTCAGCAAGTTGCATCAAGTTCTGTCAGAAGCTCTTGACTTTTTTTGTTTCAATATTATGAAAGCAAATAGTGCCCAGGCTTGGCTAGACGCAGTCATTCAAAGGAGAGCCAAGCAGCAGGGCCTGTGTGCCGGTGGGCAGGGCGATGTTACCTTCCCTGGCCGGCCAGGTGCTTGGCTCAGCTGGCTAAAGGAACATCAGGGGGGCTTTAACTCGTACTTTCTGCCTAATTGACCGTAACAGATTACAGCTACACAGAGCAGGCTGGTGCTGTTCAGGTCCCCTAGTTGCTCCAGGACCTTGAGAGGTGAAGCCTCGTTGTCCAGCACCTGGAGCCCAGGGCAGGCATCCCAACATGCCAACATCCCAACATGCCAACATCCCAACATCCCAACATGGCAACATGCCAACATGCCAGCATGCCAACATGCCAGCATGCCAACATGCCAACATCCCAACATCCCAACATGCCAACATCCCAACATCAAGGTGTTGCAGCCACCCTGCTGCCCTGGGGCTGCACCAGCACTGCCTCTCCTCGGGATTCCTGACTCCCTGGCTGCAACTGCCAGCGCTTCCCCCCTGATTGCAGGTTGCAGGTGATGCCCAGGCACTCCGAGGGTGCTGTTTGACCATGTTCAGTGCTGTCATTTAGTCAACCCTTCTGGAGGGCAGTGGAATGTACACTCTTGCCTTTATTTCTAAAATGCAGAATGTAGAAGCCAATATAGGCATCCATGGTTGTTTGAGTGATAACTTGCTGTTTCTTGTTTATAAGATAATTATTGTACAGTCCCTGAATGAAACTCTTCTAAGGTAAAAGGCCTGTCTGTCTTAATAATCATTGCTAGTAATAGTCATTATCATGTGAGCAAGCTGCTTGGCTACTTTATGAGTTTAGGCAAGTCAGTTCCCTAATAGGTGTCTTGGTTTTTTCAGCTGAAAAATGGAGGAAATGGTATTTTCCCTCAGTTTTGTAAGGTGTTGTGCTGGGAGTGCAGTGTGGTGCAGAGGTGGCAGGTGTAGGGCAGGGAGAGCAGCTCTGAGTGCTGGGCAGGGCGGGCTGAGGGCAGGGATCCCCCCAGTGCGGGGCTGATGGGGACACTCACAGTGGGGCCAGGCACAGGGCACCTGATGTGTCTGAGAGGCACTCCAGAACACTGGCTTTGCCTTGTTGGTTTGGATCAGAGGCTTCCCACTCCATCCCAGTCCAGGAAAGCGCTGACCCCACTGGCTCCATGCTGTGCCAGGGAAAGAACGAGAGCAGAATTTGTGCCGTTCCTATGGACCTCAGCCCTGGCAGGTTGGGCTACAGAGTGGGATGTCGGGGTCCTCCTGCCCCTTCTGCAGTGCCCTGGGAGATGCTGGTGCCCCTGCACTGGCACATCTCTCGTGCAGAGATCCCTCCAGCAGCCGGCATGGGATTTGTCCCATATGAGCTCTGCTGCTTCAGCACGGTGGGTGTGTGCTGGGGTGATGGGCAGCGCTCCTGCCCCTGCAGCAAACCCCAGCTCCAGGGGAGCACGGGGGAAGAGCTGCACCAGCACATCCAAGGCAGGTCCCTCTTGTGGGTGGACACTTCATCTCCACCATCTAAACACAAGTTAAGTGCCAAGCCTGGATCTGACAGAGACAACATGTCCTTTACAAAGCCAATCTGGCCTCTTTCCTCTTTTCCTTTTGTTCCATGTACTTTACCTTTCCCTAGAGAGGTTTAAAAACAGCTTTGACAAGAGGAGGGAAGATCTAGATGTGGTTGCTCCTGCATCAGTTGAGAGAGGCCCCAAGGTCCCTGGTTACTGTCCCAGCCCTGTGCCTTGTTCAGGGATGGCCCAGTTTTACCTTAGACTCTCAGAGGGGATGAGCACGTTGCCCACGTCACCAGGGTCCTGGTCCCCACCAGAGCCACCGGGCAGCTGGAAAGACAAACAAGAGCTGACTCCACCTACCAGCAGTATGGAGACAGCAGCCCGTGAGATCGACAGCCCAAGAATGTGCACACAAAAGAAGCATTTCCCTCAGCCATGACAGTAAAACCACCAGACAACCGCATGCAGCATGTGATTTCCCAAAAGCATCAGCCCAGATCCCAACTCCTTTGTGCCACACTCTGTTTCCCAGGATCACATCACAGTGGCAACATGTAAAAGGCACTTTCAAACACTGAAAATTAATAATATTTTCCTCAACATTGTTTATGGAAACCGTGGAGAGCACTCCTGTCCCTGTGAGCTGGCTCAGCTTGCCGGCCCTTGGCGTCAAACCCTCCACGGAGATGGGTGGTGTTCCTGGTGGAGCTGCAGGAGACATCCAGGCTTATTCCATGGAGAGAAGCTCTGGCAGTGACCTGGCATCTGTTGACCTGGGAATTCCTCTTGCCCTCTCCCCTGCCCGGTGTCGCTGCTGGCACAGCCCAAGGCAGCTGCTGTCCATCTGGGGCCGCAGAGGGCTGCTGAGAGCTCCCACACACCTGGGAGCTCTGGCCATGGGACCCTGGCAGAGTGGGAATGAGGTGAGTTGGGATGAGTGTGGTTTCCCTTCTGCCTCTCTGGTTTTACGCTGGTGAACCAGCACTGCTTTCAACAGAGCAGCTCTGGTGTAAGACAGCCCTGATCTGCTGTATCTACAAACTGATTGATCTTGGTGGTTCTTGAATTCCTGGTTTGAATCCTTTCTGTTGGGACTCTCTGGAGTCTGCTGTGCATTTCTTCACTGCAGAGGGAGCCATCAGTTAATGACTGTCACAGGCTTTGTCAGTCAAAGGGAGCCATCAGTTAATGACTATCACAGGCTTTGTCATTGAGTTCCACATGGGCTAATGAAATGGCAAATGTCAAAACTTGAATACAAAATCTCTTGTTTTCGTGTGATTTTACTGCCCTTCCCTCTGTCATGTGTGCCTTGTACTGCTTTAGTGTCGCAGGGACCTGCTGTGGTGTTGATTATTAATATTTTTGAGGGTGGCAGGAACATACATATGCAGTATCCTTTATGTAGTCCTTTGGAGACAAATGCTGCTGCTGTTGATTGCAGTGCATGTGAGCCTGCTGGCATTTTACCTGCTGAGAAAATCGTCTCAATTTGCAAAGGAGCCTTTTCCCCAAAATCAATTTTGAGCTTAGACTGCAAGTTTTTCAGGAATTGTTATCAGCTGGGTTCCATAACCTGCACTTCAAGGTAGCATTTAGTAGGTACCTAGGGCAAGGTTTGGCACCTGATTTGGTAAGGCCAGATAGAGCCAAGAGCCTGACCCTCAGCCCTGGCTCTGGATGGGCTCTCCAGGGAAGAGAGGGGCCAGGAACAGACCCCACAGACAGGTACAGGGGCTCTGCTTTTCACTTTGCATCCTGAACAACTGGGTTTGGGGATGAAGAACAAAATTCTGATGGTCCTGTGTTTTAACAGGGAGAAGACTACGAGGAAAAGCATTCTACAATGTCAATGGCAAGGTGTACTGTGAAGAAGACTTCCTAGTAAGTAAGATTTCAGGCATTTTTTTTTATTCTTTCTAAAGCAAATCGTTCTTTTATGTTGGCTTGTTGCTTTGAGAGACAGTTGGTGATGTGGGGCCTCCTGACAGTGGTGGAATTGGGAAGCGTCTGCCACTGACTCCTTGGCTTGAAGTGGTGGCTGTAAAACCAAGTACGTAACTGTCCATGAGCCATCACAAAGTGTAAATTATGAGAATAAACACTGGAGCTGCTCAGGCTTGGGACTTGAATTGCAGCCACAGAGACTCTCCTGCCAAGGTTGAGCTCGGAGTCAAACATCTGGGGAATACCAATCATAACAGGAGGGACGTTTGTGCTGGGAGCACGGCGGGGCTGTGCACAAAGTTGCTTTGTTGAAGCACAGTTTAATCACGGCTCTGCTCACGGGGCTCTGGGGCTGACTTGTGATTAGCTGGGAACTGCTGGCCATGGAGGGGCAACTCAGGTTCTCTCCCTGCTCACAGAGCTTTTTGTAAATGCTTTACTTTAATAGAGACTAAGTCAGGAAAGGAAAAATGAAGCCTGTTGCTGAGCTGTGTTGTTCCAAAAATAAAATATTCATGCAATTAAGGGTGAGAATTGTGCAGTGCACTGCAAATGATTCGATAAGGGCAGCCCATTTAGAATTAAGATGAAGAGGATGGCATGGCTGGGAATTGCAATTAGAGAGCAATGATATATTTTAGCTTAGAGGAAGATGAATTGGACAATCAGTATGTTGAATTTATGCCACCTTATTTATTGAAATACCATTAATTTAGAAGCTTGCGTCTTCCAGAACAACTTTCCATTTTAATGAATATATAATCATGCTGTTTGCAAAGGAATTATTCAAAGTATATCCCACAACAAAATTGTTACTGGCAGTTCAAAGTGCACAAATGCCTTTCTCATCAATGCAATCTATAAAAAAATCATGGAAATTCCTAAAATATAAGCTGTATTTGCCTTCATGTGTTACATGTTTACTGTGAGCTGGAGCCCGTTGGAAAAGAAACCAAAATGTGTTTTGTGCAGAAAATAAGTATTTTGTTATAATTGAAACTTGTTATTGTTTTGCTTGCATTCTGGAGAGAAAATTCTTTTTTCTTCCTTGCTTTTTTCAGCTCTTTCTTTACTGTATTTCTGCAGAAGCACAGGGAGAGGGAGAGGAGATGGAGTGTGAGAGGGAGGGGCTCAAACCTTTGAGATTTTTTCATTTGAACTGTGTTGGAATGTACTTTCCCCATGATCAAAACCTTTCATCCAGACTTAATGACATGATTGTTGTTATTAGCTTGTAATTTCAGCCTAAACACAAGAATTTTAAATCTAAAAATCTTAATCTTTTGGAGAACATTCAGTTTTCATGGGGTGGGGGGGAAACGCTTTAGTTCAGGCATGTTCTGTAGTGGGTTTCTGAAGGAAGATACTTGCAGAGATTTTCCCAGGAAAACTGAGATTAAGGACCTGATAGGAATAAACTTTCTGCAAGTTAGGGAACTGTTGGGACATTTAAGGCACAGATTTAAAAGCCCAGACTTCCCTCAGGTGTGTTTTAGCAGACTGCCAGTAGCAGAGGGAGAAGCAGATGAAGGGACAATGTGTAAGTCAGCAAAGAAACCAAATTCTGACGTGATCCCTGCTGCATCTCAGGAAGTAACTGCATCTTCTCTCAGCTCCCCTGAGCAAATGTCATTGCAAGAATCCTAGGAATTGTATGGTATCACTAATGAAATCAAACAACCTTGCCTGTTTTAGAGTTCTGTGAACAGGGGAAGCACAAAGCTTTTCTCAAAGTTGAAAGGAAACAGGCTGCAAAATAGCCATTAAAGAGGAAATTATTTTAACTACTTCATCTCCCCAGGTCTTCCTCTTGAACACTGGGAAACCCAATCCTTTCTAAGAAAAGGCATTTTCAGTCCAAAGCAGAAAATGAAATGCTTTTTCTGTATAACTGACAATTTCAGTCTCTACCATGACTCCAGTTCTTTAGTGCAGCTCCATTTCAGTGCAGAAGGATTCCCTGCTGACACCATGGCAGTGGAATGTCGGGGAAGTTAAGGCAGGGGGATAAGAAAAAGATTATTTCAGTTGGGGAATGTAAACAGATACAGTCTAAGTGCATTATAATTGTATTGCTGCTAAGAAAATACAGCCTGCCATGGGTGTCCTTCCTCTTCCTTGGCTTTTGTTTGTCTGGGAATTGATCAGGAGAGTTAGATGCTCCTGTTGGCTTGGGAGCAGGGTCACAGCTCTGTGGACTTGCAGCCCCACAGCCCGTGACCAGGTTATTTCAAACATGGCAAGAGCAGTTCAGCAGATGTGGGCAGGAGGTGCAGTGCTGTCCCCTGGGGCACTGGTGACAGCCAGGTGAGAACGGGCTGTGTGTGCCTCGTGATCCTTCCAGGGATTCCCAGGGTCGGGCTGAGAGTCGATGTTCCCTTGCTCACAGTGCCACCGAGGCAGCAGTGGCCTGAGTGAGCCCCTCAAGTGCCTCCCAGCAAGAGGCATCCCGAGGGGAGCTGCTGTCCTGTCACTGGGGGACAGAGGTGGTGGCACCTGGAGCCTCCCCGGTAGCTGGAGGAGAGCCTGTCCCCTTCCCAGGGAGGGCTGTCATTCCTGCAGAGCTCTGTCCACCCCCACTGCTGCCTCTGTTTATCCCATTCATTTGCTGCAGGTGCTTCTTCCCTGTCATCCCTGGAGTCACACTGGCTATGTCCTGCAGGCCAGGCAGGACACAGTGATTTTGGGGCTGCAATGAGTACCACCTGAACAGTGATGGGCAGAAAAGCTGAAATGGCTCTTGATGTGAACAAATGCAGAACATTTTAGTGAAGAATGGATATTATTTATGGGTTTCTCCCTATTGTAGCTGCTAGAAATATTGAACATCCTATAGATGTCAGTATTTTATTTCTCCTGCAATACCACATTTTGCTGTGTCAGACCAGCTTCTGCTGGAGCAGTCTCCAGAGCTGCAGTCAGTGGCTCAGATGGGATACTTGGTTCTTTAACTACCACTCACTCCTGACAAATCAGCTCTTCCACTCAGTCAGAGGTGGTGTGTGGAATTCGCTGCAGTGTCACGTGTGGTCCCTGAAGCCAAGACCTTGACAAAACCCATTCTCCCATCCTTTCAGATGTTTGGCTCTTGGAAGAGCCCTCCTTGGCTAACGTGTCCCCCTCGAGGTCCAGCCAGTGCCAGGTCCAGCTGCTCCAGGGGTCTCTTCTCTTCCATTTGCACTCTGGCCATGAGCTCCTGTTCAGGTGGCATTTGAGCAGAGCACACTTGTCACTTGAAGCACAAGTGAGTGCTGGCTCACAGCACCTGAGAGCTTTGGCTACCGAGGGCTTCCGAAACAATCAGTCGGTAAAAGTGAGGTGTGAGGAGCTGCTGGCATCAAACTTTCCAAATCTGCCCCTTTCTTGGAACAGTGCTTTTGATCTGTGGACACAGGTCATGGGTGAGCTGGTGCTGGTGCTCCTGGTGAGCGCCGTGAGGCTGCCCCGGGACACCCCACGCTGTCCCTGCAGGGCCACAAGCTACATCCTGTCCTCCTGGCAAATAGTGTTCCCACGTGTTTGCTCTTACTGAGGGCACAGTCTCCACACCAGGTGCCTTATTTTGCTCTTTCTCTGCAGGGAAGAAGTGTCTGAAGTTTTTTGCCCCACTTGTGCAGTTGTAGGTGGGCAAGGGATGCCACAGTGCTGCCTTCTGTGGGCTGGGAATGGATGGCTGGGATTCCCCTGCACCTGGAGGAGGTGGAATACCTCTGCCTGCCAGGGTTATTTTTGTCAGCCTCCTGCTTCCAGCCCTGATTAGCTGCACATTCTCTCAGTGCTTAAAGCCTTATTGGCTAATTGAATGAAGTGAATGAATCAGATTAAAAATAAATAAATACACGGATAATTCTACTTCTGCCCAAGAGATTGCCTGATCTGTGCCATTTCCAGTAGGATACTGCATGTGTGAGGAGCAAAAAGAACAAAAACAACCCCCCACACTTTACATTGCTTTGCTTTAGCTCTAGGGAAGATCCAGTTACTCCTTTAAATGCCACCTTAAAGTAACAAGTCCAGCAATACCCAAGTCTTGCCCCAGCCCTGTTAGGAGCTGTTATTTCATGAAAGGAAATAAAACAAATGACAGTTTAATCCTTTCCTGAATGCTCTTTGGACACAGATGGCTAACTAGCCATAACAGAGACACTGTTCCTGGTGAAGTGAACAAAAAAGAAATACTGTATAATAAATAATCCCAGTCAGATGTTCGTGTTTCATTTTGTTGATAAATTGCTGCATAATCATGGGTGAAGGAAAAATAATTTAAATTTGTCTTTCCTTTTCTATGCTTAAATATCATGTAAAGAAAGTTTTTTAAAAATTCTGTTTTGCTTGGCAAAAAACACTTTTAAAATGTCACCAAAGCTGCCTGAATCTTAGCTCTACTATCTATCTCTTTTCTTTTTTTCCTCTTCTTGATAGGCTTTCCCTTCTTCTCTTGAGGTAATGAACATTATTGAGTGGGGGTCCAGTAGAGGTTAAGAAATGAGAGAATTTCCCTCGAGGGAGGAGATGAGAGGGAAAATGAACCTCGTGACAGATGTTAGTTACATTGCTTAATGCACTACTGGAAGAGGCTCAGATGCTCTGGAAATAACCTATTACAGACAGCACAGGCTGCAGTGCATTGCAGTAAGGTCATCCGAAACTTCCCCTTTTAAGATTTTCTCTTTCACTGTCTTAAAACTTTGCCTAATTTAATCATTTAGGCTGAACTTCTTCATCCTAGGTTTTTGCCTCTGGCTGACTTTGCTGTCATTAGTTGTTGAAAGTTTCATCTAGAGCTGTTCATCCATTTCAGTGAGTAAGACTGGAGGAACTCTGCCCATAAATCCTCAAAGAGAAAACCTCTAAAAGCTTCATTTTGCACATGGCAGCCATAAAGAGACTCAGTGCATTGCAAACCTGCAGGAGCCTTTGGGTGTCCTCTCCCTGCCCTCCCCAGGAGGGTGCCCAGCCTGAGAGGGCTGTGGAGGAGGAGGGCAAGCAGCCCACAGCCCCAGCAGAGCCCCTTGCAGCCCTGCAGTCTCTCCCCAGCCTTCCTTCTCCTCTCCATCCAGTCTGCTGGGGTTCTGGATCCCTTTCTCCCCTACCCAGCCTCTGGTCCCCACCTGGGACACTTCTCTTTGCTGCTCTCTGCAATGCTGAAGTTGGCTACAGAGGACATAGAGGGCCTTGTCTCATATCCACAACCCTAAACGTCACAAGGATAGCAGAGATGCAGAAGTTATCAGGGTGTGCACGAGCAGGAGGCAGGTGGGAAATGGAGATCTCAGCCTTTCATGGAGAAGGGACAGGATCTGTCCTCAGGAGCAGCTGAGTGATGGGCAGTTCATCAGAGCAGGGCTTGCACCCTCATCTCCTGTAGCACCAAACACAGCAAGACTCTTACCCCAGCCAGGGCCCCTGGGCATGGCTGCAATGTAAATATTAATACTAATGAGGCTTTTCTTCTCAGTTTGTGCACATGCTGTTTTCCAAGCCTGGCACTGTGGGAAATGGCCTGTCCCACTTGCTGGGGCCCTCAGAAGATAGTTTTTATTTAGTGTAATGGAAGCTGGTGTCAGCTGGAGTCAGAGGTTTGATTTTCCATCCCAGTGACTATAAATGTTTGGAAATCCCCCTTGGGAGGGAGCTCTGGGACTGGTGCATTAGTCAGAGAGCCCATTTCTGCTAAGTGAGACTCTTAGGAAAAAACAGACTCCGTTGAAAAGGTGAATGATTGAAGTTGCAGCTTGTGTCCATTTCCTATCTAATGGGAATCACAGAGCACATGGAGCTGTAGATAACTGGGAGGATGTTGTATTGAGGAGACTTGCTGTTAGAAGCCATACACCAGTCAGAGAACAGACAGACATGGGAGTTTATTGATATGTTTAAAGAATGATGGAATCAAAGCTTAGAAAGGGATTTGCTGCAATATTCCTGATGTACAGAAGCATAAGGAAGTCTGTGAGTGTTTTCAAGGTGCTGGTTGCTCTGGGTTGGGACAGAAGGTTCCAGAGGGATCAGGAATGCCAAACGTTGCTGTGCTCCCGGATGCTGTCACTGAAAACAAAGGCAAACAGTTCATAGCACGTTCCTGACGGGGGCACGAGGGAGTGCAGTCGTGTTGCTGCTTGTGTATGTCTTGCTCCAGCCCCTCCCTGCCAAGAAAATTTGAATAATTTTCTTCCTTAGTTTTCCCTGAGTTTGTAGTATGCCAGTGGTCCTGGATTTATTTAATAAATTAATTTGACAGTAATGATGATTAATTGGGGTATTCTGAATTGAAGCATTGGGTCAAACCTACAGATGGGCTTAAGATTCAAGTTTTGTACTATCTAGGGATATTGGTCAAATATTGGTTTGCCTCTGCACTTTGGACTTGGATGTGAATCAGCATGAAGAGTGTGTAGAGCTGACAGTTTGGGTTTGCCTCTTATTGCAACACAATTCCAGAGTGCTGTATCCTGGCTCAAGAAGTTACAAGTCCATTGAAACTGGTGGCAGAAGTCTCATTGTCTTCAGGGGGCGTCTGGGTTTTCTCCCAGGGATTCACCCCAGAGGACAGAGTTTTAAACCTGGGGCCTGTAAACTGTGAGAGAAGCTGGGGGTGAAGGCTGTGAGCACCATGTGCAGGACTCACCACAGGGCCCACTGGGCAGCACTGGGGCCACAAGAGGAAACCAGCTGGAGTCCTGAAACACCTCAGGTTTATGAAAGAGGCAGTGCCAAGGCCCAGGTGATAACGCAGAGAAACACAATGTGATGAAATTTCAGAGTAAGGTCTGTGTTCACTAAAAGGGCACTCAGCGTTTCCTGAACTGGGTTGCAGACTGTTAAATGAGTTGGAGGAGTCACTCTCTGGGACATGGCAAAGGAGACAAGGAAAGGCAAAGACAGGCTTTTTTCTGAGATGTATCACTACTGACTATCTTTTGTGACTCTCCCGTATGTTACATTTGCTGGTGGAATGTTGGAAGAGCCTGTTACCAAGTCCAGTTGGTTTCATGCCAGATAATCACTCCACTATTTCCTCTTGAGATGGTGATCCAAATAGTCAGACTATCCATTTTTCTTAATATTACATTGAAAAGTAAATTACAACAACTGAAACACACTTAAAAGAACTAGAGCTCTTTCTAATTATGTCTTAACTCCTGCCAAACACTTGTAAGCAGACAGCATTAATATTTTTTCTACGGGAGGGTTAGAAAAAGACCCATGTAAGAAAGTGACATGTTTCCACTTTGGTAATAAACATTGGTATTAGCTGCTGTTATGTTCTGAATTGAAATCTCTCAACAACTGTTTTGAATAAAATGCAGATAATTTTTGTTCCCAGAAGATGGGTTCTTGTGTAAACAGTTTCTTTCAGTGTCTGCAGTAGATGGTAGCAGTGACAGTAAACAACCTGCAGCAGAGCACAGCCCTGTGCAGTGTGAAGTGCTTTACAGTGTGAATCAAGTCAGTAAACGTTGGGCTCTGTAATATGATGCAGAGTTAAAGCTGTTGATTCAGCCTTTTTTCTTGATCATTATCACTGTGAAGCTCCCACAGGAGTTTGTTTAAGGAAGATCTAGGTAAGAAAATCATTAGTGGCTCCTCATTAATCACACAGCAAATAGCCTTGGTGAGTGCTCAGGCAGGGTCTCTGTAGGTACTGTAGGATGTACATGGCTGGTCTCTTCTCAGGGGCTGTGAAATGCCTGACTGGCAGAGGCAGAGTTCGGGATCAGCTGAATTCCTGGCAGAATTCTGTGCATGGCCAGACCTCTGCTACCTCTGTGCAGAGCGTGGAGTCCCTCCTTGCCCTGTCCTTGTCCTTCAAACATAACAAAGTGGAAAGACAGAAGCAAGAAGGCAAACTGCTGGGTAGTGTTTCCTCAGGAGAGACAGCAAGACTGAGTGAAGCAACAGGATATATGAAAGGGTTTCAGCAGGATGAAGAGTAAAGTTCTGGACTATTTCCTTCAGTTAACCTGTCACCTGCCACAAGGCTCTGTTATCTTTGAGCCTGAGAAGGCCCCATTTTGTCCAGTTCATTTTAATCGCTGCATTTAAATATGTGTGTAAAAAACAACAACAAAACCCCATCTGCATGAAACCAAATTTGATATTTGCTCTCTCTCTTAATGCGATCCCATGAATTTCTTACATTGTTGTGTCTCATGTAGTAAGGGTCCCATGCAGAGAGCAAACAATACAGCAGTGAGAAGACAGATGCTCTGCTAATGGGAAACCAAGGAGCAGAGAGTCTGTGAGGGATTACAGGCAGCCTGGGGTTGGAATACATTATTAGCATAGCACCCAATTCAGAAATTAGTTTTCAGAATTAAATGCCTGAAGCATTTTGGCAAAAACTCCTTATCATCCTGCTCCAAAGCTCTTAAAGCGTAAAAGAGCAGGAATCTCAGGGCTGAGCAGCCACGTTGGGTGACTGTGCAGTGCTGCAGCAGTGAATTGGAGATTTTACAGCTTCATACCATTACCGGGGCAGCAGCTGCCACACCCACTGAAATGTAACCCACTGGCTCTGCTTGTGCAAACCTTCAGCAGGTTTTGAACATCCTCATCAAAGAAGCAAATGGGCCTGAATGAGATTCCAGGGTCTGTTTCCAGGAGGGAGGTTTTGTTTTGTTGAGTGCATAACAGCAGGGAAGAGCAGCAGCCCCTCCTTGGGCACAGTCAGGCATGTGAGGGAGGGGCAGTGACATGTCTTTTCAAAGGCCTGACGTTGCCTAAGGTAGAAAGTTTGGGTCCTGAAGCCTTTTTCAGGCACGCTATTTTCTGAATGTTTTTCTTTTGAAAATCATGATGGGAACATCAAACTTTAAAAGACCCTGGTAGACAACTAAGATTTGCTACAGGACTGAGAACAGGCAGGAGAAATTGTTTCTCATAGTACTTGGGATTATCCTCCATGCATAATTGTTCATTATATGCTCAAAATTCATTGTTAATTTCTTTTAGATATATTGCATATTAGACAGAAGAGTTATAAATCCCAAGATTATCACAGGAGGATACTAACAGGCCTAAATATTCAGAACAGAAGGGGTCTTGTTTTCCTCTTGCATTGAAACAAAGACTCTTGGACAGGATCATTAGAGATTTCTTTTTTTTTTTTCCCTGTTTGATAATCAAAGTATATTGGACAGCAAACAAAAGAAAAGTTCAGCCAGCCAAGTCTTCTACTTTATTTTTACTCTTCTATTCTAACATAATTAACATATTTCTCAATGTTTATTTAGCTTCCCAGCGTCTTATTTTATATAAGTATCATTGAGGAGCTGAATTACAAAGTCTTAATTTGTGCATATAAAATGAGCTTTTATTATCCTGGTAGGGAAGACAAGGACAAGGTAAATAAGGGAGAAAACAGTTGAGACCAGACTTAAGAAATCAGGAAAAAATAATATGCCAGCTCTTCAACTGGCACTTTGTTTTCTTTGCATCCTTGTGTATCCAGTATTTGTCTCACAGAAGGGAGAGTAAAGGGTAACACTTCATTTGCAGCTTTGAATTTCAGAACTGGTCTTTTAATAACAACTTCTCTCAGTGTTTTTATATATGCTCAAGGAGTATCTGTAATGAATATTAGGGAGAGTTCAAAATTAGGCTTCCCATTTGTTGTGGATAGAGTGTCCATAGACTTCTCACTGTCCCCATCCAGACTGAGATTGGTCTGTATTTACATCACTTTACTGCTCTGCCAACAAAATACTTTTTTTGAGAACCTGGCACAGAGGGAACCCTTACAGAGTAAGGCTAGAATTGAGTTCCACATTGCTTAGCTCCTGAATGAAACTGTGCCTATGAATACCACAGGAACAGAGATTTGGCTTCTCCATGAGGGTCTTGCCTATCAGCCTGTGTCACTTGACTGCTTCACCTCAGCCTGTTTTTCATGTCTCCAGATTGGGAATGGGGGCTGCTGTGCTCACTCCTCTGACTCTGTCAGTAACAAGAAAGGCTCTGAGTCTGTGTAGCAAAACCTCCTCCTCTCTCCGTTACCTGCTCATGAGCTCTGGGGGACCAGGGCTTCTCCCTCCAGCCGTGCTGGGAGCCCACCCCGGAGGCTCTTGGTGTGCTGAGACAATAAAGAGGCTGTTCTGCTTTGTCTGCAGTCTGGAGCAAGTCACAACTCCTCTCCCATTGCACACACAAGATCTGTGAGGGTTGTTAATAATCGAGTGCTTCAAAGACAGACGTTGACAATTTTAATTAGTATTTTAAGACTTTTAAATTCTGCTTCTAAAATTCAAAGCTTAGTACAGTAGCTCTATTTGAACACTCCAAGTTAAGATCAAACAGTGCAAAGAAGCAGTTTACAGTAAGCTCCAGAAATGTCAAGAAAGTAATTTATTGCTTTTAGCAGCAGTGTCACAGTATTGCCATCCTGTAGAAAACAGTGCTGCTGGGCTCTGAGGCTGTTACTCTTTTCCAGCCCAAACAGATTTAAAATACAAGCAGACCTGGATCCAAAACCCTGATCTCACTGAACCAGACCTTCAGTCTGTCTGGGATTGACCCTGTGACCAGGAAAGAGAAGAGTGTAGTGGTAAAGGACAGCTCCCTGAGCCTGGGAAATATTTTGTCACTGCTGTTAGACTTACTGCCATTTTGCAAAGTCTTCTTCATGGGGTAATCCAGTTCTGGATTCTCTTGTTAAAAACAAATCATGGTTTTAATTTAATAGGGTTACTTACATAAAGAGTGATTTTGTGTCAGCAAAGCCTTTCTTTCTGACAAACAGTATAATTTATGACAATCTAGTTAGCAATAAATGCCATTAATCTGACCACTGTGCCATTCTCTTCCTGGGGAATAATGTCCCCTCTTAATCAATAGCTGGGTGAATGCTCCTTTGCGTTCCTTATCAAATGACAGCCAGATGGTACTGGTAAATTCATTCCAGCAGGATTTTGGAATTAGCTGGATTTGTGCTGTTGTTAATCCTCTGCTGTCTGTGTCACTAGGACCTGCCCACCTGTTTCCAGTAAGCCTGGAGTTCCCAGCCCTAGGAACAGTCTAGCCAGAGGGTTACTCAGCCATGGGGCAGCCAAGAAACATCCCAAGCAGTGAGACCTTTTTTCTGCATCAGTAAGAAAAACGAAAAAGCAAATAAAAACAGTATCTTGCAGAAATAGCCAGCTAGGACTGCCCGCCTCTGTATTTGTTCCTCAACACCCTGATCTCTTCTAGGAAGGTTTCAAAGTTTTCAAAAAAGGAGTTTCCTAAGACTGCACGAGCTGTGTTTCTTAGGGCACAGTAAGTTTTGGGCTGTGACAGCTGCTATATCATTTACTGACTTCTGGGCCCATCAAAGTGTCTGCGAGACCTTTTCCTACATAATCACTTCGTTGCATAGCAACAATAATTTTGTCTCCAACCTATTGATCCAACATAACATGTAATCCCCTCACTCCAATAAAAAAGAAAACATATGGCAGCTCCAGGCAGGGAACCACAGGCTTTTGACATGAGGGGACAGTTAATCCCACTAAACCAGGGGGGGAATGGAGCAAGATATACACTCTGTTGGGCCCAGAGGATGCATTAGGTGCCTGAGCCAATTAACCTGTGTTCTGGGAGAAGTCTGGTTTGCATTCATCCTCCCCTTCCTCATCTTTTATGTTGTGCAACTAAAGCACATTTCAGGTGAGCTCTGCTAGGAGAGCATCGCTGTGCAACACCCCCAGGTAGGTGGGCACCCTTCCCTGGCAGGATGGTGCAGACTCAGCTCTCAGCTGAGAGGGGGCTGCAGAGGGTGAGGGGAGAGTTCAGCCCCTGCAAACACCAGTTTCAAATGTACATGGCTGGAGTTCCTCAGATGTCTCTTCTTTGTAGGCTGTGGTTTGGTAGGTCAGTCTGATAACCTGGAGGGCTTTTCTATACCTCTAAGCAGAGGGCTAAAAGCAGACCTTGGCATCTGAAACAGGATCTGCTTTGGGGAGAGGAGCACAAAGTTAAGGTCAGGACTGCTCAGGCAGGGAACACAGAGCTTTGGTCCCAGGCAGGCAAAGCCTCTCCCCACAGCTGTGCCCTTGGCACTGTCCCTTGGCACTGCAGCGTGGGCTGGCAGCCGGGCCTGGGACCATCGTTCTGAGGTACCTTACTGCTGCCCACATTGTGCAGGGAGCCCAAGCTCCTGTGAGTGCACTGCTGGATTCTTCCCTGCCTGGAAGGCTTGGTATCCACAAGGCAGCTAAATCCTTCTTGGGCCTGGGTTCATTTTTCTAGCTTGCAAATAGCACTGAGTGAAATCTAGGTCCAAAGTCTGAGGTTGCTAATTTGAGCAGGATTTGGGAGGTGAGTCCTCTGTTATTTAAAACAACCACCAAAAGAGTCTGCACATCAAACACAAACTTTCCATAAAGACTTTAAAAAATCAAACTTACAATAGTACTGTTACATGGGGAATCTCAGTGGAAATATTGCAGTGGATCAGAAGGCCAGACTGGTCTCTGAACATGCTGCAAGAGCTGAGCAAAGGCTTCTGAATCACTGTCTCCCAAACCTGTGTCATACACAGCACAGGCTGGAAAGTAGCACAGCCTTCATCTAAAAGGTATTTCTATGGCTAGAGGAGTGGCTATTAATGATCCTTTTTTTTCTGTCATTTTAACAGTATTCAGGTTTTCAGCAAACAGCAGACAAGTGCTTTGTATGTGGACACCTCATAATGGAAATGGTAAGAGACCTAAACTCCTAATGATGGGTAACTTGGGAAGTGCACTGTGAGACACCTGCTTTTCCCTACCCAGGCTGGTATTGTGTCTTCACTGCTGTCAACACAATTTTTGAAACTGAAGCAGTAAATAAAAATACCTTCATGCTCTATTACTACTATTAAGTACAGAAAGTTGGGCTTCTTTGCTACCTAAGAACATGGAAGGCTGTTATTCTGCCATTTGTGAGTTAAAATAAAATAGAATTCTAATACTAAAGGGAGAAAGTACAGCACAGCTTGGTATGAGAATATGGTAAAGGAACACAGTGGGTGTGCTCTCTAAGACAGTAGATAACAAGAGCTCAGTCCTGTGGGTGGAATCTGGGATAGAGCAGGGAGGGACATTATCAATAGTCCTGAGGTTTGTCACCTGCTCTGTGACTTGCTTTGTTTACCCTCTGTTGCTTGCTCCACGTCATTTAAAATGCATTATTGCCACTGGGATATTTAGGGAGCCAGTAGTCAGAGCTACTTTTGTAATAAAAAAAAAATCAAAGAGCTTTGGGTTGGCCAGATCCTACTGGCATCATTTCAGTGGGTGAAAGTAAGAAGAGTTATGTGTGCTCTTCCTAAGCAGAAATTCCCAAAACAAATGAAGTGGTTTGCACAACGAAGAAGGGCAGATCCTGCAGTGTATCTGTTTTCCTCTTGCTCTGAAGTGTGCATGAACCTCAGTGTGCCTAAGAGAAGTAGCTGGTGTGTTGCACACACAGAGGTTCAGTCGGAGCTGGAACAGGGACTTCACTAATGAGGATTCTGGCTCATATTCTGGCACCACTGGTTGGACAAGGATATTGTTCGTTTTAGCCCAAGAGCAAATTTCTAGAGCTGTGTCATGCTGGGAGGGGGAGGGGTATCCTGAGGTGCATGCTTTGAGCTGGCCCTTAATTGCAGAATCCCAGGCAAGAGTCCATAATATCTTGCTGGTGGAACTCAGTAGCTGGAAGCTTGGCAGGTGCTTGTCTGCCTCTCTCCCATCAGCAGGTGTGGTCTGACAAAAGGAAACAGTTCTGGGAGCTCCAGGAATTCAGCACTCCTATTTGGGTAATTCCAGCGTGCCCTGCCGTGTGCTGGCCTGGGGCAGAGCTGGGGCTGTGCAGGGCTGGGTGAGGAGCTGGGGCAGAGCTGGGGCAGAGCTGGGGCTCTGCAGGGCTCTGCAGGGCTGGGTGAGGAGCTGCCCTGTGCTCAGGGCCTGTGGCTGCACAGCTGTGCCAGGCTGGCACCGCAGCAGCACCAACCCCAGCACAGGGACCAGCTGGCTCTGGCTTGGAGCAGCCTTACCAGTCAAACAGAGCCTGATACTACTGAACCACAGGGCTTCATCAGAGAGGGGAAAAAAGGTTAAATTAAATTGGTCTTTTTTTCTGTACTTCTTTCCTCTTGGTTTGATCTTTATTCATAGAATCACCTATAGGGCCATGGGAGCTTGGTCTGTGTAGATTTTTCATGTCAAACTTCCCAGCAGCTCCAAGCTGAGCACTGTGCTAGCAGCTGAAATTTTGAAATTACCTTCCAAAGATACTTCTTAACACCCAAAATGTATGGAATTGGTCTTATAATCTGTTGAGAGCTGCCTGAAGGTGATAACTGTGTCTCACTCTTCCCAGGGGCTTGTTCATGGGCTTGCAGCATCCTCCTCGATGTGCCAGTGCCCCACTGTGTGTTACATAGGAGGATGTCAGGAGTGGAGGATCTGTTCTGTAGCAGTGCAGCCAAGGATGCATCAGACCTTTCCCTGAAACCTTTAAAATGCAGTAGGGAAGGTCAACATGGGAAAAGCCTGGGCAGGTGCATGGCTCAGTATCCAAACACATGGATAGTGATGGAATTTTATCAGAAACCGATGGGCCCCTATGACTGAGTGATAACCAGTCAGTAACTCTGGGAGATTAGGATCCTTAGTTAATAAAGAGGCACCTCTTTATTTGCTTGTTTTGTTATTTAACTTCTTTGAGTAATGACCAGTTTGGATTCTGTCTGTCACAGCCTGTTAAGTTTTGTAAAGTAACTCTGTATCCCAGTAACTTGTATTTGGGATTTCTCCAGAAGTGGTCTGTGAAGCCATTTTTAATTTCCATTGGCAGTACTGGCCCTGCAGAACTCAAGCTGATGGGTTTAGCCTGATTTTCAGTTCTTGCTCTTCATTGGGAGCATATTGAAACCCACTAAAATAAGCAAGTTGATTGTTTTAAGAGGCCCCTTGCTGACAGATCTGCAGAGTGGTAATTTCATCCTGAAGTGCTTTTGTCACTGTCATTATTAAGAATGAGAGAGACACAGCAGTTTATGGGGAGAGAATATCTCATGTAATCATGCATCCACTTATTTTGTTGTTTGCCTCATAAGATCTTACAGGCCCTTGGAAAGTCCTACCATCCTGGCTGCTTCCGCTGTGTGGTGTGTAACGAGTGTTTGGACGGAGTGCCCTTCACTGTAGATGTGGAAAACAATATTTACTGTGTCAAAGACTACCATACGTGAGTACACAAACCCACTGCACGCTCAGAAAAATTACAGTAGTCAAATCATTGGTGTAGTTATAAGCCTTGTGGTAGATAAAAAGGTCACTCCTATTTGCTCAGGTGTCCCTCAGCTGCTTCTTTCATGTGTTGCATTTGTAAAGTATTTTACCTTATGGGCCCAGTATGGCATGCAGTGGCCAAGTGAGGCTGAAAATCAAATTGTGTCAGAGGATGGGCTGCTTGGGGGCTGTTCTTCTACTTCTTTCAGGACTACCAACACTAATTATACCAGGCCACTTCTGCAGGTGTTGGTAGGTTCTGCTGGCTGTTTCAAGAGCAGAGGTTCTGGCAGTGCTTGACACAGGTGTAAGTTTTGTTAACTGAGACAGAAGACATGTATAAACAGTTACTGTTAGAACAATTTGAGCCTTACCTGACAAAAGGTTGAGGTTTAAGAGATTGCTTTTGGACTCTTTCTGATTCCACTCAAAGGCAGCGGGATCCTGCTCTTAGCTCCAGTTAACCAATAACTCAGCTGTGCAGCAGGAGTAAATCACCCTGGATTCAACCCTGTTGGTGCCAGTCTGACTGTGTTACAAGGACACAGTGAGTGTTGGCCCAGTGACTGTCATCAAATGCAGCTGGGGACCAAAAGCCCATTTGTGTATTCAGCTGGTAGATTCTGGCCACGATCAGCCCCTCTCCTGTTTAGGACACATGGTGATGTCTTTCTGATGTCAGAGTCCCTAAGTCAGGAGCTGTTTTGTAGTCAAGCATCATGGCTCTGGAAGAATTTGAATGGTTTTATAAATAAAGGAAGGAAAGAAAAATGGCATATATAGGAAGAGGGGTGGATTCACTATGCCTCAAGGTCGGGAAGACCTAAACAGTAAAGTTGGGATAGATCAGCCTTTCCCAAATCTCCTTTTCATTGAATATCATCAAACAATTCGAGGTGTTTCAAATCCTGTGGATCTCCATTTTACTAAAAACAAGGCATGATTAGAATGGCTCTCTTGCTTTAACTTTTTGAAGATGCTTTGAATGTGATTGGAACACTTTCTTCTTGCACCCTAGGGTTTTTGCACCAAAATGTGCTTCCTGTAACCAGCCAATCCTCCCAGCACAGGTAGGTGTTAACATGCACTGACTCCTGGGAAAACAGCTGTTGGCACTTTCTAAAAACACACTAAAGGCTTTTCCTTCCTCTCCCAGAATCTCTGCTATGTTAGATACTAAATTAAACACAGTTCAGCAGTAAAGTCACTCCCAAACATTCCCAAACGTTGTAATAGTCGTACTACTTCTACAGCACAGTACTTTGTATCTTTAGGGTGCTTTCCAGGTCTTCATTCATCTGTTAGAAACCTCTTTTAATTGAAAACACTGACTGGGGCTCCAAGAACAACTCAGGGAGTAAAGCCCTTGAAAAGGCATCTGATGTTACTGACCCTGTGAGAAGGCCACACAGTCTGTTGTCCTGAGGTGGAATGAAAGTTCTTAAAGGGGTTGAAAAGGCAACAACAAAAATGGAACCAGGTGAGCTGCCTGCAAGCTCAGCCTGTGCTGACATTGTTATTGGCACAATTAGCCCAGAGTGGGGCTCCCTGCTGCTCTGGTGGGTGCAGGACCCTCTGAGTTGCCTTTGCTGAGGTCACTGACCAGCTCATTTGTAAGCTGGTCAGCGTCTCCCTGCTTTTCCTCTGGTCATGTTTACAGCACCAGAGCTTCCCTCCTGTAAGCTGCTGTGCCCCAGTGAAGCCTGATGCTAGAGCCTCTCATGTGCCCACCTCCATCACTCTGCACATGACTCTCATTTGTCATTAGTATTTCTGTTAATTGGCCAAGTCTTACATAACCAAAAAAAAACCCATAAAGGCCTGAACCAGAACTGCTTGTCTTGATGGGTTGTGAGGAGAAAATCTCTATGTAAATGTCACTGAATTTGGGTCTGAAAAAATAATTCTTTTTTCTTTTCAAGAAAGAAAGAAAAATAAATAAAAGGCAGTCATAGTGCTGACTCACCTGATGACTAGCAGGACACACTCCATATTCTTTCCCTGGGAGATTCTTAGGTTAGTTCAAGTCTAGCAGTGCAGGTGCTGACTTGCCCACAGCTTCTCTCAGACATAGTCCACATCATATCTGGTGCTCTAACCACACCTGGAACTGGAAACAATGCAAGGCAACCAATTTAATGAGCTCTGTCTTCAGAGTGGATCAGGAAAAGAGCCTGTGAGGTTACAAGAAGGGTATGGGCTGCTCTGCAGGGCCTGGGGCTCAGCCAGGAATTGCACAACTCTGCTGCACCCACCCTCACGCTGAGGTTTGGCCTGTGCACGTAATTACCTGCCAGACTGGTATGTCAGTCCCTGTGGGGACACACAGTGACATGTGCATGTGCAAAAGAGCTGTGCAGCTGATGGTTTGAGAGGAATACAAGTCCTGGAAATCAGAGCAGGATGTAGACAAGGAAAAGTTACCAATGAGCAGGTTTTTGACTGGTAATTTGTTCAGATCCTGGGTGCCCTTGGAAGATTACTTGATTTCAAGACTGATTTGTTCCTTGAGGATGAGGTTTTGGCTACACTTCCCAAATGACCTCTGCAGCTCAGATGTGCCACACCCAGACTGCTGCTGCCCAGCTGAGGAGTGGTGCAGTGCCATGTCCCAGGGTCAAGACCTTCAGTGGTCACAGAGCTCTGCTGCATGGGGGCAGAGGGGATTCCCCCAGGAAAACAGCTCTCCAAACCAACGAGCTGGGCACTGCCTGAAGACAAAAAACGCTTCTTAGACACTGCTGTCACTTTCTCTCTGCTCCCCCCAGGGCTCCGAGGAGACCATCCGGGTGGTGTCGATGGACAAGGACTACCACGTGGAGTGCTACCACTGCGAGGTGAGCCCGGGCTCTGCCCGCCCGCCCCGCGGCGGGGTCTGCCCTGGGGGACCTGCCCTGCCCTGCCCTGCCCTGGGGGACCTGCCCTGCCCTGCCCTGGGGGACCTGCCCTGCCTCGGGGGACCCTGACTCTCCCCACGGGCTGCACTTGCTGCCTCTTGCACACCTGGGCAGGTGGGGCTCTGCCCCACAGCTCCTGGAGGAATTCAAACGGGTGAATGCTGCCTGGCCTGGAGGTGGTGCTGCCATCACCAGTACCAAATCAGTTTTGGAGGGTTTTTTTCCCAATATATTAGCTTCAAAGCTGGGCTTGGTTTGTTTGGTTGAATTTTCACAATACTTCTGGATGGGGAGAGAGCAAAGAGTAGGTGCCAGTTCTCTTTTTCCTCATCTCTAGGTACAGTCTGTAGGGCTCTGATCTGGGGAGACTTGGATTTACATTGGCTGTGCAGGGAAGGAGTCTCACTGGAAGGCTTTTTAGGGGATCTGGTTTTTCCATGCTGAATGAATATTGATTCTTTACTAGGAAATTGACCAGGATACCATTGACTTTCTGTCACTTTTTTGGGAGTAGTTTCTTATTGTGCAGAACATTTAAACATTTATTGCCACAGATCTAGTTGTGGAATTAGTGCTCTTGCTTCAGAGAGGAGACCTGAGTTCATCCTTAGTCCTGCATCCCGGAACATGAGAAGGGAAACAAACTCACTAAGTTGGGATCAACAGAAAACTTCCCTTTTGCTGTAGGTTTGTCCCTCTGACACAGCAAATATCCACACAGATCTTACCTGTTAGCACCAGGGGCAACAATACAGCAATGCTGCCTTCAGGCACTGTTGTGTGAAGGTTTTAGGAAGAATCTTCTGTCTGAGAGAGAAAATAACAAAATTCTGGGCATCTTGAAATGTTATGTACTTAAATGTAAGGAAAGCCCCATCCACTCAGCTATCTCCTTTCAGCAGACACCTGATACTCTATCCATTTCTATTAATTTTTCAAGAGAAATTGGCACAGGAAGTCACAGTATTTTGCAGAGCTGAACTTCCCTCCTCCTTCCCCCAACTATTGCTTTGTGCAGGCTTCACCTAAGATGACAGCTCCCTCCCCTGCTCTCAGGCTATTGACTTTATGCTGGAATGTCCCACTGGGGGTTTATTTTCCCTTCTGTTTCATTATTCATTTCCCCATTCTCCTTCCCATTTGAGGCAAACCAAGCTGCCTCCACATCTGCCCAGAAAGGCAGAGTGCATTTACGTACAGAAATCAGGAGTTAGCCATGTGTCAGCAGGGCTGGGTTACTGCCTGATGCTCTCAAATCAGGCTCTCTGCACACTGCTGTCCCCAAATGCTGCTGGAAAAGTCAGTGCCAGTGTTTTGGGTACACAAGGTAGGCACGTGAAGATTTTAGCAAAGGCTGCCATGACTTAGGCAGCCACTTCTCGTCTGCTGTTGATGTCACCCTCAGCTGGTGGCCACGCACAGTCAGGGGTCATGGTGGAAACTTTGCAGCTTTTCTGTGTCATCTCTTTCACGTGCAACCTCTTGACTTCTGTGGAGGAGTTCAAGCCCTTTTGCAGATCACTGGAGCCCCATTCTGAAACTGGAATCCACTGGCAAGGCAGGCTTTCTCCTTGCAGAAAGGGAATTCAGTTTTGGAGAGGGAGGAAGATACGAACACTTGGCACATCTGTAGGGCATCTGAAATTGGTAAATTCTAATTTTGAATCTTGTATAAATTGCTATAAAATCATATAATATGTTGCAACACACAGAAAAATACCTTGGCAGATACTTTAATTAAGACCTCTCTAAACTAACACTCCAGTTTTAAAGCTTACTTTAAAACTCATTTTCAGTCTTATTTCAGTATTGTAAAATTTGGGGATTTAAACTTGAGCTGTGAAAGCTGAAAAACTATACTCTGTGTTCAGTTAAAAGCTCTGCATTTGTTTTCAGTACTAAACCCACCTATATACCCAGTTTGTTCTGTTTGGTTTTTTTTTTTTTTCTATTAAGTGCACAGATAAATACTCAGAATCTCTGGTTTCTCAGAACTGATCACAGTAATCATTTCTAAGTATTTAACATACTTGAAACATTAAATCTGAGTACCAAACTTCAATGATTTCCAACTGCCCTCAGAATTACAGTGATGGCAGCTGGAAATCAGGATGGTCTCTATTGCAGTGTACATAAGAGTCAGCAGGCAGGATCACTGTTAGCTGCTTTTCTGTTTATCTCTGTCTCTGTCTGTAGTTACATGTCAGTCTGAGAGGTACCAGCATTTCCACTGAAGATGGACCACTGGCCTTGAAGTCTTTAAGTTCTTTTAATTCCAAATTAGAGAAAGTGTAGACCTGCTCCAGAAGTAAGATATGTCCCCTCTCCCCCCTTTTCCCCTCCCCTTTCATTCTCTGCTTATGCTCCCCCACATCTGGCTCACTGCCTTGCTGCAGAATCAGCTCCTGCTCTCTTCAAGCCTCTTCCAGGTTGTATTTGTCAGGGTCAGCCCCTGGCCTGCTTTTAGGCTTTTGATTTTCATCACCACTTATTAGATGGAGAAGAGACCAGAATGGGAAAGAGTGGTGAAAAAAAGGCTGTGTACTGTTACAGCCTGTCCTGTTGGATTTCAGTAATGTCAGTGTGAGATGGGCAGGGTGCAGCTCCCAGAAGCTGTGGAGGCTGCTGGCCTTGGAGGTGGGGAGGGAGCTCTTGGGGCCATGCAGGACAGGGCAGCAGGGCTGTGAGGGGCCTGCCTGAGTCACTCACTGATCTGGAATGTCTCTCTTTCTTCTAGGACTGTGGCTTGCAGCTCAATGATGAGGAAGGCCATCGTTGTTACCCCCTAGAGGGCCACTTGCTCTGCCACAGCTGTCACATCAGGCGCCTTAATATCAAACTGCCATCACATCCACCTCCAAGCTACCCCATGCATGTCACAGAACTCTGAAAGACATTTCCATGATCAGTAAGCCGTTGGAAAGAGAAGACAAAAATCTAAAAATTACTTTCATGTTCCTTTAAAGAGGTTCCAGTAATAACCACCTAAACCAGCTATTTATTTTTTGAATCAGAGGTGAGGGGTCCTTTTCTGATGTTGTACATATGAATTCTTTTATCTAGACATTTTCACTGAGACACCGTCTACTTGAACAAATAATTCACCACTAAACTGTAACTGTAAATGTCAGCATTTCTAAAAACAATGGTACAAAGGGCTGTTCTGCACTCCCTACTCTCTTCCTTCCTTCAGTGGAGATTTCACTCAAGTAAGGAGTGTAGAATTACTTTCCAAAAGTTAGCACCTTATCATATTGCAGCAAGCATGATAAGATAAATGCTAGCATTTTAGCTAGTTTTGTTGAATTCTGGTCTTAGAGAATACTTAGATTCCAGAAGTAGGGAATAGGCAGCAAGCAGGTGTTTTAGCCAGGGCAGTTTTCAGCAAGGTTAAAGAAGGGTGTGCTGTGAAGAAGTGTCAGGCCAGCTCTCCATCCTACAGGGTCCCACAGTCATCCAAAGACGAATTATTTAACTTGTTCAAGAAATATGGCAAGCATCTGATGTAAAACCCACAGTACAGAGGATTGTATCCAAAAGATTGGCACGTGCAGGGTCAGCAGTTGCAGCCCTCTGTAATTGCTGGTTGTGTAGTCATGGCTTCAAAATGCATTCCTATCAACTGGACCATTTGGCACTTACTAAAGAATTCATCTTTCAAACCTGTTTTTTGTTCAGTAGGGTTCTATGCAAAGGTACTCTTGTCTTTATACTGCTTGTTTTATCCAAGACTTCGTTTGTTACCAACTGCTTCATGATTGTATGTTGAGACATTATTAAAGAGAGGCACAGTGGTTTGGTATTACCTTTTCAGCTTTGCGTTCTTTTCAAGATTACTTTTCAGCTGATTATGGTGATTGTCTTCCTTGGAAAGCAAAGAGCAGTATGGCAGGAATAGTAATTTAGAGAGTCAGACTATGGAACATCAGTGTTTACAACAAGTGTTAGCTGTACATAGAATGTACACACTTTCATGTTTTGCATAAGCTTTTACAGTACCCTCAGACCTCTGGGGAGAAATATATGTCTTCCATATAGGAAGTTAGATTAATCTTTTTTTATGGTTTGTTTTCTACCGTGTGCTGATGTTTTACATGCAAATCACACATCTGTATGTCAAAAAAATTCCTTGCATTCTCATGAGAATTGACCCAGCCTTCCCAAAGCTGCAATTTATCATTGCTGTCTTTAACTGTATTCAAAGTTACAATAAAATAAAATTCTTCAGCTCCAGAGGAAGTAGAAATACCAGACTGGATTCTTGGCATGTGTAAATTGGGACATTTCCATGCCAGTTCTCAACACTTGAGAATCTGCCCGATCCATTCGGAAATGATCCCCTGTTAAATTCAGCATGCAGACTGATGGAATGACTTATTTGGCAACACCATTGCAGTTTAGTTTCTTATGCTCCATTGACTTTTTGAAAGCCATTTGTGGTGCTCTTGAAAAGCACAAAGAGCATCCAATGGCCACTAATTCCTAAGTGGAATAATTAACTCCCTTAACAGAACTTTTTGATAGTCTGGAATTTCCTTATGAGGAAAGGTGGGGGGAAGGGGAACAGGAAAAATTCCTGAGAACTATTTTTTCTGTTAGTAAGGGACAAAAGGGATGCTTTCTGAACTTCTGCCAGACTTCCATTGGCCTAAATTAACCTGTCCTACTGAAGGCTCCTGGGCAAAGTAATTTTGTAGTTAATATATATCAGTTTATAATTAACATGTTTAATGTGAATGCCAGGATTTGAAATAACTACAGTGCAGTCAGTGCCCCATTTCTGCACTGTGGTCCAAGAGGCCTGGTCTGCAAATGAGAGGCCAGGAGTGCACATGCACTTCTGCATTTGCAGACACTCCCTCTGTGTCCATAGTCAGCAGCCCAGCCTCAGGAGGAAGTGGAACTGCATGTGCCAGCAAGTGTTGGAGAAAGGGGAAAAAAATGTCTTAAACTGGATTGTATGATGAGGTCAATTCCTTCAGGCTACTACAAACATGGAAGGTGCCAGAGCTCCAGGATAAACTTCCATTGCAGGAGGGTGCTTTGGACCACATTTAGCTTTGAGGCATTTTCACTTGCATGTCTTTACAATATGTATTAAGGGACCCAGATTAAGAAAAAATCATTAAAATACATAGAGAAGGTTTGGGTCTGTTCCTGGGAACAAATAACAGTTACTTGCTGAACTGGAGAAATGCTTTGCCCTACCAGTAGAGAAGCAAAACCTTCACACTGACAGTGGACAGAGCTGGAGGTGACTTACCTGGCATTCAGCCCAGTCCTCTGCCAGCACCTTCCTGAACACTTTGCCTCCATCAGGGGCAGGTTTAAGTTTCCAACATACTTTCCAAGGGCCAGCACACTTTCAAACATGTACATACCAGACCATTTCTTCATGTTTTTTTCAAAACAATCATCCTGTAGAACAGAATAATATTTAATTTCATTTCACATGCTGATTTTTCAGTCTCTTGTAGTTCTGTGCAGTTCTGATCTGTTAAGTGTCATCATGGTAAAAATTCTGAAAGGTAATATGTCAATACAGAATAAGCAATTTGTTTAAAACCAGAAAGCAGCAGCTGTTATTCTAGTATTTTCTGTAGACAGATGCATTCCATTACTGCATTACGAAGTGCAGCTTTGCTTTTACAGTATTTACTATAAAAACTGGGTCTTGAGTGAGATTTGCCAGGTTTGGTTGGGTTTTTTTTCAAATCAAAGAGAAAAATAAAATCAAACCTAAAATAATGATATGCTGTATTCTTTAGTGCTAGTGACAGTTTCTGCACATTTTACCTCCTGCCTGGGGAAAAATGTAAATGAGAAATCTTGTTTTGACAATTTCCTTACGGAATATTCTGGTGTTAAATCAGTTCAACACAGATGAAAACTTCCTAAGTTCATCTTAGGGTGCAATTGTTCTTCAGAAGCTGTTACAGTACTTTCAGAATATTTCCATAAAGTTTCATCAATAACAACCTGTTCTCACTTGCATCAGGCTGCCCCTTCCCCTGCAGGAGGGGAATCTCCCCCAGCGCCTCCAGCAGAAGCTGCTGTGGGCGGTGCAGGGTCCCGCCCCACGGGAGGGCGTGTTCCAAAGAAAGGACCAAAATCATCATTTGAAAACAAAAGAATGCACTCAGAGAATGGAGCTTACAGAGAGCGTTTGTTTGGGTTTCTTTCCTTTTCCTTTGACTTGTGTGCACGTGTGTGTATATATTTTGTAAGGTGGAGCTTCAAAAGGAAAACATGGTTAGAGGAACTCTTTAAGACCAGAAATTCCAGAGTAGTAAAGTAAACCAAAGCTCTAAAGGAAACAAAAGCTGCTTTCTTGTGTTTCAAGAAAAGTTTAAAAGTTTGTGATTCATCCTGTAACTAATGCCGTAACTAGAGTATATAATTTGACTTAAATTAAGTTTTCATTTGAGAAATATTTTCATTTTCTTTAAAAGAATATAGTTTTCTTCCAAGAACTTGGACCAACGTTGATTTTTATTTTGTAGGAAATATATGAATTCCCAGTTTGTATATCATGTAACTAGTTTACATGCTGAAAATATACATTAGTTAACTATTTTTGTATATATATATCCTTGTAAAACCTTTCAATGTGCTTCCGTCTTTTAGTCTTTAGAATTACTTGTGGTTTTGTGTTTCAGTGTTTGATTCCCTTGATTGTTGAAGAAAAAAATTGGGAAATGTAGATTTATTTATCTAAAGAAGAAGCTACTTGCTATCATCTTAAGTTATTTAATATTAAAGTCAGAAGTTTCATTTAACCTTAGATGCTATAATCTGCTTTTTTCAATAAAGACATTTTGTAGTTATCTCTGGTTTTGTAGTCTGTTGCATGTAAGTATTTTATTTTTATTTAATCTAGGTAGGCATTAAAACAATTTTCAGGAACTCTTGTATTGCCTACAGAAATGCCTAACTGATATTAATTGATTGCAGCTGCATTCATGAAAGATTTTGGTCCTCCAGTGCAAGTGTTACTAATTAAGGTCTAAAATATGCCCACAGCTAACGTTCTGCAGCTGCACTCAGAAAAGAATTTAGTCACTCTGGCACTTTTTAATTAAGCTTTAACCAGTCTTGCTAGTTCACATGTCGGACAGTCAGTATTGAGGAACACTTCCTTTTCAAAACTCTCATTATTTTTTGGAGTGTTCTACAAGAGAAATATTTGCCTGGGCTATGAACTTAGCTTGAAGCACTTGGACCTTGGTTTGGGAATTTTCTCTATATTCTTGCTTAGTCACAGTAATCCAGAAACTGTGGCCAGAGCTCTGATAGGATCAGAGAGATGCATGTTTATCTACTTTGCCTTTCTGAAGCTTTTTGCCACGTTCCTGTCTCCAGTTTCATGGCATAGATGGGAGCTTGGTCACATTTACCTTCCTGATCCCGTGGTCCTGCAGGAGCAGCTGTGTCTCAGGATAAACAGAAGGTGCACTGAAGGTGCACTGCTGTCTTGTCTCCAGCTGGCCAGGGGAGAGAGGACAACAGCCAGTTCCTTCCTTGCTTCCTCATAGTCAGTGTCCTTCCTTTCCACCAGGCTGGCAGTCTGCTCTCCTGGTGAATGTTCTTCCCTGCAGTGAGGGGCAGACATCAAACACTCACAGGCTGCTCTTTGGGTGTGCAGCCACCCTCCCATCAGAGGGGCCTCTGCAGCTCTGCCACCCTGGCTTGGCAAAGCCCAGATGACTTCACAGCTGGAAAAGAAACTTCCTGGAGGTTTTCCCACAACGGCTACTTTGGCAAATTTTTCTTCTGCACAGTCAGAATGGAAAGAGTTACAGATGCCACAATTGTTATAGGGACACAGTCTGCACTTTGGTGCTTTGAAACAGATGTACCATACTTCTGCAGGGCCTTCACATACATGCTATTTTCTCACTCATTATTTTCAAAAATTCATTCAAAATGAGCAATCCGTGCCCTCCTTGAAGAAAAAAAAAAAGGCACAAAGACTGGCCAACTCAAAGCATTTTAGCAGGGCCTTGCTACATGGGTGACACAAATGTACTTAATAAAAATCTAGGACATCTTAATGCAGCAAGAACTTACACCAACTCATAATCAACTGCCTGAAAAGAACAGAGTACTTAAAAATCTTGTTCCACATTGTTCCATGTTCCATGTGGGCCTCCATGCAGAAAGCACATACTGGAAAAATGCACATTGGTTCAAGGCAGGGTGGGTGTGAGTCAGGCCCAGGCTCCTGGGGAGCACCTCCAAAGGCTGCACTGTGCTGGGTCCCTGGCATGGCAGTCAGCTCACAGCCTGTGTGTTCTGACACTCTTGAACCCCATGGCTGCTAAACCTGGCCTGCAGATGATTTGGGAGGGCTTGGCCAGCCCTGTTCTTCCACCTTACCAGCCACCTCCAGGGCTGCAGCCCTCACCTTGCAGCTACTGCACAGAGCTGAAATGCTGCCAGGTCATCCCAGGACTGAGCCAGAGACACATGGCTAGTTATGGAAAGTGCTGGGAATATGTGAACTAGGCTGGTGAGGCTGTTTTCAGTCCCCACAGTTCATAGACTCAGAATAAATGAGGCTGGACAAGATGTCATTTGGTGCAACACCTCACCATCAACACACACACACACACACCTACACAGAGCCAAATATGTGTGTGTACACAAATCATAGAATTGCTTAGGTTGGCAGAGACCTCTAAGATCACTGAGTCCAACCATTAACACAGCACAGCCAAGGCCACCACTAACCCATGTCCCCAAATGCCACATCCACACATCTTTTATACTCACCCAGGGATAGTTATGCCAATGCTTGACAACCTGTTCTGTGGAGACATTTTCCCCATTATTCTACCTAAACCTCATCTGGCATAACTTGAGGCCATTTCCCCTTGTCCTGTCCCTGCTCCCTGGGAGCAGAGCCCAACACTCCCTGGCTGTCCCCTCCTGTCAGGAGTTGTGCAGAGCCACAAGGCCCCCCTGAGTCTCCTCCAGGCTGAGCCCCTTCCCAGCTCCCTCAGCCTCTCCTGGGGTTCCAGCCCCTTCCCCAGCTCTGTTCCCTTCCCCTCCATGTCTTTCCTGTAGTTAGGGCCCCACAGCTGAACACAACACTGAGGGTGTGGCCTCAGCAGTGCCAAGTACGGGGTGACAATCACTGCCCTGGTCCTGATGCCCACCTGGGTGCTCCTGGGCTCATGTTCAGCCACTGTCATGGGCACCCCCAGGGCCTTTGCCTCTGTGCAGATTTGCAGCCCCTCTGCCCCAGCCTGTTGCTCTGCAGGGGTGATTGCGACCCCAGGACAGGACCCAGCCCTTTACCTTGTTGACCCTCACACCGATGGCCTCAGTCCATCCATCCAGCCTGTCCTGATCCCTCAGCAAAGCCTTCTACTCTCCAGTAGGTCAAGACTCCCACCCAACTTGATGTCATCATTGGATTTAGCTGAATTTGCTAAAACTGTGATCCCAGTTGGTGCAACCAGCCTCATGCTTGGGGCAACTTGCAGATTTGAAGGAGGAACTACTAAGCAACATCTGGAAATAGCGAGCAAGAGCTACCAGATATGGAGTAGGAGACATCAGTCTTCACTGGGTGTCTAAGCTGGACATGAGAATGTCACCCTCTAAACAGAGGGCATTGGTTTCTGGAATAAATTGCAGGTCACTCATCAGCCACCACTACTGGGCTCATCAGCAGCTGATTTATATATTTTAAAAGTTATGGGGTTCACTATAACTTCTGATAAAACTCCAGAAGACAAAAAAAAATTTTTTTCCTGTTCAAAATTCATTTGAGATCCTATCATAGAGCTTGATACAATTCCCACCATCTCTTTACACTCTGAGACAACAAACCCAAGTTCCCATGCTGTTTAAGAACAATCTCCTGTCTGCAGTACCTGCACTGCCCTGTGGCTGTCAGTTTCTGTCCCATCTGAAGACAATGCACAACACTGGAGAGCATAAATCACTGTGCTCACACAAAGAGCCTAGAAGGACAAACTGAAAACTGTACAAAAAGTAAGAAACCATGAAGAAATCTGGTTTGCCAGAATTTATAAAGTATCTATCCAGCAACACATTTAAGAACAAATTCTTAAAGGTTTGCATCACAGCTTAAAAGAAAGAAATCCTCAAACCCCTTCATTTGTATGAACATGTCTGGGAAGCCATTGCCTTGGAGAACAAGGTCTGCTTTGGTTAGTCACAGTCATTCAAGCGGTTAAGTGGACTATCCAAAAAAACCCATGTTCATTAAAAATTTGGCACATCTAAACTATTGAGGAATGTTAAAGCAAACTGATCAGTTAATTACTGGCTGCTCTGTCGAGGCAAATGAAAGCCGGAGACACCCTCAGTGCCTCCAGCACGGGAAGGGGACGGTGACACGCACAGCTCCCAGACGGTGGCAGCGAGGCTGGCACTGCTGAGCCTGGCACTGTGCTGGGTCCTGCTGCCTGACAGTCCTCAAGGGCATTGGGACAGGACAGGAAATCCCTGCATCAAGCTGTGTCTTTTACCATGTCAGGTTTGCAGCTGAAAACTTTGTGAGTCAAATGGAACAAGCATATCAGAGGGAAACAAAGCAGTGATAAATTCTGCTCTGTGAGGGTCAGGTACTGGGGGGCTCTGGTCTCACCTTGGTGTCTGGACCTGAAGTTTTCAAAGCTCACACACTATGGACAACAGAGTAGGGCAGAAAATTAAAATGGCCTGTGTGGCAGGGTGCAGTGCCAAGGAGAGAATAACAAGAGTTATCTGCAGTACCTGCAAGCCAGTGTTTAACTGCACTTACCTGTATCAGTGGACGTGGCTCCCAAACATTTTTTTTTCACAGAGCTTCTTCGATGAGGCAAAAAAAGGGGCTGGTGTCCTGCATCAGGCATTGCTGCCTGTCTCCCAAAAGGATGGTGATGACACTGCTCCACACACGGCTCTGCCTGGGCTCACCTGGGAGCTCATCCTTTTTCACACTTCTTCCTATGTCAGAAAAAGAATAGGGGGAAAAAGCATCACAGCTTTCTGCACCATTTACTTTCCATTCCTTATCGAGGCATTTCCCAGCAAGCGAGAAGAGGAAGCTGGCTGGGCACAAGGCTGAGGCTCTCAGCACAGTGTCACTGTCACACGAGAATCCTTTTGTAAAAATGGCAAGTCTTGGTCCAACAAACATTATGGTCACTTTAGACACATTCTACTGCTTCTAGTGACATCTTATCTTGTGGAATAATTTATTTGCTACCTACATTCCTCACCCATAAATGCTACAGCTGCAGTTTATTTGACTTGTTCTTTTATCACCCCAGTATACTGCAGTTAATGGTAAAAGCAACAGACATGCAACTGTATTTAGATCTGCCTTTACTTGGCTATAAATGTTATTTCATTCTCTATTTAAGAGAAAATATTTGTAACCTTTTTTTAAATTACTTACTCTCCTTGCAATCAGCTGCTAGCTGCTCACCTACCCACAGCACATTTTCAAATATCTGGATAAAAACTTATTTTTTAAAGCCAGAAAACCCTATTTTTAAAATTAGTAAATGTACTGCCAGTTAATATATAACTGGCCCATCATTTTCCAGAAGCCGCATCAGCATGGGGAAAAATTAACAAAAAATATTTATATGGAAGAGTCCATGAACGCCCCTGAAAAGGAGCAGAAGTCCTTAAATAATGTGCAATCCAAACAATCAGAAAAGAAGGAAGGTGGAGCAAGGCAAAGTTTTCCTTTAATGTTTCTTGGATGAGGCCTTGAGCAACCTGATGTAGTGGGACGTGTCCCTGCACATGGCAGGGGGGCTGGGACTCGATGATCTTTAAGGTCTGTTCCAACCCCTTACATTCTGTGATTCTCATTTTATTCTGCAATATACAGAAGAAAATCTGCTAAACCAATGGCTCTGGCAGCCACCAGACAATGCTTTGATAAAGCATGATGGATTTCAGGGTATAATTTAGCTGATTTTTTTTTTCTGCATTATTCACGATATCTTCAGAGGTGAAATATTTTCCTTTGCTGATGAGCCAAAAGATAGTGTGAAGTTAGGCAGCTACTGCACTGCAGTCAGTAGTTTCCACATCACCTTTCCCAAAAGTTTTATGGCTTTATTGGCACCCGGGTCCAAGGATCTCCTGCAGCAGGAATTTCCTCGCAGGCTTAGCAGGCACAGTCAGGGAGGACAGAGGAGGAGGTACCAAAGGCTGCTGTTTTCCTTGAGCTGGATCTTCAATTGCAGCCTTGTGTCTGAACGTGCAGCCCCAAGGAAAGCAGCACTGTGGAGAGGTTGCTGCAGTGCTCAGCAGTGCTCCCGTGTGAAACACGAGACACGAGGCGAGCCCGGCTGGGTGTGATGTGCCAGCTGCCCCTGGCTGTGAGGAGCAGCAGAGCTCTCTTGATGTGGTGCATGAGCAGTCTCTGCGTGCTTTGTCCAAAATCTCAGCAGTTTGCTACCACTGCATGTTGTCCCTTGTATCTGCTCGTGAAGAGAGCAGAGGTTTTGTTTGTCCTTACAGCACCTCCCACCTCAAAAAAGCCCCAGTCCCATATATATGAACTCACTGCAAATACTGTACTCAGTATATACAACTAAAAAATCCACATGTGGAGGTGTAAGTCGGCTGAAGGGCTGTTGTGTGCAAAGTTCTCTTTTTAGAGGGAAGCTGGTCACATCAGATTCACTGACAAAGGGTTACAGAGCATTTTACATGTTTCCCAATATTACTCCTCAGGGGCAGATGATAACACCACTTACATGTACATAAGCACATTTCCTCTCACTCTGTGACAGTAGTTACTCCTCACTCCTTCTCCAGCTGAAGTGTACCAGCTATCCTGTTTTACCAGGAGGAAATTCTCCCTGTCTGAGCTGCAGATCCACACCCAAGGTCAGGCAGCAGAGGCAATGCCCTCTGAGGCCAGGCCATGGCCAAAGATGGGGACCAGACTGAGGGGGTGCTTCTGGATGCTGCCTCACAGCCACCCCAACAAAGCACAGCCCTGAGAGCACAGCAAGAGGAGCCCTCCTGGGGCTTGCTGTGTTTGGGTCTCAGGTGGAAGAAGAAAGCTGCAGCATGTAGAACTAAAGTCAAGGTGGACAAAAGCGGGCGAGCCAGAGGTGACCCAGCCAGGGGCTGGACTGAAGAGCAGTTGGTCATTGCTCAGCCTCCTGCACGGTGCCAAGTGCACCAACGTTGAAGGACATGGGAATGCCACCAGAGGGCCTTTTCCAGCAGAAATACCAAAGTTATTTCAGAGCAGATACCCATGAGGAGCATCCTCTGTCCTCCCCAGTGCTTCCTGGTGTGCCCAGCAGAGCCAGCTACCAAAGTGAGCACTAGACAGGCAAGAGCAGCACCTCCAGTTTGTCTCCTCCTCTGCCCAAATGGCTGGAAGCTGAGGGCCAGCACAAGAACTCATGGAGCCCCCCAGGCTGTGTAAGGAACCCCGCAGCTGGGCTGTGTTCCTGCCTGAGAAGATCAGCAATGGTTATCTGGGACACCTGGGCTGGCCCTCCTGCTGTGAACTGCAGTGACCTCCACTAAGCCCCACCGCAGCAAGGCCAGGTTTAACTGTGTAGTATCTCATTTTTTTTCTTTTTTCATTTTTTGATAGTAGAAGATTCTGGAAGTCACTAAAAATAAGTTTGTTTGGGTTTTTAAGCTTGATTCAAACCTATTTGTGTCTTCTTTCAAGATGGCACCTCCCCCTTGCACCTACTTGACAACAGATTTGTCAGCCATTAAGAATGCTCTGCATGCACAGAAATATCTCGGGTTACTTTCCCATAATCAAAAGAAAACAAATCCCAGAGCAGCCCTGGCAGGCGCTTCCGGCCAGCACTGCTGCCCCCCCTGAGACACATCAGGCTCAGCTGCTGCCTTCGGAGGGCAAACAAGGAACTTTGCTTCCAATGTAAAATTAGACACTGAAACAAACTGACTTCCCTCCCCCCAAAACAAAAACCCAAACAACCCAAAACCAAAAAAAAAACCCCAAAACCAAAAACAAAAAAACCCCCCCCCACCAAAAAAAAAAAAAAAAAAGCCCAAACCCGAATCAAACCCCCAAGCTCTAGCCCAGCTACTCCTCCACTAAGGATATTCCAAGGCATTAGTTAGAGATATATGAGTGCTTGGGCTGGACAAGGCAGCACAGAGGGTCTGTCCTGCTCTGCTCTGCTCCCAGTGCAGGCTGGTGCTCCCTGGCAGGAGCTCCCTGTGAGCAGTGCTGGCTGGCCCAGCTCAGCCCAGCTCAGCTTCCAGGGTGCCCTCTCCCACTGCCTGCTCTGCTCAAGGGCTTGCTCCCAAAAGGCCCTTCCTGATTACAGAGGATTGGCATTTAGAAAGAACTGCAAAGTTTTTTACCTCATTATCCTCCTTTAAATCCCTCCCTAATACCTTCATCTGCTGTTCTGGTTAAATGAATTTCACCAGTTCGAGATGGTAACATGCTATGGCTACAACCTGTATCTATCTATCCCACTTAATTTTGGACAGTAAGTTTCTGAGGGAAAAAATCCCTGGTTTTAATTACAAGGAAGACAGTCTTGCAACTACAAGTTTACAAGTAAACACCAGTAAATCTTTCAGTATTTCCAAAATCTTGGCCTATTGTAATATAAGTTCTGCTATAGGAAGAATTTTTACATCTAAAATTGAAAGCTGCCCTTATTAAAAATGAAAAATATAAAATGAAAAAAAAATCTCTCACAGCATCCTTAGCAGTACCACTCCTGCAGTGGGTTTACATTGCTGGGTATAAATTAGATTCCATAAGCAGTTTGCAGTAATTTACTCAATTAGCCTTTTGCTTTCCCTGTCCATTTTATGTAACATTGGTGAGAAAATTGCTGGCTGCTATCTAGAATTGTTGACGAAAGCTTCTGGAATGCTTTGCATTCTTGTGATGGGACCTTAGCAGAGACCACTGTCGGCACCCTTGGGTCTGCAAGGTCAGATGAGTCACTGCAGCGTCTCCTTTTCACGTCTGATCAACTGTGCAAAATCCTGGGGACAAATACTCCTGCACATTACTCTTATGTCCTGGGGATCTTCATTCAAAACCATTCAGAGAAAACAAGCATGAAACAAGGCTGCAAAGTGACATCATTTAAGAATTTCAGCAGAGTTACAAAAAACATCTGGGGGCCTAAACCAGCCTTTTGCTACCCACATACAGTACCCAGCACAATGGAGACCTAATGTATTATTGTGCCCGTAGACTTAGTGGCCTAATAAATAATTTCAGCAGACCTGCTAATTCATTAGGTGTCTCACCTTATGCATTTACAGCAGCCTGGAACATCCCAAGATCTTTAATCCTCATCTAGGCCTCTTTCCTTAAATATATGTATCATCACACTGGATGTGCCACCATGGAAATGCAAAATAAGTGTTCTGCATCATCACATTTTTGGTGTGGAGTTGCACAAATTTCACCCCAGAGAGCTCTGGAAAAGAAGAAAATTACAGTAGCTTCAATCACAATAAAATATTCAGAAGGTGAAGCTCAAATACATAAAGGATTCCAGTTGTGAAATGTTTTTCACTGCTGCTCACTGTGAAGAAATAACCAGAGGCACCACTGAGCATTGTCAAACCCCTGCTGCATCAGCCTTTATGTATGTAGGATTCCACAAACCAGTACACTGGGATTTTATATTCATGTTTAAGCCAAAACCTAGTTCTTGTTCTTTGCTAACGAGAGGGGAAGGGCATGGGCAGGGAAATGTACAGAGATCAGAGCACAGCAGAGAAAAGAGCAAGGAGAGAAGACAGTGCTAAAGGAAAACACCTGCCTGTCTTTCATTTGGAGACAAATTGTTTCTCAGGGCTGGGTTTCGTGAAAACAGCAGCTGAGCACAGCTCCTGGGGGAATGTGTTGGCCTTGGCAAAGCCACTCAGCCTGGGGGCACAGCCAGGTCTTGGGACAACTTAATCCTCTCAAAGCTCTTGGTCCACGAGCAAAGCTTGGTGCAACTCCCCACCCCTCAGGACATCTGAGGATGACCAGAAGTCAGGGACAGACCCCTGCTCTGTGTCCCCTGGCAGAGTGGACACTACACCCCCCTCCTGACCATCCTTGTGTCCCATGGGGAGCACCGTGTGGCCTCCAAGTAGCAGGAGCATTTGGAGAGACCTGGACCAGATATTACCCATGCAGGCTCTGCCTTTAATGTTCACATGCAGTCCTCAAAGCCAAAAGCAGCAACGGCACACAGCTGCAGCAGTCACAGCCCAGTCACCAGCATCACTTCTGTGGTGGGCTGCATGCCTACCTCAGCTCCACACAGGTAGGAGTGTCTGCAGCCAGTGACAAGCTTATACAATTAAAATGCCCTCATTCCTTGATTTCTTAACTTTCAAAAAATGACACTGAAGTAGAGGTGTGAAAACACAGAAGCCTTTCCATTTGAGAATGGCTCACTTCCCAGCTTTTAAAATACTTGTGTACAGGACACTGCAGAATGCCATACAGCCACCTAGTGCTGGAAAAAAATCACTTCCCCACATCTGGGACTGTCCTCTGCAGTCCCACAAGTGCAGCTGAGACCAAGTGTCCAGCAAGGAGGAACAAAAGCCAAGTCTCTGCAAAAGTCATGATTGCACTTCCAGTTATGGACAGCAGCAAGCCTGAGAACAAAACACTGATGAGCTGCACACAGGAAACACGCTTTTATCCCAATAAAGACAGGGAGAGACATCTCACAGATGACACCACTGTGGCTTCTGTTATCTGTGGCACACCTCCTCAGTACTCCGGGTTAGGCTGAGTAGCAAGCAGATCTGCTTATTCTCAAGGGTGCCCAAGCTGCCCACCCCACTGCTGGCCCTCCCAACTCTGTCTCACCAAACATGTTGCTCTCTTCCTATCAGGGAACTATCATAATTTTCTTCAGACAAAACCATCTAATTTCACAGCAATTCCTTGCCATGATAGGACCAAGACTCCCTGTCCTCATATCTAATCATGGCTCTAAAATGAAAGCACAGCATGCTCCTTCCAAGTCACTTGCTCCTACAATCACCTGCTCAGGTGGGGTGGCACAGGCAGTCGTGCAGCTGTGCAGTGGAACAGATCAGGGAGCCAATCTGGGTTAAAACTCTTCCAGCAAAGAGAAGAAGAAAGACCAGGGAAAAGGGTTTGCATTCAGCCAGATCCATTACCTGGGTCCTGTTCACTGCATGGGGAAACAGATGGTCATGCCAGCAGGAGACTGGGGCAGCACTGGCCCCTGATATATTCAGCAAACTGCAGCCCCACTCATCATGTCTGCCTCACCAAAGCCAGGAACAGCCAGCAGAAATCTGGAATATGCTCTGCAATGCCTCCATTAGGGCATAACCCTGATCAAAACCAGGTTAGTTGGTTAAACCTTTCTTTGAAGCCTGTGTTTTTCCATAGCTTCTGGACTAGTTGCCTGGAAGATGGTAGAGCTAACCCCACTCTGGATGCATACCATTTGAATGCCAGTTTGGAATATCCAACTTTACTGGGGGGTTTTCCCCTTAAAATTTGAAAATATTCTGCCACACAGCTAGCTAACCAGGCCTTACAGTGATATGGTTTCTTGTTCTCTTGCTTATAAGGGAAACTTGAAACAAATTAAAATTATACTGGCCTCGTACTAAAGGTCAGCTTTGTGGAGAAAGATGACTTGCTCGGAATTCAGTCAGGAAGTTTAACACAAATAATCCAGCTTGAAGTTCTGTGAGAACAAGTCCCAGCCAACCAAAAAAAAAAAAAAAAGAGGGCTGATAGAACTAATTTAAGTATTAAATCTCTGTTTCCAAGCATTTTTTCCACTGATAAGCCCAGAGGCTTTTAAAGCTGCCATCTGAAAAATTATTTAGCTAGGTGTGAAAGAGATATATATTGGTACCTTCCCAGATAAACCCAGGCTTTTATCAGGAGATTTGCGCAGGAATGAGCAGGAACAAGCAGGAGAAGGAACAAAGTGTTTTGTTATGCATTACTGTGGAGATAGATTGCACTGTACAGAGTGTCACAAATACTTGTGGTAAAGCTTTAGGCTGCCTCAAACTATTTTAGCAAAATGTTCATGCCATGAAAAAGGGAGAAGAGCTAATAAAACACAATAGTTACTTACAAATAACTATTTCTTCGTTAGTAAAGAAATGCCTTGCATTTGTACAGATGCCTTCTGTAGCTGTAAAGCTACATTAGCATCTATAAGGCTACATCATAAATTACACTTGGAATTGTTCAGGACTTACCTTAGAGTCTTTCTGGGCTTTCTCTATTCTAATCCCACTAGAAACAGGTGTTTAAAAACCGGTATTAGAAATAGTAAAAAATAGTAGATGCTTTACCTTCAAGTCACTACCAGCCTTGAGATGATGCTTTCAAAAAGAATTAGAAAGCATTTATGTTTTAGAGAATACATTTGTGTTTGTATCTATGTAAATACCTATGTCCATGTGGTTTTTTTAATAAAGTCCATAGGGATGTGGTGGGTTAGGAGATCCCTCCCAAAACTGCAGAAAAGAGAAGAACATGAGTAGTTGATTCCTCACAGATCTATACCTCTCTGGTAGGTCTGACCAAAGCCAAAGGGGCTATAAAGCATCTGCATCCAAAATCTGCATCCAGACTCCCCCAGTGTGGTTTTGTTTTTCTGGCTGACCAAAAGCTGTTACCAAGAAATGAGCCTTTTGATCCCCTCTGCCATTTCAGAGCATTCGGTTCCCCCAATGAGTGTCTGCTCACATCAAACTGGTTATACTGGGACTGGAGAAACATTAAAACCAAATGAGCTGCAGTCTCCCTGTGACAGTCACATCACCCAGCAAGCGTCAGGAGTGAAACTGTCCTGCAGACAGAAAGGACAGGAACAAACCAAGGAATCTGTCTTGTTCTTAAAAGAACTTCCATTCATTTCCACAGCTGCTGAGCTGGAACAATAATCAGTTCACTTTGAAAGTACACTAGGAAGCTTTAAATTCATTTTCTATACCTGAATCTAACAGGACAACAATCTATCAAATCCTAATAATAAAATAGCTTTCATGTTTTATAGACAAACACTTGGATAACTTTGCAGTTAAGAGTTACTGTGACCCACATCTGACCAGCAAATATGCACTTGATGAACACGAATTAGCACAATTCGCACTCCAGACTTTCCAAAGGTGTCTGTGCTGTGCCACCTGCGCGCCCGGTCCCGCCCCTGGCGATGCCACACGATCGCGACTCGCTGCTGCCCTCTTTATTCCAGCAGCAGCTCCAGTGCAGGATAAACACAGCAGCGCCAGGAATCCTTCTTCCACTCTATGACTCAATCTCCACTACTTGACTATTTGTTCTCTCTTCTCAGCAAGAATAACTCGGAGAAAGTTACATTTCACTCAGAAGAAAACCCCCATGCCTGTAGTCCGGGCTGGGGAAAACACATCAGAAAGCAGAGCTGAGCTCCTGAGTGCTCCCTCACAAGCGACACGAGCTTTTGCCACCCAAGGTGCTGTAATCAGACCATAACACGTGGCTGTTCCCTTTCAGCTCTAACGAAGCATCAGCAAATGGATAACATATCTACAGCCTCTCCCTTTCCCCCTGTCTCTGGGAGGCAGGTGCAGCCTCAAGAAAGGCTCACAAAATGGATTCAGATGTGACAGATTTGTAAATTCTCAGGCAGCTATCTGGAAAAGCTTGCTGCTGCCAAAAATGTGCTCTTTGGAACATCACTGAATATCTTCTGTGTTTACAGTAATGGTTTCACTTCGTTCAGTTCCTCAAGAGAAAGGATCAGAAGGACATCAAAGAAATATTAGATCACAGGGTGTTTAAATGAAAGTGTCGGCACCAGCGCTCTCACTCCAGCTGGTTAGCAGGGAGAGACACCTGCAAGTGCTCTCCCAGAGCAACCCTGGTGTTTTCTAATGCATGTGGAACACTTCTTTCAATGGAAACCCATTTGCAAATCCTCCCAAATCTCAATTTCCTAGATAAGGTTGTATAATAAAGTATAACCACAACGAATCCAGCTCTGCCTTGAATGGGAGAGATGTTTTTTTAAAAATGGCTTTTGGAAAGTTAGTTTTCCTGTACCATATAAAAATATGAATTTAATCCATGGTCACTTTATTTTTTGTTGACTTGCTTCAGACTCTTTTTTCAGCTTGTCTTGTTTCTCAAACCAGCAAAAATGAAAAAATTCCCTGAAGTGTCATTTTTAATGCTGAACATTAAAGGCAAATGTTCCTTTTGGCCAAACCCACAAAAGTTCCTTCAACTCTGCTCTTCGCTTGTAATTAAGAGTCAGACAGTCTATTAGTTATTCTGTTTTATGATTAAGTCTACAATGTACTGAAAAATAAGAAACAGCAATGCTAACCCAAAGAATAAAATTCCTCTCAAATCTTCATTTATATATGTCATTCCAGCAAAGCCCTTTGGCATGACTGTAACAGAGCAGCAACCCCCCTTTTATGCCCTGTTTTTCCAACAAACCTGTTAAACTTCAGGCAAATTTACTAATGAGAAAGCTGTATGTTTTCTTGCTCTTTGCTTGTGTATAATATCTATGAAACAGAGAATTAAGTTATCAAAGATGTCTTAAATGACGCCTTATTGCTGAAAGACAGTGACAACTCAAGACAGCAGAATATTTGGGGTTTCCCCCAGAACCCTCTTTTTCCAGCAAAGGATATCAAGTAGAGTCCTGAAGTGTCAGGTTAGCTTTAAGCCTATGAATCATGCCACAGGCAAGCAGAGCAATCACCATTTCCAAGCACCAAGTCCTGACAGTCACCTCCTGAGCACCATCACCCCTGTGAGCTCTCTGCTGCTCAGGAGGTTTGGAGTTTGCCATTTCTAACAACTTGCCACATCTGAAACAGGTGAAACAAGCAGAGACCTGAATTAATGGCTTATTAAGGATTCTCTTTGTATTTGTCAAACCTTCTCCCCCAGAGGAAGGTGAGGCTCCCTGCAGGACCAGCAGCTCTGTGCAGCACTGTCCCTGCCATGCTCCTGCCCCCAGTTAAACCACAGTGTGACAGCAGTGACACACAACAGCTGCCCCAGAATGTTCTCTTACTTCCATGGGCCTGGCAGAGTCTCCCATCAGCAGCTCCCTGCCCAGGGTCATACCTACCTCTCAAGCCACTCAGGGCTTTTAGAATCTCCAGAGCAGCAGTGGTGGCATACAAGAAGGAAATAGTAAACCTCCTACTCCTGGATTACTCTTGCAGTTTTTAGGGTACTTTTTGCCATCTTGGAGGACTAAAATAGATCAGAAGGCCTCTTTTCCCATCCCTCCCCCTCCCTCACCAATTACTAATGGAGTCTTTCCATGGTTGTGAATGTTTCATAGGGCTCATGAGGATTAATAAATAAATAAATGAATAGATAGATAAATTATAAGGAACACTCCCTTGTTCCACATTCATTTTTTGCCATAACCACAAGTTCTGAAATGATACAAGGATGGAAAAAGGAATTCAGATGTTTACATGGGGGGTTATATATCTACAGCTAAATACCTGAAAGTATAACCCATGACTATACAGACTGCAGGCCCAAGAAGTCAGTTGCATGTAAAAATATTTCAGTTGCTAAATCAGACTCCAAGTGAGGCTTTAAGAGTTTCAAGAATTTGTGCTCAGGTACCTGCCTCCTTTGTTTTCCAGTTACTTTGTTTGCTACCACTTTGCCATGCACAGTGCAGCCAAACCAGCCTTGCACTAACACAGATTCCCCTCTGCAGGAGAGAGGGACCAAGATAACCTGACACAGGAGTGGTGTGAAGGAAGCTTGGTGCACCTCTCCCAGCACACTGTTCCCTGAGGAGCTCAGCCCTGTGAGCTGCCTGTGGCAGTAGCACCAGGGTGCCCAGCCCTGAGAGCCAGATGAGCTGGCAGCAGTGCTGCCTGCATGCCTGGCTTTGCCTGACTTCCCTGCTGGCAAATGTCACCATGGCTCCTTTACAGGGCCCACCCCAGTTCCAGTCCTTCTCTTCCCTTCCTTTTGGATCCCTGCATGTTGTCCCTCCTGTGGGCAACCAGGGAGCATCACAGCTGGCCTCACCAGCAAGGTCAACAGTGCTGAACCTTGTTTCCATCCCAAAGAGCTTCTCTGGCCATACACAAACCTTCACTGACCTGAGCTATGCATCTGTGTTTTCTTGCTTTGCTTGTAGCACAGCAATGTGATACTATTGCCAAAACAGCAAAAGCTTGTATTGTGACTTTTTGGAAATGGGACATTTCTGGCAATCCAACAGAATCCTCTGGGGAAAAGTCTCCCACATCTCTGCTTGTATCTAGGTGTGCAGGCACAGACCATATGTGCACATCATGGGTTCCTGTGCAGAAATCACTGGTGTGCCCCATCACAAGATAAATCAATTCCCTGTGACTGAGTGGAAAATCCTGGAGACAAAATTGAAAGGTACAATCAGTAATTTCCAAATACACACATACCCCTCCCACATGGGTTTTTATTTGTTTCTGCATGCTCAACCTTCTGAAGTCTCACTCTAGAAATTGAAACTAATTCAGATGTTTTTATGAAGCTTAAAAAACCCCATTGTTATAAAGAGGAGTTTCACAAAGGTCACAAGGATATCCCGTTCATGGATCAAAGCATCCTTGGCAAGTATTTGACAGTGGGTAAATAATTTCTGAGCAGAAGCCTGGCTGCTAATTTCAACTATATGAATAGATTCTTGCAGGATCTAGTCCTCCTGATTTCCCACTGTGAAAACAGCGACTTGATGGAATCCAGGCAGCAATAAAGGTGTTGGTCTGGGACATGCCCAGGTAACAGTAAGCATGTACCTCTCACAAACAAAGCAAAACCCAGGTAAGGGCTGTTAGCAGCAGAGAGCTGCATCATTTGTAGTTACACTGGCATTCTTCCTAAGGAGCTGAACAACAGTTTGCAGCTGTGATCACACACTTACCCTGGGAAAGAGAATGGGTGGGCAGTATTTACACACAGGACCAAGAAAGCACTGCAGCTCCACAAATACACATATCAAGTGGATATTCTGAGAGAAATTAAATAGACAAAATAGCTTCATTCTTAAGAACTGCTATGAAGTTTTATATTAAGAACACCAAGAACTCTTTATCTTAGTTAAAACCTCTCATAATGTTGCAGAACATTTTGCCCAGGCCGGCACACACACTGAAAAGAATTCTCTGCAGTCTTTTTATGGCTACAAGCAAGCCAACACCAAACCTCGGTGCTGAAGAGTCAACAAAATGACAACAAAGATGAGAACTGCATTTTGAAACTTGAGCCTCCCTCCAATTCTGTGCAGAAGAAATTTCCAAAGCTGAGATTTCCAAAAAGAATAGGGCTCAAAGTGCAAAGAGACATTTGTTTCCAAGTCTGCTACCATAAAGTTTGGACGGGAGGCAGTGTGGGTTCCCGTCAGCTGAACACAGAGCAGCTCCCTCATGCACTGCCTGAGGAGTGGGGACAGGGACAGAAATAATTTGTTGATATCTGTATGCTGATTGACTCTGTGGTGATGGACATCAGGTAAGATTTAGAAACAGATGTCTGTAGAAAGGGAGAAAATACAACTCTGGATGGGCAGATTATAATATTTACTACTTATGTAAATCCAACTCTGTCTCACATAGAACTTCTACTTAAGTAATATAAGTGAAGGAAGGTTTCTGAATGAATTGAACTACAGCACAAGGTCTTTGTGGCTTTCCTGGCAGAATTCCAACCAAGGACTATGCTTTCGATGGCAGTGTCCCCACCAGTGCTTGTGACACAGCTGAGAGGATATTCTGCACTGGACATTTATTCCCTCCTTAAGAACAATGATGAGGTTAAAAGGGAACCATTCAAGTGGACATAAGGACTGCACTTCAGCAAGCAAACTTGGTGTGAAGATAACCAAGATGGAGATTTCGTTCCCCACATGAAATCTGTGTGTTGTGTTTCTTCTGTGGCAACCAGAAAGATCTGTATCTTGCACTCGTTTTTCTTTTTCCTTAGAACCACACTGCATAAGGAACAAAACATGGATGTTTCAGCACAATTCCTCCCAACGAACAGAAATGGCCATCAAAAACACAAGACAACATCCTGGGGACTTCACTGGGATGTAGGATCCCCAAATTCAAGATTTCTCTTGCCATATTGCAGAGACCTGGACTGAAAATCTGCTTTTTCTCAGACATAGCAGGCACTTGTTTTCCCAAGTGCAAGCAATCTTTCTTCTCCCAATATTTCCTCCCGCACTCCTGGTCCCAGAGATGATCCAGTAAAGTGATGCATTTTGATTACATTTTTTTTAGCCCCAAATAGTCTGACAATCTCTAATCTTAGCATTTTTCTCCTCTCCTTATTCCCTGTGGTCACATCACTTTGAATTGTGCTGTGTGAAAAGTTATTGTCTTGGATACAAAAGCACAGACAGAATATTTACAATACTTAGGAGACCAGCGAATTTCTTGGTTGCTGGTCACAGAGAATCACTAGATAAAATCCACATGTACAAGCAAAACTAGGGCAAAAATCTTTGTTTTAAATTTAGGAAGAGCCTTTTACCATGTATATTAAAATTAACTAACAGTGACTTTTGGATCAGTGAATTCCTTGCAAAGGTACTCCTTGCACGAGGGACAGTGCCTGACACAGACCCACTACATATTTAGTACAATTTATAGTTTTATTCAGGAGAAAAAAAAAATCACACTGTGTTTAAAAAGCTGATAAACACACACACACACACACACACACACACACACACATACACATGCTTTCAAAAATATACTTCTTAAGATGATATTATTATCTTACATCACAACTAAATTTCAAATTTCACGTTTATGTGGCCATTTGTCAGGTATTGATATAACCAAGAAGAAACCATGAAACCACCAACAGACAAATATTAGTAGAGAAATAATATTACATTTGACAAACAGATAAGCATAACAAACAGTTACATTTACTGCAGGAGTGCTTGAATACAGGTTTCCCACACAGCAAAATCTGAAAACACCTTGCATTCCAAGTGCAGCTGTTCTGCTATTAAGTAGGAAATAGACTTTTTAAACTAAAATCCTGTTAGACATGTAGGGAAAGTTTTGGCAAGACAGATTGTTTTCCATCATTAGATGAAATTTTGAAAGCTGTTTCCTAGTGGAAAATTTCACTGCAAATATTTTGGACACTTTCATGTGACTTGAAAGTCAACTGAGATCCATGCTTGCATCTCTTATGGTTACAAGATAAATAACAGATTTCTGAAGATAAAAATAGCTCTCCTTCCCAAGGCAAAACCTGGTTTTCAGAGGGAAAAAACGCTAAAATATTTCACAGGAGTAGATGCATCTATTTCTTTTCTTTTAAGAAGTCCTTTATATAGTTACAGTTACGCAGTGGCTTAATTTAATGTCCAAGCTATAATTTAAATTGAAATTCATCTTCCAGGACATTAAAAAAGGCCAGTGTCCATGTTTGGGTGTCTGGTAGAAGTACAATATCCCCTGAGGACTTATGGTTAGGGCCTTATTATCCTTGAATACCTGAGCAGGGCAGCACATTTCTTTCCTTGGACACAAAGCGATGCTTCTGAAAAAGCAGAGGTCACCACACGTGTCTGCTGCATTGCCATGTGCTGTCACACACCAGTGCTTCTTGCCCAGCACTGCACTGTTTGCAGTGATTGCAGAGAGTCCCTCTACCCCTTGGGAGCTCATCAGCTTCTGCTGCCACAGGGATGAGATTTGTCTCCAAGGGAAGAGCCAGGGACTGCTTTGAAAAATGAGAAATCAACAGCAGGAGCAGATAATTGTAATGAAGGGGCTCTATCATTCCCGTTAGAAAAAAGCAATGAAACACATAAGCAAAGCCAAAACTTGAACACGTTGTGTTTGTACAGCCTCGGGGTGTGAGGCAAATGAGCTGCTCCTCCAGGGCTGGGAAACTTCAAGGGCAAGGGGGAAAGACACAGCTGATTCCTTGCTGATGCTCAAGGCACACACACAGGATTCTTCTCTCAGCAGTGAACTTAACCCATGAAAATCCACCTGAGTAACTCCTAAGTCAAAAAACAGACTTGGAGCTTTCTATAAAGCAGTAGAGAGTCTTTGAAAACATCAAACATAGCCCTCAGTCAGTGCAATAAGAATAAGGTAATCTTTCCCAGAAACTGACTGAATTTATCAAAGACTTTCCTAGGATCACAAATAAACATCTTTTTGCAAGTTCAAAATGGGTGTTTCCCATGGAAAAACTGCCTTTTCCACCAGTTGTGCCCCATTCTAAAATCAGGGGGGAAAGGTGAAAAAACCTAGGCTCGTCAAGAGATAACAAAATGGGATTTTTCCCCCAGTGATTATTTAATTCCTCTCACATCTTGGAGTATTTTTAATTGCCTTTCCAGTACAGGCTTTAAGGGGTTTGTTTCAGATCTCAGGACATGCAGCACTAGCACTGCACTCTCTGAGCAAAAGCTGCACTCAAATCACTACGGGCTCTCAGACAGGGACATTTCCTTGGTGTTTTGGGGCATGGGCAGCTCAGTCTCTCCCCTCAGAAGAGAATACCCACATCCAGGGCAATACCAGATGGCTGGAAAACATACAAACTTCTTAAGGCTTTCCAAGCAACCCATCAAAATAGGTAACACAACACACAGAGGATGAATCACACACAGGTGGTTTGCTGGATTCAGCTGTACTGGGCATTCCCACACTGCACAGTTCATGGGAACTGGGGGGTGTTTCAGGTGTCTCCAGCCAGCAGCTGTGCCCAGGAGAGCAGAGCAGGACACTGCACCCAGGACTTGGCTGAGATGGGGGAGGTGACAAAGAACAGGAACTGGAGATGGTGCCCAGTCTGGTACCAGGGGATCACTGGGGGGTAGATGCCACTTATCCCATCCTGTGCTGTCTCAAACAGAAGCACTGGGCTCGTTTTCAAACCGGACCAAGTATCTGGGTCTTTCTTCAACACTAAAATTTCTTCATCTGGAAAAAGAAACAGGGAAAGACTTCACAGTTCTGTCTGATGATCAGACCAAGGAGTGCATCACAGCCCAAACCATCCATCTGTGGAAGAACACCACAAGTGTATTCCAAATTGTATAGACATAGAGGGCCACACACTGCCAAATCAGTGCTGCAGAGAAGCCCTGTTCCTGGGCTACATGAGTCAGGCTGCCGAGAAAGCACAGCAAACCCACCCACTTCTGGCCATGGAACTCATCTGCTCAGATGGGAAGAGATGTTTCTATGACACCACATTCTTCTGGCATGCTGCTCAAGGAATTAACAACAACACAAGGAGTGGGACATTTCTCTGTGGTTTACAAAACAAGGAGCAAAAAAAACCCAGTCCCAAAGAAATCTATGACTAATATGATATATTCAAAAAATAAAATCACACAAAAATCTCTATCCATGACAAGGTTTATATATATCAAAAGAGTAAACAAGAGCTGCAGCATTCAAAGTAGATCACAGACTCTGGAAAGTCAGCTTTAGTTCCCAGTATCTTGATAGAAATTAAACATTTCTAGCCATACAGAAGCGTTACTGACAATCTGCAGCTAACATTCTCTTTTTCTAAGAGATTAGTTCAAACTAAAAACTGTATGATGTCCAATATTCATCTTTATAACCACTGAGGATTATGAAGGGCTTTGAATTCTGAGACTACTTGGGATCAAAGTCACTTGAAGGAGCTGGGAGGGAAACATCAGAGCAGCTCCTGCCTCCTCTTCCCCCTCCATGTGTGCTTTCCCCGACACCAGAGCTAATCATCACTGGAAAGCAGATTTTAAAGGAAGTGCTCACACACCAGGGATCCCAACACCAGGTGTGGCCATGGGGGACCCGCCGAGAATTCAGTTCAATCTGATATTTATGGCAGTGTTTGTGCTTATGCTAAATTACAATTCAGAGAGTAGAATTGCAGTCACAAATCTGGGAGCTTCTTGGGAAGACAATGATGGCACCATTCCCATTTGGTGCTAGACGTGACTTCAGTATTCAGAATTGAAAATGTGTCCAATGAAACAAACAAAACACTCACTCAAAACCCACCGCAAACATACAGATGTGAGTCACTACATCCTAGTGCACTAAAACAAAATCCCAAACATCAACCATAACCATCTAAATACCCAAAACCCAACACAACAACCCACAAAAAGAGATAGCATGTTGATTAAAGTATGTGCTATTAATTACCCAGAGTGGAACATGATATAAAAAGATTCATCTCAACCTACTAGGTAACATTACTCATGCCTGCATGACTATTACAAAAAGCTATTTGTAGATATGAAAGATTTACCTGGAAATCAACATGATAGTTCCCATAACTCATAGCTATCTTATTGGATTTGGGATGTGAGACAGCTCAGAGGGCAAGAAGACAAAGACAAAAGAGATCACGTTACTTTGCAGCTCCAGCTGGATGGTAACAGACCTTTTCAAACAGTAAGGGAGAAATGGAGTCTTACATGCACCTTGCAGTATTTATGAACAGCTGGGCCCAAATAAACTTCTTTATGCAAACAGGCACTTGAATATGTAAATCAGCACTTACACAAACAGATCTCCATGTGTACAAATATTTTCCCATGAAAACTGCTCCTTTCTTAAGCCAAATCTGCTCCCATTCAAACCTATGGCAGAACTTCTTTTGACTTCAGAGGAAGCAAGAATAGAAACCCAACCTCTACAAAAACATTCTCAAGTTTGTCTGGGATTTGTGTTTGAGTTTGTTTTGCTGTTTTCTTTCAAACAGACCTACATAGGGAATGGTCCATCAGCTCGAAGATCGTTCAGCACTTGGAATAGATTTATGGGAATTTATTTCTACAAACTTCTCTCAATCTAAGGTCAGAACAGCTTTCACAAATGCTTATTTCCTGTAGACTGCACTCACACATTGCTGATGCACCCAAAGGCCCCAGAAGGTTTGTCTACAGATTCAGAAAACTGAGACCCCTTTGCATTTGGAGTCCATTCACATTTTCATTCCAGAGAATACATGGTTATATTTTAACCACAAAAACCATCAGCTATTCTACTTCTAGAAAGAGTTTGACAGAATTCTGGTGTGTCAAACACATCGAAGCTCAAGAAGGTAAAACATGTCCATTTATCACAGCTACCTTTGCTGAAGCTCTGCACACCAATACCAATTTGTTTATTCATTTCCTTTCTTACAACCCTTCTTTACTTTTCCAATCTATAAACACAGTTTTATCAGTGCCTAAAAAGTACCCAGGAAAAGTGATCCATGAAACACAGAAATGCAGCAGGTTTCCCATGGCTACTTAAGCTATTAAGTATTAGATCAGGTCTGTAGGCAGTGAAATCATAGCACCATTATCATTGCCTTGTGGGAGCAATAATTCTGGGTGGTCTGTAACACTACAGCTCCCAGCCCCTGAGATAGTATGACCATGTCGTCAAGTAGAGCCTCTCTAGGAGTGTAACTAGGCTGAGGCTTTTTGACCTCATAGATAAATAGGTTTTGTTGAAAGCTGTTCTATTATTTTTCAGATTAGCTTGGACTTGCATTTGGTTCATTCTCTGCCATGGGAGTGGGAGAAAGCGAGGCCTTGAGATATCCAGTACATGTTTATCCAGCTGCGGTAGCTTGATTCTCAAAGTATAACTGTCAACATCTCCACTCCCTCATGCAAATCGAAATTTGTAAACAATCCTAATAATTCCTCCTCCCTGTTGTTCGTTGTAGTTTTGCATTCCTGACTGAGCAGCCACAGTACTCGAAGCACGGAGAGCAGCGCAAGTCAATCCAGGCTGACTGCGGTGGAAAAAAAATGTACCAAAACCATGGGCTCCCAGAACAGACTGTTCAATGCTAATTTTAAATCTTGAAAAACAGTGCCAGTCTGACATCAGTGTGGTATTTTTTCATATTTTCTAAATAATCAAAAGAAACTGTGTTGTTTTGGGGGTTTTTTTAACATTTGGTTCAGCTTCCATTCCCTTGTGTAAATAGCCATAGAACATTTATCAATTTTTTTAAACTATGTAAACAGAATTGTACTTTGCAGGCATTTTTCTACCACCATAATTCATAAAATCAAATTTCTCTATCTAATTTATCCAGAGTTTGTTTTTCCCAGCTATACTGTGCTGGAGCAGAGGGTCAAAGCCTCCTTACAAAGGATATCCCTTCAGATCTCTGTATGGTGAGCAGGCCGAACATTACCATTTTTCCTTTCATTAAAACCCCCAAAACTTGGAGGGCATAGTGCACTGTCACTGAAGACATGTCATTCCAGCCACAGTAAAAACCTCTTTCTAGCATTTATTTAGTTTTAGCAAAGACCTGATATTGCAAGTATTTATACACAGGCTTAATGGGGAATAGCTTTAAAGCCTAATGATCTGCCAAGACTAGTCTTGCACATAAACATTTGTAGCACAAGGGATTAATAGCCTCAAAATGAGAGAGAGCTCTCTTCAAATGTAACTTTTTAAAGATCTTGTTAAGATGTTAAGACAAATACTTCTTTGAGCAGCAAAATAAAATACTATTTCTCATAGATTTTATGTTCCAAATTGAAGTCCTCAGAGGATTCTCTAATGAATACAGTTTTTCCCTCAGAAAAAGTTAAAGTTCTTTCTTCCTTCTCCACAGCTATTTCATATCACTTTTAAGAACAACCAAATTTGGTTAGAAGTTGGCCCAAAATTCAGAAGTTATGAGAGGACTGATAACATAACATCAAAAATCCTGTCTCTGGCATGATTTCCTTAGGAAAAACCTTACTAATGCCATGGAAGTCTAAAAAAAAAAGCCCCAACAAAACACCTGTGTTAGACCTTATCAAACCCACAGTTGTAAAGGAGTTGTCTAGTCTGTGTAAATGGAATTAGCAGGTGAAAATCTGAAATTTAGATCCCTATCCTCATTTTCTCCACCATTTTTTTCTTTCTTTTGACATGTGATGATGAGGCAAGTTCCATTAATTTAACTCTTTCCTCTCTCCTATTATCATATCCTAGAGGTTTCCACATTTTTTCTGGAGAAAACACATATTTTGGTTTGTCCATCTGCCAACAGTCTCCGTTGCTTCCTCTAGAGCTCCCGAGGTCCTGAACCCTCAGGTGGCTCCCTGTAGCTCATTCCTTCACAGACACAAGGACATCTGAGCGCCACAGGCTGTTCTGCACGCTGCTGTTCCCCACATTTGCCCTCTGACTAAAACTGCACGATCTTGACAGTAAATACCATATTCACAGAGATACCAGAAACCTCATAAAGGCATAAAGGGCTACTGGGGGTCACATTTCCTCTTTTCCTGGTAAACAGCAAAAGACCTACTGTGCACCAGGCACTGCAACTCTAGATTCTCTAGATGTGAAGCTGAGAAATCAGAACCAACTCTTCTGGGATCACAGGTGGGATATTGCCTCTTCCTCCTCCTCGACTCAGTGGGCTGTCCTTCAGCATTCAGTGACAGTAAGGGTGGAACTTGATAGGAAAAGAATCACCTCAAGCTCCCAGGTAAAATCACAGAGGTCTGCCTGACTCCAACAAAGACAGCACACATGGCTGGTGCTGCCCCTGGGGCCTGACCCCCTTTGGATTTGCAGAATGTGAAGCCCCATGCAGCAGTTGCTGACAGATTCCACGGAGGAGGAAGGTTACAGCCTCTCCAGTTCCAGTTCAACCTGAAAACAACCTGAAGCTGATCTGTTTACTCAGATATGCAATGGGCCACCCATTCTTCCAAACGGTATTTTTATCTCTTGTTCTTGTCCTTGAATTCCTTCATTGTTGATATAAATATGAAAAGGAATTTAAATTATTTCTACTGTGTGAAGTTTTCAAATGACTGTTTACTGTTTACTCTGCTACTCTGCTATCAGGCCAAATTTCCTGGCAGTATTTGTCACTATTAATCTGAAAAACACTTGCTCTTGGCTCACCATTTAAGTAATTGTTGTGAGATTTCATCAGTGATGCTCACAGACTGACGGTGGCTGTACTCTGTAAATGCAGGGTTACACATACAGCTTTAAAAGAGGCATTTACAAAGGGCAGAGGCTTGACACACAGATCAAGCACAACACCATTTTCAGACACACTTTGGCAAGCATCAGGTTGTGTCTTTATAGTTTGTCCCTCACATCTCCTGAGAAGCAATATCTTCAAAGAATTCCACCCAGGCAGCGAGCCGTGACTCTGCTTCCGGACGCCGTGTCAGCCCTCCAGAACCAAGCGGGGCTCTTCTGAGTCATCTCCTGAAAAATGATAGATCTCTGTCAGAATAGCAGACCTCTGAAAAAATTATTTCTAGGACATTCCCACCAACAGATGTCAATCTGGTGGTGCTTCCCTGCACAGGGAGGGCAGGCAGTGTGTCAGTGCATGTGAGGCTCAGGCAGCTGCTCTGAACTGGACCATGCTAGTGAAACGCTTCCTGAAAATGCCTTGCTCCCCTCCTCATCCACCTTCCTGCCCTTGGGAAGGATGGATATTGCCCAAATGCTCAGCCCCTGCCTCACCTGACTCACCCATGTGACTGGCCCCAGCAGGGTTAATGAAATGAGAGGAGAACAGGAGCAGCCTCATAAATCTTCATGAGCATGAATGTGTGTCCTGGTCTGCATCCCATTAGTGACTGATTTTTTAAAATAAATAAAAAATCTCAGTGACACCTGGACATCAGCCAGTCCTCATTTTCTATCTCCAAAAGACTGATTCCTTATTCAACCAAATATTCATAAATGAAAAACTAAATAAGGGTGTAGATCTTTTGGGAAACTCATCCCAAGTTCCAAAAATGATTCTTAGAATCAGCGAATGGTTTGGAAGGGACCTTTAAAGGTCATCAAGTTCCAACCTCCTTCAATGAGCAGGAACATCTTCAACAAGTTCAGGCATCTCAGAGCCCTGTCCAGCTTGACCTCGAATGGTTCCAGGGATGGGGCATCCACCCCCACCCCAGGCAACCTGTTCTGCTGTTTCAGCACCTTCCCCATGAAACATTTGTGCCTTGTATCTAGGCTGAAGTGACCCTATTTTAGTTTAAAACATTCACTCATTGTCCACATGGGAAATGTCTGTTCCCATCTTTCTTATAAGTCCCCTGCAAGTATTGCAAGCTTATAAGGTCTTCCCAGAGTCCTCTCTAAGCCTACATACTAGGCAGGATTTTNGGAATTCTATTAACAAATTATTACAGAATTCAAGAATTCTGAAAAGGTTTTTCTATTTAGGAAATGGTAAACCACCAAAATTTATTTNTTTCTTTTTAAAACATTTTTATTGTACTTATTAATGTAGCTACATAAAACTCGAGTTTCTCTTTTGAAAATAAAATCTTGATGGCTGTTTTCTGTAGGAATATTTTCCAGGTTCCTACAAATGTTTTGGATGAAAATTTGGCATTTCTGTGTTACAGGAAAAACCTAATGCAATAATGTCAGTGGTACAGAACTACATGTATTACATTACATAATTAAATAATTATTTCTTTCAGGTTCCAAGGTAGTCATACAGTTACCCTGGAAAAAACTCCTGTGGTTTTAGAAGTTCAAGAATTTTTATGCAAAATAAAATGTAAACATTGTCTTGTTCAGATATTCTTGGGAGTATATTTATTTATTTATATTAGTACTAATTTTTATTGTAAATAGCTGTGAAGTCTATTGAGTTGTGACAGAACCTGATATGACATTTCAATACATTCCTTCTAAGAAGTAATAGGGTGTTCAATAGCAGGAAGAAATCTTTTAGATTGAGGTATTCCAAAAAATAATTTGTGTTTTTAAAGTTATATTCTTCTGAAGATGATTTATTCTTCTGCAA
>VXBC01005892.1:82946-130894 GCA_013399945.1 Ploceus nigricollis | reverse complement strand
ACAGAATTCAAGAATTCTGAAAAGGTTTTTCTATTTAGGAAATGGTAAACCACCAAAATTTATTTCAAAGTAGTAGTAGTAGTAGTAGTGCCAGAGGTGGACAAAGGTCCCTAAACATCAGTGCTTCCTCTGTGGAGAGATGAATTCCCTGCCAATCTTGGTCAGGTTCTGGGTATTTTAACCACTTCAGCCCCTGGGTTGGCCTTGCCCTTGCTGCAGCCGAACCCACGCCGCTTTCTGCAGCAGGGGAAGAACCTGTGGGGCCACTGTCAGCTCAGCTGCTCCCGACTCCTTAGGCAACCCGGCACCCTTCCACCAAACAAATCGGGGGGGCGGATTCGAGCTCCTCAGAGCAAGGCTTGAAATGCCCTGTACCCAGCAGCGAGGGCACCGACCTGCTCCTGCCTCCCACCCCCGGCCCGGGCGGGCGCAATGCCCGAGCTCCAGCTGCCCNTCATGGAACCGGCACTGCTGCAGCCTGCACAAGGAACCCGGCACTGCTGCACCCCGCTCACAAGGAACCAGCCCTGCTGCACCCCGCTCACAGAACCAACCCTGCTGCAGCCCTCACAAGGAACCAGCCCTGCTGCAGCCCGCTCACAAGGAACCAGCACTGCTGCAGCCTGCTCACGGAACCAGCACATCGCAGGGCAGCAGGCAAACGGGAACCCCTGTTCACTGAACTAAGCTGCAAGAAAAAGGAGATTTTGTTCACTTTTGTTGCTTAATGTGAAGCTTCAAACTGACCTCAAGTCCGAGCTATTTAGAAAATAGTTCTCTGGGTTTCAAATAATAATTTGTACACATGAGAGGAGATTCATAGAGAAGAACGGAAAATATTTTGGGTGTCATTACCTTTTTCTCTCCATCATTGCCTGCACAGAATTGAACAAGGGTACAATAGCACTGTAGATTTTTATTTTAACCTAGGTTCTTGCCAAAAAACTGTACTGCAATGCTCCTGTTATACTAAAAGTACATAAATGCCAAGAAAAAAAGAAAAGCTGCATGACTGAGTTTGTCCCTCAAAAAGACGAATGTCCTCCAAAGTTTTGCCCTTATTCCTTCCTTTTACTTTCAGTATAATTTTTGCCTCCCTGCAATGTCTGAGATTTCTTTTTAATCTTTCAATTACTCCCCAATATCCATTGTCCCAACCCTCTACATTTGTCCTGCTTTACATGCAGCCCATGTCCTGCAAGCGTGTGAGGAGGCCAAATACCAGGCATCTTGGCACAAGCTAGTACTTTACACCTATTCACAAAGAGAAAACATTCCTCTTTTCTTAAGAAGAAAAAATAAAAAGAAGAGGGAGCAGAGCTCCACCAAGTAGTCATAGCAAAGACATGAAGTAATGTTTACACCCACCATTTCTAAAACATGTCTGGTCCTTTAATAACAACCTGTCAAAGCTGAAAATTAAGAGCAACCACCAATACAGTAGATCCATTATTTTTCATTGTTATGCATATTGTAGCTATTTCCTTAGCTTCTGTAGCTGTCCCTTTGTGCTCGCTGCTTCCCATCTGCAGAAGAAGAGGGTTTCCTCAGGAAAGGCCCAGCCACTGCAAGGGTGAGGCTGCACCCAGGCTGGCCCTGTGGCCACAACCAGTGGTGTGGCACAGCAGCACCTGAGAGGTTCTCAAAGTCCTCCACTAGTTTAGTCCCAGACCCAAACCCTCAGAGCTGCAGGGAGAGAGCAGAGGAGCCATCAGAGAGCACTGGAGCAGTCTTGGAGAAAGGGTCTCCAACAGCAGAGGGCAGGTGTGCCAGAGTGGCTCTGGGCCAGCCAGGAAGGGGGAATGCCAAGCACAGAGCAGGAGCAGCATTTGCTTCAAGAAAGGCCCAACTGGTAAATGAGGTGGGAGCTGGGACCCTGCCCCGGAACTGTTGAGGAGGAGAACTCTGCCCCTGTCCCCCTGGGCAGCCCTCCAGGCAGGGCAGCACAGAGCAGCTCTGCCAGGCTTCAGCCTGGCACGCAGCACGGAATTTGTTCTTCCTCTACTCTACTCTGCCAACAAAGCTACCACAAGCAGCGAGCCAGAGAAAGAGCTTTGTCTCAGAGTGTGAGGGTTTTTACCATCAAAGTACCCTTTTATGGCAGAATTCCTTCTTATGAAAGAATCAATTACCTGCTATCTGGTCATGAGCTTTATTTTAGGGGACAGGAAGCACAATGTTATTCTTCAAGATTTAACAAATTATTTTTGAGCTTGCACAAAATTCTCATTACCATCCTAATATTTTCTTATTCTTCTTAAAATTGGATATATCTTAATATCTATATATTGGATATATCTTCTTAAAATTTGCACATATGAACCTGATTAAGGCCTCCCATGGGCATGGGCAATACCAGCTCATTGACTTGCACAGCTGAGGATGACTTGCTCTGGGCATCATAGAAAGCAACCTAAGAGGTGTAAAATTTCTCAGCTAGGAAACCCACAGTAGAAATATTTACCATGTCCCTTTTCAGCTCTGAATTCTCAACCCACTAAATTGACAAAAATCGTAATATCTAATATAGTTTCCCTCTCTTAGATTATAAGACAGATCAAGCCTCTTGTCTGTAGAATTTACAGTGTAACCAATAATTACGTGCCTTGTTTTTATTTTTTAACATCACCAAAACACACACTACTTACCCTTCTGAAAAAAAGCACCATTTGTGAACACAGATCAGTACAATTAATTTCTTTCATGACCAAATCAATACCACATCAGATTAATTCCATTCGCATGTTTCCACAGGTCCATCCTCCCAAACAAACACATTCATTCTCACAGACACTCAGATCAACTGGACAGCAATTTTTTCTCGACAAGTGGAGGAAAAAAATCCTCAACACATACCTGAGAGCAGCAAGGCCTCTGGCCAGGGAGGCAGTGAGGGGGGCTGGGGGCAAAGCAAGGCAGGCAGGGACCTCCCAAACCAGCAGCACAGTCCCACAGCCTCTGAGCAGGCAGAGCAGGTCCAGTGGCATTACCTGGGGTCAGCCACAGTCCTGCACTCACCAGACAAATCTGCAGTGATGAGGCAGGGCCAAGCTCAGGCCAGGAAGCCAAGCCAAGGTCAGGGTCAGGCAGGCACACAGCCAGGTACAGACACTCACAGTCTAACTCAGGCAAGGAACTGAGCTTAAGTGGGACTCCTAAAGGGAGAGAGACCCCAAGAAGCCTCCTCACAGTTTTTTTTCACACCAGCCTGAGCCCCAGTTACACAGCTGCCCCATATCAGAGCTGGCCTTGATCCCAGCCGAGGGATGGGGAAGAGGCTGCTGACCCTTCCACACTCAACACCTGAAATGCACCTCCTGGAGCCCAGAGTCCCACAGCTCTACCATCCTTCTCTCCTGCTCCCATCATCACCTCAACTGTGCTCCTCAAATGAACTCTCCCTCTCCAATTTTTAAGCAGGCTAGCTTTTGCATTTGTATTGCATACCAACTGGCTGATTTTTTCAAAGCAATGTGACTGGTGCAACAAATATGAACCTGAAAGAATTTGGCCCACTGATGTTCATGGGCATCATGAACAAATATAAATAGGATTAGCTACTAACATTAAAAAAAAATAAAGGCAGCATTAATATTTAAATAGGAAAGATACAGTCTTAGTATCAGCCTCACTTAAAAAAACCAAGCAAACGAACAACAAAAAAACCCAATCCCAAAACCTACATTTTTTTACACTAGTCCATGTATGCGAAGTTCAGCCGAATTCTCCTGTATGATTGCCATTTGCAAGGGCCTGTGCTCCACAAATATATGGCAATATCTGAGAAAGCTGCTGGTTACACGCTTGATTTTTACAAACAGCATAACCATACTCTCAAACATCTTCTAGAAGAAAAGCAGTGTGGAGAACAAGCCAGGGTTTATTCTTGGGTCAGGCCAACTTGGCAGAGGGAGGTGTCTCTTCCAGGCTGGCACTGGCTGAGCACGGCTGTGAGAGAGCAAGGCAGCTCTCAGGTGATGCAAACCAGCCAGAACCAGGGCACAGGCACCAGCCTCCTATCTCCATTTGCCTTTGGCAACAAACTGAAATTTGAAACACGCTACTTGGAAGATATTTCTGCCTACTCCTATTTTCTAGTATTGAACAAGATTTTTTGTTCAAAGAACATGGACTTTGTTCAAACCTGACATTTCTGTAAAGCTCTACATTGTTGTGGTCTTGAAAAGAAATAGTTTTAAAAGTTAAAAGAAGAGATTTCTTGCCAAGTGGAATTTTTTATTATGTGTTTTTAAAAATATTGTCTGAGAGAGTGCTGATAATCTTGTGGCTATGGGAACTGCACAGTTACTATAAATTATACAAATGACTGTATAAGGAGTACACTGCTTCACAACAGTGACCAGTTTTCATAGTCAGACTGACATCTCTAGATCTATTTCAAATTATTCCCTCTTTAAAGGTTTTGCACTGCTGTTCTTTCCTTAACAGCTCTGTATTATTAAACTGAAACTCAGTTGAGTTTCAGTTGATAAATGATTGAATCAAAAATGTGGAGTGGATGTATGCGTCACAGTCAACAACTTATTATCTGGCGGTCAAAAAAACCTCTCCTGGCTCAGTCTTTCCTCAGGATAAACTGGGGAGTCTTTTAAGTTCCCCCATCGGTACATCCTCCAGTCAGAGTTTTCCTGCAAGCAGTGCAGAGGGTGAGAGTGGCACGAGAGACTGTGCTGCCCCTTCTGCCCTGAACCCACTTCTCTCATTGACATTTCCTCCTCCTGCCTGGATGAAGCTTTCTGGGCCAGGACTTGCTCCTTTCTGAACTGTTCATGCTGGTCACAGACATTGCCCCACTTGGAATGCACATTTTATGTTGTTTAACTAGAGGCTCTCTTTCATTAACAGTGTGGGGGGTTTTGATTGTGCATGAGAACTACAGAGCCCACCAAGATTTTAAGGACAAAATGTATTGAATTACTTAAGACAATTTCCACAGAGTTCCAGCAGCGGTGATACAAGTTTTCTCTCACACTAAGCTTTCATAATTCCAGGCAGCCAGATAAGGATCACAGAGAGCCTGCCTGCTGTTTCCGCCCGTGAGGGGTCAGGTTCAGCACAGCTCCGGAGCTGCTGCTGCACAAGCACACACACTCCTGAAACGTCGAAGCAGGCACTCATGAAATACCTCCTTCCAAAACAAGCCTTATTCCTGCAGTTTGCAAGTACGGTGGGCAAAACATCTAAGAATACACCCAGTCTACCCTGAGTAAAAAAATACTGTTTGTCTGCTTTTAAACCAACCTACCTTGTATCAATTTACAAGCAAAACAACCTCTACTAGCAAGTGTTTTTGTTCATACAGTTATGTCTGCAGCCTGACCTTTGCTTGCATAGGGCCTGACTTGAAGAGAACAATAAAAGCCTTCTACAGTCACCATTGAGGGGGGAGAACTCCAATTCAGTGGAATAGTATAGGAGTTTGCATTCCTTAATCATATGATTCAATATACAAAGCAGACTGTATTTTAAAATGCTACAGAATCGTACAGAGCAAAAACAGAAAGCTAAATTGGTCACATCTGAAATCCTTTCTGTTGATGTACAGTCACCTCCCAGCTGACAAACATCTGCCATCAGTGTTAGCCATGTCAGAAGCTGGCTGACTAAAGAAAACCAGGAAATAAGCATCACATTAACCCAGAGATGAAGACTTACAAGGACAAAAATTTAGTATTTAGTCTTTGCCATTTTACTACTGAGAAAGATTTCTAGTATGAACATAATTTCTAGTATGTCAGCAGAATGCACAGATTGCTGCAACTTGTTATACTTTAAAGAGTATTTGTCAGCTGGGGAAGGAGCAGTGGTGTTTTAGATTTTCATATTTTAGAAACAAAGTAATTTCATTTTAGTACAACATTCTCTGAAAGACAATGAATATGTAATTGTTAATAAAAGCTTTGGTTCAAGGACAAGAGCAAAGATGATCTTATGAGAGCAAAGGTACATCGAGTCCATAAACCACACCCTGCTGCTGCTAAAAGTTGAAGCTGCAGCAAGGCTGGGTGGCATTTGTCATTTTTCTCAGATCTATTTTCCTGTATGTTTGGTAAAAGGAACCCTTTGTAAAAGCATTAATAACACAGCCAAATGTATATCTGCATTGTAACAGTAAAAACCCTGGTTTTTACAATGGTATGCCTTTTTCCTCCCAAAAGTGTAAATCAAAATGATTTTTGGAAGAACTTGGCCTTGTGTTTCCAGGTACTGTATATACAAATACAGTTTAAAAACTCCATAGGTCCCTGCCAGATATTAAGTATATATTGTCAACAGATGGCTTTGATAAAACCAGCCCCAGTCTCTACACACACACTTACTCACTCAGTACTAGCCTGGCTCCTAATACATTTTTTTCTTTAAAGTCTGAAAGCCCTTTGGTGTGCATTTTGTACTCAGGGGAGCACATGGCTGCATGAGGCATTCAAAGCCCCAGTGGCAGTGACCCCACATTCCAGCTGGCTCCGTAACCACCCCATGGGTCTGCTCTTGCACACGGAACACCTGAGCATCACCATCACCAAGGGCACTGGGACAGGTCCCCTCACAGGGTGTGATTTCCAAGCAGTCTGTGTGAATGCACCTTTCCATTAGAGCTGTGAGTCCAGCACTCCCCCCTGGGAAAACAGCCAGCCTGAATTCCCTGCTCGCTGTAAATCTCCTTAACAAGGAGCGCCTCGCTCCCCGGGGCAGCAGGAGCAGAGCCCCCGGGGTCCCCGGGGAGAAGGTCTGTAAGATGAGTTCTCCAGAGTGACTCTCATCAAGCAAGAAAAAGCTACAGACTAGCCTCGATACAGCAATCAGTGAAAACGCTCCCTTGTTAGAGAATTCAAGGCTGGCCTTGGTTCACTTAGAAACATGATCATGAAAGGCATGCACGTTGGAGTTGCTGTTTCCTCAAGCATTTTTGAAGATGCAGTCTGTTTACTCTTTCATGGAAAGATAAGCTTCTTTAGAGCTCCCTCTGTTGAAAAACAGAAGGAAAAAACCTAAATTTTAATTCTTGCAGCAATTTCTGCAAGGACTGACCACTTTTATATGGGAGAGGAAAAGAGGGTATAAGATATAAAAAGTGTTAAATTAAATTATCTTGGGTGTTAGTAACCATAGGAGAATATATAGGTTTTGTGTCATAAAAAGAAAGACAGAAAGAGATTTTAAGCTCTCAGAATTGGTTTGTTTGGGTTTTATTTCCACAGTTTTCAAAAAAACTTTTCTCTGTGGCAGACTCTGACCATAATGGGATAAACTCATCTTTAGTGTTCCATTCATTATTTGTGGGTTGCACTAGGGGTCCATATGACCCCATGTTTGACATGGGTGGCTAACTCAGACTAACAATTTGAGTGAAATGTTAGCAAAGTCCTGAGAACACTACAGGTGTACACAATGAGGGTGCTGAAATGACTAAGCTAAACCAAAAGGACATGAAGAAGCCTGTGGTGTGACAGTAACTGATGTGACATTTCAAAAGGACCACAAGGTACCTGATTTTGTGCTTAAGGCAAGAGAACAGAGGTACCACCTTGACTGTGAAAGTAGTTAGAGCATACCTGGCAGTAGAGCATAGAAAACCAACTGGATTGCAGATTTACTACGTAACAGACCCAATACCCCAACATGATATTTTTAACTGTGAAATTTTTTAAAAGTAGTAATTTTATGTGGATTTATGCCGTACATGGAGATTAATCATTTTACTCAGTCAAAGCTACCTTCTGTGTTGGTACTTTTAAGCTTCACAAGCCCATAAGGAAACCCAATTCAACTGTACTCAGCTCTTGTTTCTCCCTCTGCTCACCAGGCAGGCTTCCCTGCCAAGCCAGAGCTGAACCTACCCCATCCCAAATACTGCCTTCGACCCATTTTCTCTCCAGAAAATAAGGACGACCTAAGAGTGTCAGCACCTTTCCCATGAGTGGAACCAGAGACAGGCACACTTTAATTGACAGCTATAAACTGAAGGTAACAGCTCCTACTGCATTCCCCAACCAGGCACACACACCGACTGCACATCACCATGTATCCACACAAACCTTCAGGTTCGCTCTTCCAGCTGAATTTAATGTCTGTGGAGTTGTTATAACAGTTATCACCCAGAGTTATGACACTAAAAGGGGGATACTAGCACTCACTACTATCTCATGACCACAGTAAAAGAAAAATGAAGGCAGGCAGAAATGATGTGTGACACCAAAGGGTGGCACTGCCATCTCCATGCTGTTCCACCTGTTCCCACAACACACGTGGACACTGCACCTCCGACTGGAGTCCTGCAGCACAGTCCCAAGGGGCTGTGTGGAGTGGGTGCTCTCAAGCCCATTTCATCCTATGGCAGGTTCACTGTTCACCAATCACTTTTTCTTCCACTTTCCACCACAAGCTTAGGGTTCAAATTCTCCTTAGTGGTTCACCAACAGTTGTTCACTCAAACAGCACACTTTCCATTCTCTGATGAGAGACCAGTAGCCCAGAACCCACTGTCCCTCTGGGAAACACCAAGGGAACACCAAGAACTGGGGAAACGGGCTGGGACCTGCTGGGACCACACAGGACCTGTCCAGAAGAAAAAGTGAAGGCCAAACTAGAAGTAGTCTCAGTTTCTCCAAGATGGATGGCTCTGGAGATTACAGTGACTCTTCCAGCTCCCTGAGCAACCTGTGGTGGCTGGTGAGTGCCCCTCAGAAGCAGTGTTTGGCCACTGCCACCCAACAGGCCAGGAAGAGCAAACGGAAACCCCCATTGCCCCCACGGGGCCAAATTTGATTGGAAAAGCAGCATTAACATCTCTGGTATCCCCAGGTTAACACAAGCATGTTTTTAACAGGGAAATAATTACCACATCAGAGCACACAGTATAGTAGCATTAAGGTGCAGCTTGATTTTAAACATATATATATATAGCAAGAGTCAGATCTCCAAAAACCACCCCACCTGATTAAGTGATAGGGATATTGCAAGGGTGTAAACAAGGCAGCCAAATCTTTACTCTGAAAGCAGCCCATGCATGAGGTCCCACCACTGCTGAGAAATTTTGACGCTGCTGCATCACCGTGGCTGATGTGTTTCAGGGCACCTCCATAACTTAGGTGAAAGACACGGGAAATGAGGTGAATGCAAACATTGTGGAGAGGGTTGAGATTTTTTCTCTTTGCCTTGAAAGAGACACAAATAGCTGAAGGCTCGAGGTCACTGGAGCCCCCCAGCAAGTCTTTGTAATAATAGACAGCAATCTCCAGGCCTGCAGGTGATAAGCTATCATTTTTCAGAAATATTTTGTATGCCTCCTGCTGAGCTTTTCTGGCATTCAAGGGACAGATCAATATTTGGTATTTTCACTGCGTTTGAGGTGCTATTGTTCTTTGTATCTGAAAACAGAGTAATTGTTCAGATGTTTATAAAGGTAGCCAGGGCAGCATCAGAAGGAATGCAAACCAGAAAAAAACCTAAAATATATTAAAACAAGTGAAAAAAAATCTTCAAACTCAAGGTTAGTACAAAGGGTTCTACCAAAACAAAGAAACACTTTATTTCCTGAGCAACATATAGAGGAACTGTGAAGTGTCCAGTTATGAGCTACTGATTCCCTTAGTGAAATTATATCTAAAAATTGGAAGTGAACTCAAACCAGTGACCATAATAAGGAGTTGCTTTATGTCAAGGCAGTATTATTAGAATGGTATTTTTGTAGATTAAAGAACAGGTGTATTAGGCTTACATATTTCCCATGTGATAGCTAAGGGCCTTTAGGGATTTCACTCACTTTTGAATGAATGAAGCCTGTTCCAGGTTACATTTCTGTTTTCATGTGACATGTTTAGTAAAAAGAAGGACCAACAATGTTTGTCTGTTTATCAATTATCATACTTCACACTACATTTTATTCAACTGCTCTTAGCAAATGCAACCCATGTTTTCCTCAATGTAAAGTGAAAAGCTGCATTGTTGGGAAAAAAACCCACCACCAAAAAACCAAGACAAGCAAGGGGGTCTGCCCATCCCAAGCCAGTCATTGAACTGCTCTCTACTGTCTGGACTTTGCAGACAAAAATGACACCAAAAAAGTTTCTGTTTCTTTACCAGTGTGCAGTCGCTACAGCAACAATACTGCTACCTTGTTGGGCAGTAGCCACCACTCAGACTCTCAGTTTCACATGGCTACAAACTGGCCAGCAGTTGCTTAAGATGTTTTAGAGATGTGGCAGGACTACATATAACCATATATAAAAATGGTTACAGCCACAGATCTGAGGACTGTAGCATGTATGTGAATTACAGCTCAGCCTTCAGCCTCAGCACCCATTCTAGCTCAGTCTCCTGTCTCCTAGGCATCCTGTTCACTACAGTACAGCAGGAATGAGGCTGAAACATCAGCTCTGAAGAGTACAGACTACAATAGATGGCTAACAGAGAAATTAATATGTCCATTTTTAGGTATGGCTATATTCCATCATTTTTTTTGTTTCTACTTTCAGCTCTGTAGCATATGGAAACACAAGGGCAAAACACAATATAAAGGAATTAAATGGTTTATCATAGGCTGCAGGAGAGCAATAACTCAGTCTGGTGAGACCACAGGCCCCTAAAAGCCAGGGTCTCTGGGGCTTCCCAGCCTTGACCATGCACCTGATGCTGCTCTTCTCTACAGAAGTCAGTGAACTGTTCAGAGTAAGTCCCCTCAGTTATGCAGCCTAGAGCTGGATTTTGTGGCACAGACCTCTCTGGAGGAAGCCAGTGTTTATTCTCTTGAAGTCTCTTGTGCATTAAAGGTAATCAATGAGCAGATGCACATCACTGTGCAATCATCAGTCCTCCCCTCTTCCCTGGACATTGAGGAGGTTCATGTCCAGCCATGTGCTGATATGCACTGACAACACAGGCTGAGCACCTGGCTGGGGGAAAACACTGCACAGGTCTGTCATGGACCCTGAGGAGAGCCCGAGCCAAAGGATCACGGAGGTCCCCCACCAGTGCTTGGGAATCAGCAGAGAAAGAGCTGATCCAAACTGTCCCAGCACCAAGCCGAGGTGGCCGTGTCTCACAGGGCCAAGACAGGCACAGCACATGCACTAGACTGGTTCTCTTGGCCTTAGCCCAGTTGAGAGGCCATAGAGATGAGACAGCCTCACACAGAACAGGTCCTCCCTCTCATCCTACTGTTTGAGTGAGGGTAGAGCCCAACCCAAGAAGAAGCAGTTTGGTAACACAGCTGGGAGCAAGCAGGAAGTTCTTCTCACCGGTGAGAAGCAAACAGCAATGGTGCAGCTGCAGTAGCAACAGCCACTGCAACCAACTTGGCTGGAGTTCAGTCCTTTTAACCATTTCAGGAATAGCTCCACAAACACAGTGGTCAATGGAGACTCATCATTAATTAGCTGTATTTTTAATGGCATCACACAGGGTTGGTTCTTGACAGTAGCCTTTTTAGTATCTTTACCTATAAACTGGAAAAAAATTCAAACTCTTTGGATATTAAATCCACAGATGACACATCCATTTGAGAATGGCAAATAGTAATAAGAGCAAGGCTCCAAGACAAACCAGTTGCTTGATAGAGTGGCTGTGTGCACTGTAAGCAGTCAGATGTAAGTCTGTGCCTTTGGCCTGAAAAGTGCAGGCCACAACTCCCTCCTCGCTGGGGTGGTTTGCAGGGGAAGCAGCATCCCATGAAACACTATGGCCAAAATGACCCAATCCTCAGGCCACAAAGTGGGAACCCTGGCTAAAGCAGAGATGACATATTCCTGCTGCATATTCTGTTGGTATAAACCTTGAAAATATACCATATTTCTGATAACCTTAATTCAAGCAAGAACCATAAAAAAAGGATAGAAGATTCAGAGTTATGAGACAATGTCAAGTCCCAGTACAAGAGAGCAGGTATGAGGCTGAGGGAGGCTGCTCTGCTTAGTTTAGTCTTGTCTGATTTAAATGTGTCTTTTAATGTTAAGGAGATGGTGGGTTTTGTGCCATATCTGTGCTGTACTCCTGTTGTCCAAAATAAGCTAGGAAATTGCATATATTTCTCCCTTTTACATACAACTTTTTAGGACTTGTGGTGGAAGAGGGGAAATTGATGACTTTTCCCTGAAGCACCAAACATTTTGTAGAGTCAGGATATTCATGCTCTTTATGGTATTATACACCTTTGATGCACAGGGTTAGGCAAAACTTTTAAATTTGATCATATTGTTAAAGGACAGGACAATAATTGTTTTGTCTTCTTGTGTACTGTAGTGCATAGTTTGCTTTCCAATTAATCTGGGAATGTCACTTAACAAGTTTCATGTTCATGTAAGAACTTATGACCAGAATGAAGCTCTTACTCCAGATCTCTTTTACTGGAACACGGCAGTTCACTGCTTTTGATCTTTTATATAAGATTAACAATTTGAAGTTTGTTATAGGGTGTGTTTTGCAACCTGCAGTTGGTAGATGAGTGTGAAGTGGGCATTCTAAATTTTAAAAAATTCTAGAATTAAAAAAAACCCCAAACACATGGTGGCAGTGGTCAAGGCTTGATGAAAATGCTTTCTGCTGATCTTATGGTCCTGCTTACCTGAGCAGAACAGGATTGTGACATTCATTGTGATCACAAATCCTTCAGGTTTTGAGCAAGCTGTCTAATTTTGACCCTGTTGCTTCTGTCTCCAGTCAGGTCAGGACAAAACAGTTTCTTTAATCCACAGCAGGGAGTGTGATCAGCTAACGCTAGTGAAACTCCTGAAGACGATATATGTTGGGTAATAAAGATACAGGCAAAGAACTTAATTCTCATAAAGGGAGTTCCCTTTGCAGTGCTGTAAGGAACACAAAGAAATCCTGTTTTGACTAGTTAATTGAGCAAACATTCCATCCTGCCCTAAAATATGCTTGCTATGCTTTTTCAGATTTTTTTTTTTCAGAAGCATATCGCTCCTTAGCGTGGTCATGTCTCCACCAGTCTGAGAAGCAACTGTCTGTTCCAGCCCTGGGGCTCACCTGCTGCTCCCCCACTGCTGTCAGGATGGGTTTCTTTAAAGAGAGTGTCAGCTGCAGCAAATCACTTCATGCAGTGGGAAAAGAAGACTTTAATATTTACCACTAGATTGGTTGGGCTGCCTGCTCCCCCAAGCTGCTCCCTCCCTTGGCTGCCCCCCCTGTGCCATCTATGGCAGCTGCCAGCCCTGCCTTTGCTCGCCCACCTCTCCCAGAGGCGCTGGCTGAGCCCTCTTCCACCGGGTGCTGCTCTGGCTTTCTCCAGACAAAATCCAAGCCTCCTCCCACTGCTGGCAAAACTCCTCAGAAGTCTTTCCTCATCTCTCTGGTACTCCAGCTTCTCCCCCTCTCCTTGCTGTGCCTTTCCATTACACACAAGACCCCTTCCCTTCCCCCTGGTCTGGCCCCTGAGCCTGCTGTCCCCCTTCCGTGCCACCCTGTGCCTGCATTCCTGGCCCCCTCCCCACAGCACTGCATCCCCATAAACATGCCAGGCCTGGACCACGTTGCCAGGCTCTCTGTTTTCTGTACTGTACTCCTGACATGTTTTCAGTCTGATGCAAAAGCTTATTCAACCAACAGAAAGAGCTGCTTTGACTTTAATGGACTTCAAATGAAGAATTTAGAGTAAGTCTGCACAGCAGCACAGAAATAACAGCCATGTTGTGCAGAGATACCCAAGCCAGCTTTAAACTAATTAGGTTGGATCCATAACCATCTAACCATACAGGGAGCTCAGGACTGGGTAATTTATCCTAATGAACTGGAAGTTTGTCAAAGGAGAAAGCCTGTGTTTGCTTTAGTCCAGTTCCAATTGAATATCACATGCTCATTGCCTTTTCAGAAACATCTACTACTATTTAAAAACAAACCAGCACATGCCAAGATGATCTCTCCTTTTGTATTTATATATATTTGTATATAACTATACAGAGCAACTGTATAAAGCATTCAATGTCTCATGGTCAGTTCTCTCCTCTCTCATCTGTCTTCTGCAGGCTGAACAAACATTACATGTACCTACAAAGACAACCTTTTACAAAAGGACAGGAAATAGGGAGTACAAGAGGATATGTGAGTTATCTATCAATTAATTAGGGGTGGAAAAAAATTAACAAATCCTTTTTTCCACAGTACACGCAAAGAGTGCTCTACCTTTTAATGTAAAAAGTGTAAGTGTTGGTATTATTATATCCTGTCAAAAGGGGCAAGTAAGACAGAGGACTCCCCAGTAAAGGGCACCGGTTTTCCCTTGGAAGCCAGAGGTTATAACACCTGTAGTCTTAAAGAAGAGGCTTAAACAAGTTCCCTGTCATGCCTCAAAAATCCCAAAATGGAGCTTGCAAGCAACTACTCTGGATGAGACAGCATCCTTTGGAAGTGCTCCTTTCCTCCAGGTGAGACCTGCCACAGGCTGCTGCTGGTTTTGGATTTTTTGCTCCTCAGTGACCACAGACTCTCTAATCAATAATAGCCAAAACTTAGGAGAAGCAAAAAATGGAGTGTGCTGAGAAAATGTCTCCTAAAACTCCAACATTCCTCCAAATCTGTGCTTCTCCATTCTTTCTGTGTGACAGAAAGTGACTCCTACACAGGACCATGGCCAGCCTGGGCCAGCAGCTGTAGGACAGCTGGTCAGTGACACCTCAGAGACACAACCACGTCCTCAGTGTGCCCCCTGCATCGTCAGCACTGGCACAGGCCAGGGCAGGCAGAGCTTCCCAGTGGCAGAGGCCAAAGTCAGCTTTGTGCCCTGCACATCTCCTCAGAGGGGTTTTTGGCCTGTTGAGCCCAGAGGATTTAATGCCAATAATAATGCAGGTGTACAATGAAGAGAAATGCCCTGCTCATTTGTAGGATATGCACTACTTGCTTCAGTATTTCCAGTCTCCCCAAGCAAATACCTTCACTATAACTTTGGGGCTTTACTGTGTTTTGAATATTCTTCTATGTCTTTTCTGTTACCCCTAACAAATAATAGATCCAAAGTCTTAAAAACACAGGTTTAGGTAAGAATTGTCTTGCTGATTTTTTTTTAAGTATAAAAACTCCAATCTTCTTTTCTAAGTTGAAAAGATTAAGGTTTCAACTAACATTTTCTGGAGAGAACTGTTCAAATATTTCAGCAAGCTTATCCTAGAGTTAAATCCTATATTTTGTCAGAGCTGTATACAAAGAGGGTACATACTCTTTACAAAATTGAGATTGTTGTACCTATTTTTCAAATCCCATCCACATTACACATTTTTAAATAACAAAATATAAGCAAAAAATACAATTTGTTTTCTATAATCTTGGATCAGTCTCGAGATCTTTAATAAAGTTAATGATTGTCTGTCTCCATAATTAACATACTAGGTGATGTGCCTCATTCCACCTAATGTTAATATTTTACTTTTGAGGGAGAAGCTCAGCAGAGCCAAAATACAATTCTGACTTGCTAAGTAAATTGTTTTTTTTCTCCAGTCACACAAACATAAGGTATTAGAGATCATTTTAAAATAGCAAATGACAATTACATCAAATACAAATGTAGTAAAAAACTCAAGTAAGCACAGATAAGTAAAACAAAAAAAAAGATATGAAACAGGATTTTTTAAAAGGAAAAAATCTCCCACAGAGAGTTGAACTATATTTTGCTTAGAGTCAAAATACAGTTGGGCAGAGCAAAGTATGTTGTAGACCTAACAGGCTCTAACAGACATATTTCCTACTCCAAGTGAATTCTGGCAAGTACAGTTCTTGACCAGGGCACTGATTTGCCCAATCAAGTCCTTATGCACACAAAGAAATGCATTTAAACTAGTGGGCTCTATACCAAACAAAAGTGCCATCTCTAGGGTTAAGATTGCAAGATCAAGAACAAGAAAACCAAGTTTTAGTGTTGGTTCATGTTGGTTTCTTTCTACAATGACAGGCTTAGCAAAATTAGATTAAGTTACACGGCACAGCCTGACAAGAAATCTAATTGGGAAAACAAAGTGCACTGCAGAAGTACAAAATTTGTTTCAAAAAGGATATGAGTAATCTCTATTACCAGCATTAAAACAGTGACATCTATTGTTCTTGTAAGCTTTCATTTATACCAGTGACATTACTGGTCTGTTTTGAGTCAAGAGTTAATGCTGGGGTTTAAGTGTACTTTGAACTATATCGATACTTGAAGGGAGATAAACACCTGATTGAGAGAGAAAAGGCAAGATGATGAAAGCAGCAATCACACAGCTTGACTCCAGACTGAGCTCAGACTGCAGGGGAAAAAATAAAATACAGCAAATTCCCCCAGAATGCAGTGGCACAGTGGTTCTTTCCACCTCTGGCTCGCAATTTTGCTCATGACCTGGAACCGTGTCAGCCTTCCAGAGCTCTCACACCCTCAGTGTGGGTGTGACGAGGCTGCTCGGCGCTGCCAGGCAGAAGGAGGCCGTGGGGCTCAGCCCCTGCTGCCTGTCCCACGGCAGAGCCTGGAGCCAGGGCCCGGCAGCCGCGCTCCTTCTCCAGCAGCCCTGCACACTCCCCGGGCTCAAACAAACACCGGGCTCTACCGCAAGCCTGGGCTGCCCGTGCCACCCACACTTCCCCGACATCGGGGCTGGAAGCTGCCTCCCCACTTCCCCAGTAAATGGGGCCAATGTCTTCCTCATCCTCTGTCCCTCTCACACACCAACACAGAGAACTGCCAGAGCAAAGCCTGCACCAGAGGTCCCAGAATACAACACTGAACCTTCACACGTGTCAGCTGAAAGCTGCATTTTCTTTTGCATTTTTAAAGATTTATACAGAGTTCAGAACTAGAATTTTTTCTAGGGTGATATTCTCAAACACATTTTTCAGAATTTTCTGAAATTCTGTTAAAAACATCCCAGAGTTTTTACTTTCTACTCCAGCATAAGTTTGCAGCCCCTCCAGGGACAGACCTTCACAGTAGAACTGTGGCAGAGCCCTTCTCTATCTATGGTCCTACTACACACGGGCTTGTTTCACAGACTCACCTGTGAAATGTGAGATGAAGCTGTTCTGTGCTGTTTCAAGACTGAAGCAGGAGTTTTCCAGTGGGCATCCCTAGACTTTGCAAGAAGGAGTAATTATGCTGTTATTCTTGAAAGACCCAGTGTTGGATCCACAAAGTATTTTGCTTCTGGTAGCTCTATCTTCAGGAAAAAGAATAGAAATGTAGCTGATTTCTATAGTCAGGAGACCCAAGGAAATTTTTCTTAAATAATTTTCTCCAAATTCTAGATCCAATAATCACACTCTTCCTTCCCCAAATTCCCTTTTCAGTTTGGGTTAATTTCTAACCTGACATTGTGGAAGTACAGGACACCAGGATCTACTATTAAACAAAGGCTTCAGCATACAGATTGCTATACCAAGTTAATTTTAAACATCTCTCAGTGGTTTTTTCCCCCACAAATCACTTCAAGTAAATTTTTCTTCACACTGACAGCAGTGACAGCACTTTGTCATCCAGCTCTTCCTTCAGTTCTGTGTATTATTTAGACCAAAGACTATAATTTACTGTGAGGAAGATTTTTAAAATAGAGATAACAGGTGCTGAACACAGCTATTGTAGAGTTAATGGTCAACAACTTCAGAAACCATCCCAAAACTTGCCTAGAGAAATTACAGCTGTGTGCCACTGCATAAGGCGCATCCTACACAGCGCTTTGGGGCACTGCCACCAGCTCCAGCTCCAAGCCCTGCTCTCCTTGAAAAGGCAGTAGATTCTCAGATCAGAGGTCGCATTAAATTACTGTTGGAAATTCCCCTGCAGCAGCAGGGAGCGCGGCAGGCCCCGGAGCAGGAGGGAGCCCATTCCGCACCCGGCATTACCACGTAGTGGACACGGGTTGCTCTCCCACTTGCATCCACACGGGAGAACCTCACATCGCCCTTGGCTGATGTGTTCATCAACGAGTTAACTGCCGTGTCTGTGTTTGGATAATACTTACTTGTTCTGAGTACCCTACCACTGCAGCCACACATCCAAGGAACCACAAAAAGACACATTAAAAATTCAAGCATGGGATAAATCAAATCTTCCAAAGTTATTCAGCCTCAGCTTGACACTCCCTGTCATTTTTCAACCTTTTCTTAGTGCTTTCTACTTTATTAAAACACTTAGCATTTCTGAACTCTGAAAAATACCAAGCTACCCTTCAAGACTCTTTGCTTTATAAATATATTAAGGACACTATTAACATGCTTTGGTTCAAAAGGAATGAGTGCCTTGTTAAATTTAAAACCACACGAAACCTAAAGTGAAGAGAAAAGTCCAAAGTAAAGCATCTGGGACTGGACTGCAAAGCTATTTAGGTACCAGACTCCTGCTGATTTAGGAACCAACATACTTTGTAGACTAAAGCTGATTTATGATTCCCTCAGGGAATTCTGCATTTCATCACTGAATTTTCTGTTACCATAACACTTTGCCAACATCCTTATTCCCTGTTTTGCACCTCTGCTTGAATTGTTAATTTGCATTCTGCAAAGTCCATTAAAAGAGACCCTCTTTTTCTTCCATTTCCTTTCATACTGTTAGACTGCTTTGAGTACCTTGAATTTCTGCTACCTTCCAATCCTATCGGTCTCCTGCAATGCCCATAGGTTTATGATGTTGTACATATTAAAAGATTGCACAAATTTAACTGAATCAATTTACAAATCCAGATTATTCTGATGTGGAGACAGCCTATTTTTCTTGCACTTCTATAAGCTGGAAGCCTATGCTCAGATGGACTCATTAGAATCCTTCACAACTTCAGTGGGATTTAGACATTTCTCTCCACTGCTGAGATCCCAAAGATCCCTAGCTTTCTGCTACACAAGCACTACTTCTTTTTGCAATCAGTCTTTTTCCTATGACTGTAATTTATTGCAAAAGAAGAGCTTTGTGCAGTGCCTAAAATTAGGCAAAATTCCAGTGTTTTAACTGGACAGATAAATCTCAGAAATAATGACCTGCCACTTCTAAATCCAAAAGCTTAAAGAAGCACATCAGGGCATATTTCCCACCAAAGCCAAGTCTAGCAAGGGACTCACCAGGGACTAAGGTGAGAGGTCAGGTCTGGGTGCAGAGGTAGATGGACATGGCTGTTACAAGGGGCACACAGAAGCACTTGGGCTATTTGAGCAGCCTTCAGTCTTTTTTCTGTCTGAATGCTGCATATTTACTTAAAAGCAATTTTAATTAGATTCTACCAAGCACAAAAACTAAGAGCTGGGCAAGCCAGTAAACTCCATGGAACACAAAAAAATGAGACAAAAACAAACCATGTGATTTCCTTCCCATGTCACTCTCTACTGTTGGCTTAATGGCACTGCATCCCCAGGGTCACTGCGTGTCCTGAAACTGAATCTTCACAGACTGCACTGTGAAGTGATCCTGACTGCATCCAGAACAGCAGCACTTCCCACAATCTCACATGTGGCTTTCCATCACTCGCCACTGCATCCCTCAGTGAGGAGTGTGTGAAGCAGCAAACAATGGTGCAGCATGCGAAGTTCTGGCTTCGAGCCCTGTGCCCCAGGAGAGAACAGCTCTGCTCAGCCACAGCACAGGCAGGGCAAAGGAACCCTTTTTCCAACTGGTGCACATCAGTCAAACCCAGTGCTCTTTCTTACATCCCTTTGAGGCTCACAAACTTTCTTCAGTTTGCAAACAGATATCTTTTCCCATTGGTTTTACTTTTCCCTGAAAAGTTTGGGTAACTTTATTTTACAGAATACTTTCCTTTGTTTTAGTAGAATGATTGCTCATTTACATAACCAACTGCAAGACAAAAATAACAGAACACAATAAAAATACATTTCTCTAATCAAGTATGATTATTATCTGTATCATAGCCCCTAAACAAGGGGCTGAGCACAGCTCTTTCTGTTAAGGCCATACCAAACCCTGCTTGTTTGATTTAACATGCCTGGACTGGAAACAGCCAGTTATTGCTTGCACCATGCCCAACAGGGTATCTAACCACCGGTGTGCCCTTCTGCACTGGGGCAGCAGAGCCCTCAGAGCTGCAGGAGCAACTGCAGGTGTAGTTGAGTGGGACAGAAAACCAGTGCTTCCAGCCTTTGTGGAAAAAAAGATTGTTTCAGTGGCCCCAGTACTGCAGCTTTGCCTGGAAGCATCCTTTCAGAGGAGGTTTCATGATCACAAAGACACTGAAACCTCTTGAGCACTTGTTTGTTTTCTTCACCTGTGGAGACACATGGGGAGAATCAAGCTTTGTGGAACTACAGAATCACCCATGGATCACATAGTAAAGAAATCTGCTTGTCCTCAAATGAGCTCCTAGCTACATCAGGCAGAAAGGTGACTTACTGTTAGAAGAAAAGGGTATTTTGTGAGGCACCTGACTTCTGATGTACAGATACTGGGCTGACAAAGCCAACCCTGCATCCACCACAACCTAGACACTGAAGTTCATGAGGAGGCCAGTAAGTCCATTCCAATTAATGCTGCAACTTCAGTCTCTCAGAGAAATAAGCTCTCCCCAACTGGCAGCTCTATACTAGTAAAACTGCGTCATAAACTGAAGGGCCTGTATTAATTTATTGGACTGGTTTATCTACAGCAGTACAGCCTGTGAGCATGCAAGGCTTCAGTGTGTATGTAAAGAAAATACATTTCCTCTTGCAACAGTGGGGGAAGACTTAATTCCCTTAAAGTCAGCAGATGACAGTGGGGGTGATTGAGGCCCAGTGCCTTTGATAACGAATATTCCTGTAGCTGAATCCCCTTGCAGACCAATTAATTACCTCCATACCCTGCTGGTGCATTCCAATTTTTATTTTTATTTCAAAATCAAAGTTAAATAACTAGAAAAATCATGTGGCTGAGCCAAACTGTGACTTTATGGGTTTTAATTTTTGAGATTAAAGTGAAGTACAAAGACACACCCAGTCAGCAAAGTCTGGAGACAATAAGATGTAAAGCAATCCTCCTTCTGACCTCACATTAACACAGAAATCACCCTACAGCATGCAAGTGTCAGCCAACAACGGCACCTACTTATTTCCTGTCAGCTTGTCCCTTTGATCTAACCTGATCCTTCTTCACTTTATTAAAAACGTTCTAATCTTTTGTCTTTGATCTCCCTGTAGGATTCTTCAAAGAGCTTCAAATTAGCAAACATGCAAACAACAAAAAAAATGTACTCTGTATCTACAAGAAACAATGATGTGGGGAGCCGTTTCCTTCCTCAACACACAAGTTTAATGAGGGGCAGCATTTTAAAGCCAAAAGATGCCAGAGTTATCTGTTGTTTATTGGCATTAGGGTGGATGACAGAGCCCAAGCTTTTTTACTGAGGGTAGTTTGCTCTGAAGGTGTAACAAGGCAGCCCAGCAGGGGTAGCAAAAAAGCCATGTGCATACTTCATTCAGCATGCCAGATGAAAGGATTATGTCACATTCAAGAGCAACAAAGAGCTCTGTTTAAGTTTGTACCAGGCTGGAACTGTGGGGCAGCCGTTAAAGACCACCAAGGTTTTAAATAAAACCGGACACTTTTAAGTTTTCTCCAGCTTTCCTCACGGTAAATCCACCCAATATGAAGGGAATGTCAGTATCTCCCACAAGGAAGATCTCTGAGGCTCTAAAAGGGAAAAGATGTTTAATGTATTTTTATATATGTAAAGCCCATATATCTATTTTAAATATCTATGTATGCTTTTTTTCTTATTAAAAGAATTAAGGACACCACCATATTATTTTTGTTCCATCTTAAACTTATTTAACAGCAAAATGTTTTCAGCAAAGAAGAGCACTACTACAGGATCTCTTTTACATCAAACAGTTACAGCATCATTCATCTTCTACAACTTTAATTTACCTCCAAAGGTACACATTTGAAACAAAATTGCTGCTTTTTATTATTGAATACTGCTTACCTCTGAAGAGTTATGAGGCCATAATAGAAAGACCCTATAGGCTATGCTATAAGTTCCTTGCATGTGCATCTCTCTCTTACTGCAGATTTCTGTTTTTAACTCTTATTCTGTAGGGAGGTAGATCTGTAACCATGTTGAAATAGCCCAAAATATCTTTGCCACATAACCCAGGTCACCCCAAACTCCTCATGACTGCAGTTAATAATCCAAAGCACAGACCACTGTCTACTGAAGTCAATGAGGCATTTTCACAGGCCCATGAAATCCTAGGTATGAATTCTAAGACAGTAAGTCTCCCCAGTAAAGTCTCAATCCAGTGGAAATATAAAAGCAGGATCTGACCCAAGCTGTACATATGGACCTTGGCTAGTAGTCCTTAGACCGTGCTCATAACTCAAAGGTTAGAGTGGGCAAAGTCCCTGTACTCATTTTAATTTCGCTTCTTTGTCATCCTAGAATCCACTGTGATTACACGTGGCAGGTGTATGAGCTGAGAACTGAACATGACTTAGGCAATAGACCATTGTCACTCACTGTGAATAGAACATTATCACTTCAGTGGTTGATTTTTTCCCTCTTCATCAAAAGTCAATTATTGCAAAACCAGCACACTCACCCAGCTCAAAATTAAGTAATTAATGTTTAAAAGTCCATTGAAGATCAACACTGAAAATTATTTATTGAGAACTCCAGTGAGGCTCTAGATGATCAGAGAATCATTACAATTGGAAAAGACCTTTAAGACCATCAAGCCCAACCATTAACCTAACACTGCCAGGTCCACCACTACACCATGTCCATGTACATCTACGTGTATTTTGAACACTTCCAGGGGCAGTGATTTCATAACTTCCCTGGGCACCCTGTTCCAATATTTGATAAGTCTTTCAGTGAAGAAATTTTTCCTGGTACAACTGGAGGTCATTTCCTCGTGTCCTGTTGCAAGCGAGCAAAGTGTTGACCCCTCTTGTTCTGTCCTGATGCCCTGTACTGGCTCTTGGAATACTGATTTTCTTAAGCAGCTCAGGAAACATTGGTGCTAAAGCACAGACTACCCAGCCACAGAGCTATGCCAACAGCTCTTTTGTTGTGTTGATGCCTATAATAGGTTTTGGAAAATAAAGAGAAAGAAAAAAATTTAAAAACCAAACCAAACAAAAACAAACAAACAAAAAAAACCCAACCAACCAAAAAACCCTATTAGATAAAGTATCAAGACCACAACAAAACTGAATAGATTTGTAAAGATAGCTGAAAAAAAAAGGTTTTGCATGTCTTGAAAAGCCTGGAGAAGCAGTTCTAAAATGAGCAGCTCTGCAAGCACAGCAAAGCCCTTTAGTTAATCCAGCAGTTTCCAAATAAACATAAATAACTGTAAATTGAAAACTTTATGAAATAAGGTCAGAGTCAAGGTCTGGAGTTGTTAAACTCATCGGTCACCCACTTTACTGACTTAGAATGACAAAACTGGTGTTTTTAATAAGTCTAAAGCCACACACAAATATTCAACAAAAAACTGCTACTTCAGATTTATCTAACTCTTTTTCACAGTTCACTAGCCCTCAGAACAACAAACAACATGCTCTGCTTTTATCCTGTGTGAGGGATCTTTCTAGCAGATCTTGTCTCTTGTGGCTGTTGCTAATGACGAAAGGCAGAGCTCGGCCTTTCTAGGAATTACTGCACACTTGAGAGTGTTCCAGAGGCAGGGTCGCAGGCCAGCTCCCGGACACGCAGCTCTTCCCTCAGCTGCTTCCTGCAGGCAGTCAGCTTCCAGCTTCAGCAAGGATTAGCCATTCCCCCTAGCCAGGGATAGCCCCGTTCAGCACAACCAGCCACAATGAGTGCCCTCTCCACACAGCACTTACTGGTCCACACGTCTGGGCTCAAAATATTTCCTTAGAGGAAAGACCACATAAAACTCAAAAAAACAGTTTCAAGAAATCCTGAAAGTGTGTCTACTTGTGAAACCACCATCAAGTAAGAACCAGGGTTTGACTATGACAACCTGAATACAAATTCTTTTGTGAGTATATTTTTTGAAATTTCAAGTACATCCAGCAGGTTTGGGAAATCTTGTTTTAACAGAACCTTAGGATTTTGTAACTTCCTTCTCTCAGAAAAATCCATCTAAGAAGGAACACAAAAAAGAGAGGACATAAAAAATTATCTGGACATTACCAGCCCTCTGGAAATGTTTAGCTTTAGGACTACTTTTTATCTGATCTATTTTTACAATCCCTGTGCCACAAAACTAACAAAACTTGAAGTTTTCCTTGAGAGAGGTTAGAGCAATTCAGTTACTAGCATTAAAGTTTGACTGAGTTTGACTGAGCTAGAAGCCAAAAGCAAGCTCTTCTTTGCTGAATTTTCACTAATAATCCAAGTTGCTTAATTTTTCTCTCTGGAAGCCAAACAAACAAACAAACAAACAAAAAAATAGCAGGAATTGCCAAAGCAGAATAATTTCAAGAGCATCTAAACATAAACACTATACCTGAAATAGGTAAAGATAAAGAACAAATGAGGCAAAGCTATCTTCTTTTCTTCCATACAGACTCATGACCTGAGCACTGCAGCACTATCGCTGCAGATCTGTAAATGCTCTTTATTCCTCCCTAACAGCAACAGGTTCAGCTGAAGTTCTTGGTATAATTTGGGAACTATATGTATAACATAAATAAAACTTGGAATTTTATTTATCTTATCCTCCTTCAAGGTTTCAGCCTAAGCTCATGATGTCTGCATGAACTCCACATGTAGCACAAGATAGTTCGGAAATTAGAACAGTCCCAGCTGATCAGATCACTGATCTGACTTGGCCAAAAGGGATCACTCCTTGATTATTCCTGCCAAATCCTCTTTAAACAGAAGGACTTGAAGAGACCTTCACAGGCATAGCTCTTTTGAGACAGTATTTTTATATCAACTGCTATACAAACATATTCCTCTGTTAAACTCAAACCCACACAATCTATATTAAGTATATGTCCAGTGGGAATACAATATGAATTTAGCATAATTTTCTTTAACTGTTAGATTTTTCCCATGAATACAGTAATTACTTTCTCAAGAACTCCTAAAATACATTCATAGATGAATTTTGACATTGAGATGCTATTATGATTAGATAGTCAAATTAGCATTGCAAGCATAAAATATATCATCAACTTAACTTACGTTGACTGAAGCATCTGCACACAGTATTTCCTCAGAGGCTTTCACAAGGAGCAGGTCTTGTAAGTAAAGGATGGGGTTCAGGATTAGGGATTGTGTGCCATTTTAGGGGTATGACAAGTTTCTGCTTACTTCAGGCACATCATTACCTTTCATTCTCTCTTGTATATGACAACACAGTTTTATCAGACCTCAGCCATGCTCATTACAATTTCCCAGATATTCTTGAATGTGTTGGAATTTCTCATTACCTGAGCACAATTTATGCAGAAATCACTCTTATTCTTTCAGGAATGTGGTGGCTTGATATTAAATGGAAGGATTTAAACCAGTTCAGCAGAGTTCAGGAAACTGAGTCAAAGTGGCTGTGTGTCAGGGACATGGGTCAGGGCACAGGTCAGAAAACAGTGCAGAGTCCCTGTAAGGGAATAGCAAAGGCCCGAAGGCCACAAAAAGCTCCTGTCACTGACAGCAGGTTCCTGAACCATATGTGGGTTTTATACCATCTAGTCTTCAAAACGCAGCCACAGACCCTCCCTTGCACATAACTTGTGGCCTCCTCAAGCAGTGCAGGGAAAACTAGCTCTTTTTAAAGGCTCTTTACGGCTTCCATGCTGTGTTTGCCCGCAGCCCCGCGGCGCTCCGGCCCCGAGCAGCCCGAGGGCGGCGGTTCGGGCAGCGGGGGGACGATCCCACACGGTGCCCACACGCCTTTCCCTCATGGCGGCGGCACGTGGCGGGCTGAGCCCCGCGGGCCGCGCCGGCAGGGGGCGCCGCGCGCGCGGCCATGGCCCCTCAGGGAGCCGGCGAGAGGAGAGAAGAGAGCGGTGCTGAGCACCTGAGCACGGCGGGAGGAGAGGGTTAAAGCCGCCGGTGAGAACAGGATGCTTCCCTCTAGCGGGTTCTCTTTTCGTGACCATGCTTCAGATGGAAATACTGCTCCACCGGTCCGACCTAAGCCCTGCAGGCAGAGGGTGAGGCACCATGGAGGTGCCACACCAGGGCGGCTCAGCCCGCAGCACCCAGCCCGGCCAGTGAAGCCACACGGCAAAGGTGGGCACTAAGGGGTCCCAGCTCACACAGTGGAGTCAGCACTGGGGGTATGAGAACCAAAGTTTCCTTTTAATGCTTGTGTCTTACCTTTATTAAAGGTGTTACAGAACAATAGCCAGAGCATGCCAGTTTGCTAGCGAAGAGGTTAACAGTAGTAGAGAACAAAAGAGGATAAACAACTTCTTGACAACAGGTTTCTCTATTTCTTTCATTGTTGTTGTCAGACAGCGACGCTGATTAAACAGTGAGAAATTGCCCCTGGAGGATGCCAAAAACATTTCTTCTCTAAGTGATCCCAAGCTTTTGCTTCACAAACTCTGGAAAACTGTTTGGAAAAGTTAAGATATCACTGTCTCTTCAGGAACTTTCTTCCTTTTTGGAGAGCTGTCCACATAGCTTACAGACAAAACAGGAAATCTTTTACCAAACATCAGTAAACTTGCATTTTCACAGTAGCACTGGGGGAAAAAAGTCTGTATCTTGCTCAAAAGGGATGAAATGAACCGAACAACCTACAGCTGTAGGTCTGATTCTTTAAACACATTCTAGTTTCCAGCTTACAGTAGAACCAGTCCAAATAGACAGAAGTCAGCTTACTTGGCTTCAGAGGGCCTTACACAGTGAGTGAGGCAAATGTTACTAGGGCTGCATTTCAAAAATAGAGTGAAGAAGTCTTACTCATCCACCATACCTTTTATTTTCTAGTATCAGTAGGTGACCATCTTTAAGGAAGTTGAGGGATAAGAATCGAGGAATATACCAGCTGCACTTTACAGATAAACAGCCACAGAAACAGAAAGCAACTATACAATCTCAGGGTTTCACAAAACTAGTTTCATTTGTAATACTTGACACAAGAAGATTAACTGCAACAAGTGAAGAGAGCTACATCTGTAAAGTGCTATTTTTGTTAAAAGTGGCTAAAAAAGCACATCTACAACAGATTTGGGTACTCGGTGGTGAGATTGTTGATGTCCTCTAAGTATTTCATTTCAAGCTCTGTGTTTTTTGATGAAATTGATGAGCCCATTTGTTGAGCTATCATGAGATGTCACTGGAGCATCTGACTCCAGTTCAGGCTCAATTTTCTTGGCAAGTTGTTTTCCAAGCTCAACTCTGTGTTTATAAAAGCAGGAAAAGAAAGAAAAAGCAATGTTAGTGCTAACAACTTACAGTATTTCTATAAGCCACTGATATTAAAAACAGAAGCCAGTAAAAAGTAACTTCCCAGTGAACACTATGATGTTTCAGCCCTCAAAAGTTACCGTTGAAGTATTCAACTCAGTGCCATTCATGAAAAACTGGAGTTCTCATTGCTCCTTAGCTGATCAGACAGCTCAAATTACAGGATGTCGAAGTGAACATTTTGTTTTCAAAGTCAAGCATAGTCTTTTCACCTCAGTATTCACTAGTGTTATGCAGCCTGCCCCAGTGCAGGATGCACTCACCTGGCTCCTGCTCACTGTTGAACATGACAGTGCTCAGAACACTGATTTGTGTCACCCAAACAATGACCAGATGAGCTACAGCCTGGAAGCACCCCCAGCACCTACCCAGGAGTTACAGTCCCACCATCTAAGAACCTAGGATATTCCAACAGCTGCAAGAAACGAGGCTGGTTCTACAGCATCCCCACATTCCAGTTTTGGATGCCACTCTGGAATTCCATGTGTGGCAGTAAAAGCTGTACTTACTCCTACTGCACTCCTGATTTCAGAGTTTATAGCAGACTTGTACTAGAAAGTCTCAGATTTTCAGGTTCTGCTACAGTATTTAGTTAGAGAACATGCTGTGGTAGCACAGCACCAAAGAATGCATATGAAGACAAAGGCAGCTCAGTGTAAACTGATATTCTACACCTGTAGAGCAAATGTGCTCTTCAGAACAACCCCTCACAGCATATGCAGGCTGCACCTGAAAAATCTTTTTCCCAATCCCTCTACCTAAGCCTACATACAGTATGTTTACAGTTCATATTACTACAGATGAAAGAACCTGATTAGCTCCTGACTAAATTTTTAAGTGACACAGTGACAGACTCCTCCAAGCAGCTGTTGCACGCATGGAGCCCCAGCACAGCCCTCAGTCACAGATGCAGCCTGCATGAAACCAAGGGCTGCTGCATACACAGACCTCTGCCAGAAATGTTGTCTCTCCAGCACAGGAAAATTAAGAGGTAATCAATCTTTTGCTCATCAGATGTCACTCAAACTGCCTACTAGTCTAGAGGTAAAATAGTTCTTTTTTCCACGCTATAGGGAAAACATTTTTCTTCCTAATTCTCAGAGCATGTGTTCAGCCTGCTTGACTGTTTTCCTCACTACTGCATCTTTTTTACATTCACAGTATTTTTCTAAATTCAACAGAGGTCCTTAGCCAAAATTGTTATCTACAAGTCATTATGCATTATAGCATGGTAACCTATCCCCAGAAAATCTGTTTTCACTTATAACTATCCCATAATCATGTGCTCCAAGTATAAAACCCTTTTGATTGTCTTTTCTCTAACTCATGATAGATTCAAGAATCTGTCAAGTATACAAGAAACAAACCAAGGAAACTTACCCCCACTGGTCATAGCTGTTAATGTCCCAGACAACTCCTTGCACAAATATCTTGTGCTCATACATGGCTATAAGCAGAAAGAGATTTATCAATAAACTTGATCACAAAGTTTTCACTAGAATTCACAGATGAGAAATGTATTTACTTACCAATGATGGCTCCCAGAGTGAAGGGGTTGAGTTTTGTAAACATGATGGAATTGGTTGGTCGATTTCCCTCAAAGACCTTTCAAAACAAGAGTTACATTGTCACCTAGTTGTAAAACGCACATCAGAAACTTGCAGGTTTTATCTTCCTTATTGTCCACACTAGACTATTTGCATTAGCAGCAAATACAGTCCTGAAAGCTTTAAAGACCTTCAACCATAAAATTGTATCATTCCCATGTTTTTTTACAAACACAGTGGAAAATGTGTCTCCAAGCACCATTGCTGGCTACTGTGGGCTACAAGAAATAACCCAAAAGTCACTAGCCCAGGGCAGTGCTGAGATAGCCCATGTTTCCTGGAATGCCTCCAGGGCTTCAGAGCCAAAGTGCTGCTTGCAGCCTGTTCCAAGTGCCCTGCCAAGGTCCCATCGGTGCCACCCCACCCCCAGCACAGCCCTCACTGCCACAGCACCCCCCGAGCCCCGGGCACCTTGTGGGGAAGGAGCTTCTCCAGAGCCTCCCCGCTCAGCCCGGCCGCCTGCAGCTCCTTGCGAGCCTCATCAGCCGTCTTCCCTTTCATCAAGGCCTCAGTCTGAGCAAGGAAGTTGGCCAAAAGGATCTAGCATGTGGAAATAAACACAAGTTACCATTTGCTTAGCTGGAATAGTGGTACCTGGTGCTTGAACCCATACCAAGACCTAGTCTAGACTTACAAGTGAGTTTTAGCACTGTGACAGTAAAATATGTATCAGTTTTAGCTATCGCTTCTTACCTCAGAGTGCCAGGGGACTTAGTAACTATTACTACCTGTACTAAAGTACATGTATCCAAAGACAACCAGGACAGCTCTGCAGAATCCTGCTCCTGCTGAAGCTGACAGCAAGTCTCCCAATGGCACCAGAGGAGCCAGGACTTCACACAGCACTTTCACCCAGTGTCATCTATGATTTTATCTCATTCTACACCATCTCATGGAAAGGCGCAAAGATTAGTCAAAGGTAACGAGCTAAGATATATTTACTCATCTGTATGCGGGACAATCAACACAGCTTACCACACATCAATGGCTACCAATGCAGTGCAAAGTTCTAACTTATTGCTCCCTATCTAATGTTAGCCTGCAAATTTTTCTGTGGTTTTGTCCTACCTGAAGAAACAGTCAGTTTTTTGCAGTCAAATGAAATCTTTTTTCCCCCTCTTTTGTGAAGTCATATTTAATATTTTCACCTGTATTTGGTCTTACTTGACAAAACACTACTATTACACAATTCAAATAGCAATTATAATCTGAAATCATGACAAGAGTGAAATTCAGTGACTAAAGATGCTTTTTGTGAAGTTTGCAGTAAATAGTTAACCTGAACGTATTTCCACCCTTGGAAGATAAGAAAAATCTTAGTTCATGGAAAATCCTTAGTCAGATGATAAACTAAAAACTGGACAGGTTATAAACATCTGTGTAGAAGGCCATCACCCCAGCCATACCATTACATTCACCAAATTTTGTTCTAGAATTTAATTTTTGAAAGCTTCCTCAGAGATGGTGCCACATCAGGTCTGAGAATTTGCTTCTTCCTACTCTCCAAGAACTACATTCCTTAAAATTCTTCAAGGAATTTTCAATAGTTAATTGCTCAACTCTTTCCAGCTTCAGTAGGCCCACAGGAAACACCACTGAGCTGCCTCAAGAGCTGTCACTGCAATTGCTTCAAGAATAAACATACCATTGCATTACATATTACACATTAACTTGCAATTATAATCTAGATATTTTTAAATCTGTTGTGAATGTTGACAGAGCTTTTGTGTATAGTTTCAAAGGGACATTTAGAAATATCCCATACTAAAATACCAAGTTAAGCTTCAGTGCCTTGAGCCACAAGAAATATGGTGCCCTGACAAAGAACTTACCTTATGATGCAAGCCATTTCTGATGGGGTGCTGGGTCTGCACTGGGATCAGGAAGTCACAGGGGATCATGCGAGTTCCTGTAAAAAAAGCCAGGTAAATAACTGCATCAGGTAAGTCTTAGAAAACCTTCACTTCTCACCCCGTTTTTCAGAGTTGCTGGCAGACTCAGTCATTTTCACAAGCTTTACAGAAGAGCATTATTATTTGCAGCAGGGGAAGTAACAATACAGCTCAGTAGTTTCAGCTTTGGTTGACCTCCTTATTGTAGTTAATATTGTAGTTAAAACCTGCATCTTGTAGCCTTCACAAGCTACTAATTAAAAACCCCATAGCAATGTGATGCTAGGTTAAATAGGAGTCCAGCCTCTACACAACCTCTGCAGACTCCTGCAGCCACTCAGACTTTAATTCCAGAACGAGGTATTTAACAGTTTGTTTACCTTGGTGAATGAGCTGGTAGAAGGCATGCTGCCCATTGGTGCCAGGCTCTCCCCACACAATAGGGCCAGTGCTGTAGTCCACACGAGAGCCCTTCTTGGTAATGTATTTGCCATTAGACTCCATATCACCCTAAAGAAGGGAAGGGCAGGATCACTCAGTATCAGATTCCATACATACTTCAACTACAATAAATAGTGCTTGTTTATAGAAATTTCCTAACTATGAGGGATACAGCTGATTAATTTATGGACATCAAGATAACAGACGTACGAGGAAAAGGTCTTTAAGTGAGGAAATAAGCTGATATCAATCTTGGCACCAGTCTCTTGAAGCAATTGATGACATGCATGAAGTGACTGCAGTTTTATCTCCCACATGCATTCAGGATGCTGAACCAGGGCAGAATCTTATCTGCCCTTGGCTGGAAGGCGTGCTGTGCCAGCCTTACCTGCTGGAAGTAGGCAGCAAAGCGGTGCATGTACTGGTCATAGGGCAGCAGGGCCTGGGTCTCACAGCCGTAGCAGTTGATGTACCACACCCCCAGCATGGCCAGCAGAACAGGCACATTCTTCTCCAGGGGGGCAGTGTGGAAGTGATTGTCCTGCACGACACAAAGGAAGTTACACTTCTGACAAAGCAACTGCCATCCCTCCCAAGTCCTACATTGTTTTTATTGTTGTGTTGATCCAGTGCGAGCTTCCCACTAACTGTCATTCTAACATCACTGAGGAGGATGTGGGGAGCTGAACTTTAGAAATCAACCCATCTTCCAAGTTCCTTACTAACAACTCTTAAAGAGGAACAAATCTGAAATGGGCATCCCACACTCACCATCCAGTGGGCTCCTGCAAGCAGACTCTCAAAGTTGTCAAAACCTAACAATGGAAAGAAGTCAGTTTGTATTTACTATTACAACTCAAACTTGATTTTTCTTATAGAGACAACTGTGAAACAGTTTTGATTCCTTGTATGCAGCAAGGCTCCCAACTACTAATCAAGTTTAAAGCTGCACTTAGACTTCTCCTGATATTGCATCCCATAAGCCAGACATTCACTTATGCTTAAAGCCCAGACTTCAGAGCAAGTCCAACTTCATGAAACATAATTCAAAAACCTTTGCCTAAAATCCCCATTCAGGAAGAATGAAAAACTAGAATGAAAACAGAGGCCTTTAATACAGAGCCTACTTTGAGGTCACATAGTTTTTAGCAAGTTTGAACACTTAATCACAGCCAGTGGGAAACATCTGCCAAAAAAACAGGGCAAGGCAAGCACAGCAGGGATTTCTGCACTGGTGTGAGGAGAAACACCTCTAATAAGATATTCTCAAAGAAAAAGCCTACCCCTCCTTTTCCTGTTCTCTCTTAACAATTCACCTGAGCTTTCTTTGCTTTGTAGTAGGGTATTTAAACCTCCATTCACTTTCCCAAATGAATAGTTTCAGTAAGGCTGGTCTTTCTTGAAAGAACAGAAATCCTGATTCATACATAGCAATTGGGAGGTGAAGTGTTTGGACTCAAAGCAGCAGCTCTACCTATGGTCAGAGGCCAGCTGTGGGAATTGAGGGCTCTAAGAAGAAGAAGTGGAGATAGGCTGGCATGTCAGCAGTCAGCACCAAATCTGTCTGACAGCAGCAATGAACAGTTTATTGCAGATGAAACAGTAAGTGCCTGACTTGTTTACTTTGCTCTTATAATAGGTTTTTCTACACATGAAAACTCCTATTCATGTAATTCCAAGAAACACTAAACCCAATGCTATTCTTCCAACCCCAGTCTAAGGGAATTCTAGCTTTTGCCTAGAAAAATAAATGACATTATAGTTTTAGACTTTAAACATCTGAAAGCAGTGATGAGGGAACAAATGTAATCATCAGGCCCTATAGCCTAGACAAAGTACTGGGAACAAAAGGAATTAACAGCAGAAGGACATAGTTAACAATGCTAAGCAGAGCTCATATGCAGAACCAGAAACAGAACTTTGGTGTTAGTGTGTGTATACCTACAGATACTAAATAACCTACTTCAAGTTTAACGATGTCAGATGCAAGGTCTGATTTTCAACACTGACACAGCTTTACATAAATCAGGCACTTTTGGCTATGTCACTAAAGCAATGCAATTTGACTCTTTGCCCCCAAGTATGGGGTAATCTTCAAAACTGTATTTGCAGTACTAAAATACCAACATTTCCATGACATTCCAGATTGTTTTTTAGCACCCACATCCAACCATTCAGAGTAGGCAGGTAAATAGTATTTGCCCCAAATCTGATTCACAATCCACTATTGTTAATGCACTCCCTAGTTACATTCCTGAAGCAAACAGAGCAATTCTTGGCATGGTGACATCACAGAATACTTACCAATATGCAGGGCAATGGAGAGACCAATGGCAGACCACAGGGAGTAGCGACCACCAACCCACTGCAAACAAGAGATGGTTGAAACAGAAGTGCAAGGCTTTGACATTCAAACTATTAGAAAATAGCAGTAAGTGTTTAGACTGTTCCCAGCAAAATCAATACTCTTTCTGGTGATAGTTCACTACATATACTTGGCATAGTCAAGGGAACTGCACTTTACAGTGCACCCTAATGAATGCCTCTTTTGAGAGTCTGAAGTTATCCTATTTGTCCAATTTTTATAACATCTGTTAAGTAAATAGCTTGATTCCAGTTAACTTCCAAATCCTGAATTTGTAGCTTGTATAACTGCTTTCATAATATCACTTCTCTACAGGGAAAGCCTGCTTCAGCAAAATTCTGACACTTGGGAAAGGTAACATTCCAAATAACTTCTGAACAGCAGCTCATTTGTCAGGCAATTAGTCAATGAGACATACCAACCTGCTTCTAATTAAGTATAAGGACCAAGACTAAGGGCAGTATACTTAAAATATGCATCTGCTACAAAATCTCCGATCAGGCTCCCATTTCTGATGTCTGACCTTTACCAGGCCTAGGTTATATACCACAGACACCAACAGGCAAATGTCACAGCTTATAATAACTACTTGCATACAGCAATAAGCCAAGACTATCTCCTGTTACTCAACAGCTGATTAGACAGCCAAGAACATTGAAGACTCCTCTTCAGACCTTTGACTGGAAGATTTTAACAGAACAGGCAAGAGTTCTCAATTTGCCTTTAGTTAGGGGTTTTCAGGTATTTCAGTGCACTGAATACAGCTCTTATAATTTAGGAGTTGCTGCTTTAGAAACTGCTTTTGCAGTTTCAAGACATCTAGTTGGAATCCTCTTACTTGCTTCAGAAAAAGCTAACAGTTAACATCTACCACATAATATCGGACATTTACTTACATCCCAAAACTCAAACATGTTCTCTGGGTCAATTCCAAAGTCTTTAACTTTAGGCTAAAATAAACATGAAAAAACATTGTCAGTAAAACCAACAGTCATAAAAAGCTTTACACCAAGTAAGCAAATACAAGACAAGTTTGATATCTATTAAATAAACAATCCTACAACTACACCTATTTTAAAAATGCATTGCATCCATCACAAAAACTACATTTTCATTTCCAGAAATAACTATCACTACTCTCTATTAAAAATCAATGACATACATTCATTTTCTGATGAATCTAAGTGGCCACATAGTTAAAGCTGGACTGACACTCAGTTTACATTTACCACAACCATAATGTCAGTCCCTGACACCCTGTCAATGACTGCAGTGTTCTTCTAGTTACTGCCAGTCTCTCCTTCATACTTTTGCATGAAGCACCACATCACAGTGTGCTCATCATAACCATTTTTCAAATTGCCTGCACTATTTCAGCTCTTACCTGGAGTTCAGAATAACATTTGCTTATGTAACTGCATTCACACACAACTTAGGCAATTAGAGGTAACACTCATTAATAACAAGTCATTTCAAGCACAAGAGCTCTTGATTTCAAATTAAAGCTCTAGCAGAAGAAGCACACATCTATAATCAACGTCCAGCCTTAGTATAGCTCAATACTCTGGAAGTGTTTCAGTTACTTTGAGTAGAAAAAAAAAAAAGCATTCCTCTTGAATGGAAGCCTAAAATTTGGTATTCAAGCATCTTAAAGGATAGGCTTCCTCGCTAGATTTTAAAGGTAAGGCTGCCTTAAAGGGACACAGCAAAAATTAACTAGATTGACTATACTTACAGCATTGGTAGACAAGGCAACGAAATGCTTGGCCACAGCTGAAGGCTTAATAAAAATAAACACATAGTTAGATCTAGAATGTTAACTATTTTCATTTCTGGTTATCAAAGCTGATCTGCTACCATTTAAACAAAATGCTGTTGACTATCATCAGTTGTTATTAATTTGAAATCATCTTATTCATATTCAGTGTGGGATTTGGCAGCATAGCCAAAGAGAACACTGATGATATTCCCATCAAGCCCTCCAGCAGCATTCCCTCCAGAGAGGGCACACCCTCTCCTTCAGTGTGTTACCAGCCTGGACACCACCACCACAGCTCTGGAGCAGAGGGAGCTCAATGTACACCCACCACCCTTCCAGCCAGGGGCAAAAAACAAAGACAACTGCAATTACTGACAAATGTCAGAGTCAGACTTCAGTCTTTCAGAAGGTGCTCTGATAAAGATGAGTTGTCTGAACAGTAGTGTAAGGAGGAATTTCAAAGCCCAGCTTTCAAGCTAAGTACAGCTACCCTGACTGAACAGGTTACAGACCATCTTAATTACCTGAACAGGCAGTATCTGCTTTTTTCCTTTAAGTGTTAGAAATAGGAGAGAATGAGCCAAATACAAGGTTTCTATTCATAGCACAGCCATCTGCCATAGAAATGTCAGTGCATTGTTCCAACCATAGCTTCATTTCTAGTTTTTAAAGATTTGGCAATAATTTAAAGGTAGTGTCACAAACACTATTCCTGTTTTTTCATTACTAGTTGTTCTACCAAATTGTTGGTTAGCTCTAAGGCAAACACTACACTATTACTTAACAGACAAGATTTGGAGGAACAATGCATGAGAACCATTTATAATGGAAAACTAGTGGGTTATCACTTTGATTGGACAAAATAGTCTGTCATTACCAAAGCACTGAAATGATCTAAGTACATCATTTGCTAAGCTTATGTTTGGGCTGTTACTGGCTCTGCTCCAAAGCACCCAGAATGACCAGGAAGAAATTGCAAAACAAAAACTGCTGCATTCTGTTACTTAAGCTACACATCTCAGACTTACATCATTAGCAGCACGCAGGAACCACTCTTTGGCTGTTTCTGCATTGGTGATGGTTTCCTGCGTGGTAAAAGTCTGTACAGTGGAAAACAAGCAAATAAGTAAAACAGTGTTCTTAACATGGAAACAACTTCAGGCTACTAAAGCATCACATGTTCAGATAACCAGAGCAGAGGGATTCTAGATGTTCATAAAACACAGCTGCTGCCAGATTACAGTAAAAAAGCAAACTTATGAATCTGGTAAACACTAATATTGCTAGATTTACCCATTTAATTTTAAACTAGTATGTATCTGAAATTGGAATAATTATTCCCCATCTCCTGCCTTCCCATTCCCCAAACTGTTTGGCAAAACCTTGAGACTAAAGTCTTTGACTTCAGTCTTTTACTAAAAAATTAAAGTTTTACTGTTCAACTAAAAACAAACTAATTGAACATCTAAACAGGATAACCCAGCTGGACTGTCCTATTGTTCTTCAATTCCTACTTTTTCATGGAAGAGCACTCATTTCTGCCAAGACTCTTGTCATAATTTTTCTTTTGCTGATTAGAGGAAAACATTTTCCTGCTTTATGAAGTGTGCACAGAAGTTCAGTCATGCAGTTTTGCAAGTATCTACAACCATTCTGATTTACTCAGCCATTAAAATCTAGCTTTAAGGGTGAACACTAGATTCATACTACTCTCATCCATCTCCAGAAATACTTCATTATGAAACATAAGCCTGTTATGGAAATAAAAAAATGCCATTCATCCTCTTCCAAATATATCCAATTATCTAACTACAGTCTGGCAAACAAACTCAAGTGTTACTTTTTCAGTTTGGCAGTTTTCTAAGCCTTTGAACCGTGATCCCTGGACTCAATTATTCCAAGTGACCATTAGTACTACTTTGTGCAGTTTCCTTATTACTCCATAAGCTGTTGCTCGGCTGCAGCAGTGCCAAGATAAGATAATGAGCACTGTGCAGAGCATGGTCAGCACTGCACACACATTCATTTGTTGCAGATTGTCTCCAGCAGCAGAAAGGTTCTACTGTGCTTTACAAACGAAGGCAACCCAAGTTACATAACCATGAAGTTTGTCTCCACCTCTTTCCTCTGCCCAGACAGAAGCATTCCTCAGAGGGAGAGGGCTGCTGGCAATTACTGCTTACAGAGTAAGTTCTCAGCAAGGCAAGACTTAAAGGCAGCTATTCAGTCTGTAAGCAGAAATAGGTGTCATCTTATGAAGCACCAGCAGACTATCTCTACTTCTTTAAGCAAAGCAGCTTAGCATTTATAGTGCTCAAGGAACTCGGCATTTAAGTTATTTAGGTGAAGGTATTGTGATTACCCTATAAAATGGAGATTCTTAAAGTACATGCAATTCATTAATGCAAAAACCCAGAACATTTAACAAGTACACTGTACTTAAAGGATCAAAAGTCCTTTAGGAATGAAGTAATATCCAGAATTTCAAAGGAATAACTACATTGGATCCTACATTCCACCTACAGAGAAGTGCAGGAAAACAAACTTTTGTGAATAAAGCTAAAACTTGCATTGACTAAGAAATAAACCCCAGACAACATGAAATTGTTTATGTATCTTATTTAGGTTTATTAATTCTCAGCATTTGACTTACAGATCCCCAAGTATTTCAGCAGCAACACAACCTTGTACTGCAAGTTTAGAAAGAATCACAACAGGCCTGTTTAGAAATAATCCACACTGGAAGTCCCTGATCTAGATATTCCTGTGGACAGCCCTCTCTTCTGACTGAACTCTTTATCAGCAGAGCAAGCCAAGGCAGTGCTTGTATCAGACATACCTTTGATGCAATGATGAAGAGAGTAGTGTCTGGTTTGAGTTCAGCCAGGGTTTTGGCTATATGAGTACCATCAATGTTGGATACAAACCAGACACGAGGGCCTCCCTTGGAATACGGTTTCAGGGCTTCAGTTACCATCAGAGGGCCCTGGAGAGAAGCCACAATTAGATTTTATCCTCACTGTAAGCATGTACACAAAGATGGGCAGGGTGTATAGAAGTCAGGGGCTTACCAAGTCAGAGCCACCAATCCCAATATTGACCACATCAGTGATTGCCTTCCCAGTGTAGCCTTTCCATTCACCACTACGGACCCTCTGTGGCAAAAAAAAACAACCCAACAAAACAAAAGACACAATTACCATTTTATACTTACACTAGAGCTACTGGTGCTAACCCAGGACTAGGAAACAGGCTTTGTTTTCAGGTATTGTTGTAGAAAGTTACCAAAGACAGCTTTCAAGCCTCTAGACCTTAAGGCCTACACTCAGAGCTACCTTCTTAGCCAGACATTGCATTATTTCTAAGATAGAACTAAAAACACACTGCAACATCAAACACTTAATGAAGTTAAAACTCTCCCCCACTGTGTGAACTGCTACAGCATATACAATGTTTGCTAAGGCAAGAGATATCTAAACAAAAATGAAAAAGTCTTGGGCATTAAACTATGTGCAACAAATATTTGAACCTGAAGCTGCTCCTTAAGTGTCTTTAATTAGAAAGAGCTTCACTAACTAAATTGGAAGACAGTATGAATAAAGCCACAGAGATAAGAGATTTACTGGCAAACTGAACATTCTAAAAGCTTTTCTCTTGCAAGTATGCTTTGCATTAGGTTTTTCTGGGCTGAACCTTAACAGCACATCATGTAAGTTCCTGCTCTATTCCTGTTCTTTAAGCATCACTGAAAGTTCGAAAACAAAATTACAATCATTAACTAAAACTCTACATTGAATTTTGTCCATCATCTACCACCCATGCATTCAATCTGTTCCAATTACAGAAGCAATCTTTCTGGTACCATGAATACTTCCAAGTACATTCCCCAATCCTAAAGCATTTTTTCTACATACCACTTCGTTATGCTGATACTTGCTCTCCTTCACTACAAATGTTCAAACTTTTCACTCTTCCAAACAGAAAATCCATTTTTAGTAACAGCATTCCTATACCCCATAGATGATATTGCCAAGGTCTTAAAATACCATCTGCTAAGTTGACTGAAGTCAGCATCTTTGTTAATATTTTCAAAGAAACTGCTTAACGTGATTTTTATTTTGCAGAGAAGATACATCTGCATGAAAGTGATATTCACAGGTTCTGATAATTGAAACCATAGAGCAAACAAGAGAATGGCACCAGTGAAAACTCTTGTTTTGCACTACCAAAACATTAATCAGTTAGAAATTCTACAGTGCCAGACACCACAGAATTTCCATGGCCATTCAATTCTCACAGCATATGAAGAAAGTACCAAATTCACAACAATTGGTGGCAGTTATTGTGGTTTTGGCGTTTATCATAAAGAACAGAATGCAAGCTCATTCTGTATAGGTTAGAAGTATGAGCTGGCAGTGAAACAGGGCACTACCACCTGGCTAAGACTCACAACAGCAACCAAGCAGGTCCAGGTCCTCACAGCCTTGTTTAAAATGCATTAAAACTACCCAGGTGGGTATTCCGCAAACAGAATAGAATCAAAGTAATTTGACCTAAAACCAGACGGTCCTTAAACTAATTAAGTAGAGCATAATCAAGCTGCAATTGAGCTGGGAATTTCTACCTCTCTCCTGATTTTACACAAATGTTAAGAGGCAGTTTCTACCTGGTGCAGCCAATTAGTTGAAAAATTAGCAAGAAAAAGTAATATTTGAATGGTACTTAATGATTTACAAGACTTCCAAAGTACACACAAGATTACTGCTGAAAGAACAAAATCTGGGGAGCCCATTAAAGAAAAACCCAACTGGAAACAGGGAGAGAAAAGTGAATCAATAGAACCAGCTCCAAATCCATGCTTGAGCCAGAACTATTGTAAACCTCAAAGAAGGACACAATAATTCACGCAAACCAGTCTACAATCAATGTTTCAGAATCCACATATAAGAACCTGGCTGGGTATAAAACAAATACATAAAAAATAACCTGTGGTGGTACTATACCTGACAGAAGTGTTTCATTTTGTCCAACACTTTGTTTACTTCTGGAACCACATCCTTCCCATCCACAAGGATTGGCACATTGGAGCGATTTCTCAGAGCAATGTGAAGCACAGCTCGGTTCTGAAACAAGGAGAAAAAAATCAAGATGAGGCTCTTTCCAAGTTACACCCCAGGGCTTCAGATGCCTCTTCCAGAAGGCAGTACAGCCATCAAGATTTAAAAATCCTTTAGATTAACTGGGATTAGTAGAGCAGTATTTTCAGTGTGTGTGCATACATGCATCAGTGGCTACTTCAATCACTCTCTCACTTCACCGACTCAGTGGAGGGGGCTTACAACAGTACAATATGCCAAGTCATACTTTACTTGGGGAAAAAAGGCTCAAAATCCCTTTAAAAGCATTTAGAAATTGAGGTTCAGAATTCAGCAATATTCATGACCCAGTGATCTTTATTTTGGCATGCTTTAGGTATTCAAGAATGAAATTGTTTCTTATTGATAACAATACTAAAAAAAAAATCAATTACAACAAGCAGCTGAAGTTATTTTTTTAGGTATCTTCTCAATTATGCTGAGTACTCAATTTAATATAGGAAGAGAAATAATTTAAACATTTGACAACAAAGGATACAATAGCCACATCCTTCTATCCACTGCCCACAATTAAATGCTGCCTGAACACTTGCACACCAAATACATGTAGTAGCTGTGCTATAAGAAAAAATCTCTTAGCATGCATGATTTACGTTACTTCTCCACAGTTGCACATAAGTCAAAGCACCAAAATCTGCCCTGTGGTTCAGCTGTTTAAGAGCTTAACAGTTTTAATCCAGAATGAAGGAATTAGTCAATACTAATGGACAAATTAAAAAATTAGTCTGCTCTACCTCATTGTTCCACAATGACAGGCACTGTGAGACAAAGACAACACAGACAATATGAACTGCCAAGTTATGATTTAAATACCAAATGCTAATTCAAAAATCATTGAGTTTGTGGTTACTGACTTGGAACACAAAAAAACCTCTTTCACTTGCTGATTAAAGCATACCCACTCAAATTTGGGGTGAACAGAGAATTGTTTTTGCAGCACTCAGCCATGGAATGGTATTTGGTAAGTACTGCTCGTTATCAGGCTTGAAGGATGCTTTGTCTAATCAAGAGGAAGCATACTTAACCTGATCTCTATGGCTAAGCAGAAGTATTCTCTAAACACCATGCAGGCTATAAAGACTGTCCCCATGATGAGTGGTCAGATGAGTTACCTGTAATGCTTTTTGCACCATATCAAGCTGCAAGTTTTAACTCATCTGGGACAAACACCTGGCAGTGACACACATGGGTGCACTATAAAGAACTTCCACATAAGCACACACCATGCAGCCAATGCCTGCAGCACCAAATACAGACAAGTCTAAAATACTTCAGACAAATAGCCAAAGAATGTTCTAAAGCAGATCAAGAGTAGTGGACGAGTCAGTTCTTGCCATCAAGAAGCTCCCTCATGTCTTACTGCTTTAGGTTTATTCATGCTGTTTGACAACATCCTGCTTAACATCTGACAATTTCACATTGTCCAGATGCTCCTATTCCAGAGCCAAGCCAACCTGATTTGATATTCTATACAAATAGAAAAATTAGGCAAATCCCATCTAAGTCAACTTCTGAATTGGAAGGAAGTAACTGAGAAACAGCCTGATAAGAAAAGAGGTGCTTCTAGACTTACAAGATACATGAAGTGGTATCAAGACAGTAGGAAAAGAAGGAGGAGGCAGCAGAAACCAAACACATCAGAGTTTGATATTGTGTTTAGGTGCTTTCTGTGAAAATTGCACCCTTGCAAGACTTCAACTGCTACACCTGCTCTCAATACACAAGAACAACTCCATAATATACAGTCAGAGATGGGCTAACCCTGTAATAATTTGTGTTACATGAGGCTAGTGAAAAGCAGTATCAGACAAAGCAACCCTCCACACAGATTTAAGACTCCTCACCCTCTTTCCCTGCTTTCTTTTTTCAGTAGCTACATCTGTGAATTGAAGGCATTAACACAGAAGGAACAGGAACCACTTCTCCAGTGAAACTATTTGTTTCTGTCTCTGCCTTTTTACAAACATTAATCATTCACAAACAATGCAATGTCCAACTGCTGAGTTACTTTAAGCAAACAGCTTGTGCAATAGCTAAATCAGTCAACAGCCAAGTCAAAGGAAATACTGGTTTCTCTCAATTTGCCTCAAACATACTAAGTAGCCTTAATTTTTAATGCAGACTAATTAAACCCACTGTACTGTTGAGTTCCCAGTTTTCATCCTATTTTTAATATCAGAAAAAGTACAGTTGGCTTTCTGTATGTTTTAGTAAAGATTTAACCATAACTAGAACCTTCAGATTTACAAAAAGAGGAAGGTACTCATCCTCTTACTGAAATACATGGCTAATTTCCCAAGACTGTTTATAGTCTTGACTGTTAAATGTACCCAAACACACAGCCCAAAAGAGAAGGTCCTACACAATCCTCCCTTCACACCCTTTAGGCAGTTTACTAAGCTTTATGAACACTAACACTAGGCAAAAGCATGTAAGGGATACTTGGAATGCAATACTCTGTTCCATGTCCTTTGTAAGGTCTAAAACATCTTCCTCTCCACAAAACAGGGAAGAGGAAAAAAAAAATACCACCAAAATCTCTCAAATAAGATGTACTGAAGGAAGGAGGTTTTTTTAGTAAGAGCTGTAAAATTTTCTCTTGAAGTAGTGCAGCAAACATCACAATCACTCAGGATTTCAAAGAAGTATTTAAAGTAAGTTTTTTCAGAGTTTGCTTACACAGATGCATAAACACCCATAATACACAGGCACAGCCGAAGTGGAAAGAACCATGGACAGAAATAGCCTTACCTCAGTGAAGTTGATCTTCTCTCCACTAAACATGCGCTCTCTGGCACTTTCCACACCCCTTGACTTTGCCTGAGAAAGGTAAATATAGATTTCTCTTAAAATAGTGGAAGTCAACACGCATTACAAAGGTCCAGCTACATTAGAGTATGAACATTTAACACAAGACAGGGAAACAAATTATGATAGATTAAAAGACCCACTAGATTCCAGGTTAAAAAAAAATTATTCTCCTTTTTCAAAGTACATTTTTATGCAGATATGCATTGAAAAATGGCTTTGTAACTCAGGGCTAGATGACAATGCCATTTGAATCCTGCCAAGATTTGTAAACAGATGCCTTTTAACTTATATGTTAGCTAACGTTTATAAACAGTGCTAGAATAGTGAGTTGTAGGTAAAAGCTATTTTGTTTATTAATGCAAGATTTTAAATAGTTACCAGTTCCATCAGCATTTTCATCACTTCTTCTGTAACAAGGTTCTTGGAGTAATCCAGTAAGATATCCCCATGGTCAGTATTCAGGGTCAAGCTGTCAAAACCAACAGGTTGTTTAATTGCACATTCCTGAGGGGTGACTGTTTTAAGCAAGACCATGGTAACTCTGCTATAGGTTACAAAATAATGGGAATCCTAATTAGACTAAGTTAGTAAAGAAGATGTGAGTGACAATTTGCCCAACAAGTTTCATAAAATGACCGCTGGTTTTTTTGAAAACCATGTTTTTCAACAATCTGAATTACAGTGTCTGCTTTCTGCTTATGAAAACTCAAATACAATGAAGTATATTTGATACATAGTTGGACCATCATATACTGTTTCCACCAGCATTCTCTAGCAATAGTCAGCTTTTTCCTAATGCATTATCAGTAAAGAGCTTTTCACATTCTTCTACTGCTGGAAAATTAAACTGTCTTCCTACAGGTCCTGTCATTCTTTCATACAGAGTCTTGAACAAGTCTAATTTTAAAATCTATACAACATCATGAACAGAAACATTGTCAACTACTATGCAGAATTAAACCCCATTTGTGCATGGTTTAGTCTCCCAGTCCCCATTGATTCAGTGGAGGTCTCCAAATTATTTAACAAATGATCTGCAAGCTACAGCCTAACCCGTCAGAATACAGGCACTTGTAGGTTCACATCTGAGAGGAAACACAGAAGTGGCACCCCAGCAGAAACCAAGTGAGCCCATTTGTATTTACTATCTTTGTATCTAGGTGATAGGTTCTATAGTTCCTCTAGTCCTTTACAATATTGTTTTACCAATTTCTTCTTTGCAATAATTTCAAACCAAATCTATAGAATTATTCTAACTGAAGAGCTGTATTCTGTAAGTCAGCCTTTGATAAAAGCACATCTTACTCTCCCTGTTGCTCTACACACACCCACAACAGGAAATTGCAGCCACCTAAATTCTCAGTGTTTCTGCCTTGTTCATTGTCTCCCTTCCTTCTTCTTTCTCAATACCTGAGCACAGAAACATGCTCTGTTATTTTAGCCACCATGTATGTCAGAGACTTCACAGGGACACCGCACAGCATAACTACTATTCATACATAACATGACAGAGCAGGCAAGATCCTTCAAAGGAAGAATGAAGTTGAACTCACAATAACAGTAATAACCAGCAAGGCCTTAACATTTCAGTTATTTCACTTAGTGTTAACTCCATTAACTGTTCATTAACAGTAGCATCCTTTTTATGGTCTTAAAGTATAAGCATGAATAAGGAAATGAAGGTGTCTTCAAGCACAGTCTTAGAACCACATTTCTTTAAGTGAGAACACAGACAAGCAAGGAAGAGCAGTATCAGTGCTGTTAACCATCCTTCTCTTCAGCAGGCTGCCAACAGTAATCCTGAAACCCTGACCCCAGCACCAGGATCCCTGGAATATGGCTAGCTAGTGGAAGGACTGGTTTGGTTCACCTGCCACAACTGTTACTCAGATACAGCACAGAAGAAAAAAAAGAACAAGTCTTTGATATTTGATGCAATTTATTTAAAGACATCTCAGACTTGAACACATTTCACTAATGATACAGCAAGACCATCAGCATACTAACACTTCTTCAGTTTAGAGAAGTAGAAGTCTTGAAATTCTCCTTCTACATGAAACTGCAGTTGATAGCCTCTCCCAGTGTTCTACTCCACAAAGAAAAGGATTTCATGTTTACTTGAAATGCCTTCCACCTACAATTCATTATTTTACATATATGAATGAAAATCAATCTCACTAGATCTAGAAGACAAAATATCTCATGAAATTATGGCTGGATTCAAGTCACCGCTCATTTGAAGAAACCACAGAAATGTGCTACCCAAGACTTTTCAGGCAAAACCAAATCAAGTAATGGCTACCAGATTTAACTTCCCACACACAAGGTGGAGCACACAGCGTACAATGTAATCCTGTGTTAAGCCCTCATAGCAAGAGATCTGTCCAGCCTTTGCTTAACCAGAAGCCCCAAGCCCTGCAGCTGAGCTGTGTTCTGCCCCAGTACCCACTCTGCAATGCAGCAGCTCGTGGCACTGCTGCTCAGGGGGGGACAAGAGCCTTGTCACGTAGGCCACAGCCACCTCGAAGTGATGCAGCCCTTAACCTACAGCATCTCGATTTCATCTCCCACACATTTTCCATTTACACTGGAGGCTCTTACCCTTGACAATGGACAATCCAAGCAGCAGGAGTGTCATCTAGCACTTTCTATCTGCATCAGGGGTACCTTTGTCAGCAACCAGGTATCTCTTACTTGCTGAGTATTATGATGGCTGCATCATATCTGCTCTAACCCTTTCAAAACCAGCAGTTTCCAGTGAACAACACATGTTGATAAGAACTCCTGTTCCTATCAGGCCTTACCTTACCACCTTGGGTGGCAAAGAAGGCAAAAATCTCTTACAGGTGTGGCTACACTCCTTATCAGGAAAACAGCACATACAAATTCTGAACTAGGAAAAAAAGGACAAAAGGAAGAAAGGATCTCTTGTATACACATTTGCTAGGATGCAGTCAGTGAGTGTAATGTTCTTCCAATATGATTAAATAGACATTTGTGACCAGATATAAAATATTCAGATTAAAAACTATTCACCACTCTGAAATTACTCCAGAACCAGTATCAGGAAGCACTTTCACCTGGGCAGAGTTTCTCTTTTCCTTCTGAAGGAAGTCAGTGATTTTGCAACAACATCTAGCAGAACTAAAAGATATTCATAAATCTTAATTTCATGTGAGGGATATTGCAAACTACACAGGACCATGTGGCCAAACCTCCAGACTACAGTTTTCAACAGATATTATCTACCATCCTCCTGCTGATCTGGCTCAGAGTGGCCAGCACTGGTAAGAGTGCCAGTGAAACTATCAGCTCTGCAATTGTACTTTGCTATGAGGAAGCTCTCCTGGACTAGAATGAGATGGCTTTGCAGGAAACAGGACTGAAATAATTAAAAGAAAGGATTAAGATAGATGAAGGAAACTTAAGACACTTCAACTGTTTACTTACAGGCAGCACAAAAGGACATGAATTAGGGGAGCTATTTGAAATAAATAACCTCAGTAAAGACCATTTCACCAAAAAATACTGGAGATAAGGAAAACTTGCAATGAGAACTAAGTCTATTACTGAGGATCTAGATGATTTTATAAGATATTACTGATCAATTTCTTAAAAATATAATAAGTCCTGTTAAAAGAGCCAGGTGAAATCAGTACTCGAAAAATTTAGCATACTTTTTCCATGGATTCAAATTATATTTTATCTCACATACACTGATATGCAGGACTGCATATACAATCTTTAATTACAATGTAAGAATTTTCTAATGAGCTCAAAAGGGGAAAAAAAAATCCCTTTATGCAGGACAGCAATGAAAAGCTTGATGCACGCAACAAGTCTTATCACAACACTCTAGAAGGAGTTTATCTCTATTACTCAGACTCACTTTAGAACTCAAATCTGGGATGCATCTTATAATATTAGACTTTTCCGACTGCTGCTATAGTACAACAACGTAACCACACATGTGCCTTCTCAGCAGGGTCGCCAGCAAACAGAAAATACGTGTCCCACTTTACAAGATGAAGGCGCTGAACGTTATCATGACGCCTCCACTTGTTACTTCCTCCTCTATGCGCTGCAAGGCATCTTCTGTAGCAGCGATCGTGTGAGGCGAGAGAGGGCTAAACCGTCTTGGGGCAGGGTCGTACGGGCGGAGGGGGCTCAGGGGGATACGCGGCCCCTGGCGATTTCATCGCGGACCTTATCGTGACTAAGCACGGCGTGCGAGAGGCTGCGAGTGCCGCCCCACAGTGCGGCTGTGCGAGCGCAGCGGGCGCTGTGCTGCCCGGCACGTACCCTGCTGCAAGGATGAGTCAAGGGCAGGCGGCGCGGCCGCCCCTCGTGGGCTGTGAGGGGCTCCGCCCGCCCCCGGCCCGNCTGGAAGCGATCCTTGTCAGCCTCGAAGAGCTGCCGCAGGACGAGCTTGGAGGAGTTGGCCTTGTGCCACTCCACCAGCTTCTTGAAATGGGGGTCGCCAGACAGCGCCATGTCCGCGGGATGAGCAGGGAAGGCGGAATGAGCCGAGCAAGGCAGCACAGCTCTTGCCGCCGCTTCCGCTTTTATAGCGGCGACGCGGCCTCCTGCGGCCGCCCCGCCCAGGCCG
>VXBC01005892.1:61119-73773 GCA_013399945.1 Ploceus nigricollis | reverse complement strand
AAAAAAAAAAAAACCAACACCAACATAAAAATTGCAGCATATTACAGAAAAGGTAGATCTTGAACCTCAGTTCTTGCTGTCTTGTACCAGGAAACAAGGCAAAATTTGTTGTGAAATGCAAAAATAACAATAATAATTACAAAACCTAATTCTTAAGAAAAATCATTGAGACCAACAGTTTCACAAGATTCAAAAGAGTTTCAGTGGCTAAATTGTTACCTGTGGGACTGGAAAGCAGTGATTTCTTGACTAAAAACTTGTGGGAAGTATATGAAAATGTCATGCTTCATGTTTTTGTCATACAAACAGATTGAAGACTGAGATCTAATGCATACAGCAGATTATTCTTTACCTATGGGTCTTCTACATCTTTCCCCCAAATTATCTGCTGCAGCCTGAGATGCAATTCAATGGACCAAACAGTGGCTTCCTAATCCACACATTTTTTTACCCTGAATTATAAGAGCAGGCAGCTTACTGGGGAAAAAAAAATTACTTAAAGTGATGCAAACCTTTACATTTCTGCAGAACAGCCAAAAGTGTCTCTGTTATTTCCTGGAGCATGCAACTTCTTCAAACCCTTAAGAACACTGCCTAGCTTCTCAGCTATCAAATTTGGGCTCCCAAATACCCAACACAAAGCTTAAGGCTGCAGAAACATCCTTCTTTGGGTACTGCTGAAATTGTTCTATCTCTCCCAAAATTGTTGCTGTTCCTTTTGGGCTAACTTGATTTAAGATCCATGGAGTTCACTACTGCATGAACAGTTAACATCTCTGTAAATACCTGATAGGGAGCACACATGGAAGAGAACTCCAATTTCATTCTTTCTGAAAAATATAATAATTCCATGCTTTGGTTATCAGCCCGCAAAATGAATGTAATGGTAACACTTTATGTGAATGGTAATGAGTTAATTAACATTTCTCAAAGTCCTAGAACCTCAGATTAATAGAGCTCTGGAGTATAAAGACATAATATTATTTCACTGAGCATTTGTCATTTAAAAAGCTCTATGCCTAAAGCTTTAATCAAGCTCCGTAAGATGAGAGCAATTTCCTTTTTGCCACATTTGGGTCTCATCTCTGCTAAGATGCATGTGTAGCTAAACCCTGTATTTCCTTGGGGAGGAGCACGGGTACCACTCTTTATATGATCATGGAAGGCAAACCCAGCAGTAGAATCCCACACTTGAGAAAGTTGGAAGAGTTATTTTAGGAGATGCTTTTCCTGAGTTTACAAATTGTGACAATAAATCACTTCTATTAGCACAGAATAAAATCTCTTCAGTTAATTATTGTTTTGCTAAAGCTACCAAGTAATAGAGTTTCTAAAATGTCTTTTCTTCTAACAAAGACTGCTGTTTTTTGTTAGATGAAACAAATACTGGCTACAGATATAAATCTGTTTTGATAGCCCAGTAATACATTCATTTTGGGTACAATTCCTCTTTACACAATGGATTTTAACCATTGTGCAGGAAATTAATTTATAATTTACCATTATATCAGAAAGTAAGGATATTCTTTTGAATAATAGGCACACAGCCACGAATTTTCAGTAACACTGCTACCGAAGGCAGAGCTTTCAATGGTGGTCAAGAACACGTATTTGAGTAGCACAAAATCCCTTCAGATAAAGGCTAAAATTCCACGGTCAATTAGCAGCTGTGGCACAGCCATTGCCTGAGGAACCCGGCTGAAAGCGCTGCGACACCGGTGACACAGAGCCAGCCCCCTGCAGGTGACACTGCAGCGCCGGGCTGCTCGCGGGGGCTCCGGAGCGCTCAGGAGCTTTCCCTTTTCCAAAAAAAACCTGGCAAAAGAGACACCACAGAGCAGCAGTTGTTACCCGAGTGCCTTCACCAGGCTGAGCGCACGGTGCCAAGGCGGTGCCAGGTGCCCGGCACGGTGGCAATGCCCTTCCCAAGGGTTGCTGCGGCGCTCGTCCCCTGCCAGCGGCGGCTCCGAGCGGCTCCTGGGCTGTCCCCGCGCCTGGGAGCTCTGCAGGCAGAGCGCGTCCCGTGAAACCCCCGCTGCCAGGTGAGCTCCTTCCGAGGTGGTTTTAGACACGACACAGCAACTTCTTCTCTTGCAACCCCCAGTGTTTCTTCTCCAAGCAGCGAAGCTGAAATAAGATTTCTACTCTTATTTCAAGTGTTTGGAAGAAACGCAATGGTGACTCCTCTGATTTTTATATCACATTTTGTTTGCAGTTTCAATTTACCAGTTGTCAGTCCGGCCCATTTAATATTAAAAGTTCCTATTGCTGACTTCAATATGAAAATGAAGATAAATTCAGGAAGTGCAAGCAATAATTCTGCTCCTGATGCAACAGCCAGGGAGCTTATTCAGTCCTAAGTGCACTAGTGGTGACACAGGAACGAGAGAAACCAGCAGGAGGACTCATCTAAAAAGAAAGCAAGCAGATCTTGTTTTCATGTAGAAGGGTAGCAAAGTTGTTAAAATATGTGTACTTTCAGCCTACATTCACAGTAAAAGCACAAGTTCACTTTGCCCAAGCCTGGTTTGCAGGTCTGTGATCCAGCTGTCCTGGTCTCGTTTTCATCAGGTGACTCCATCAGCCAGGGAAATGGGGCTCTGCTGAAAGCAATGGGGAATTCATTCTGTTGTTAATTGAATTACATCAGTTCCTATAACTATTACTTTTTGACGTAATTTTTATATTTATTATTTGTTGTACTAGCATTAATTAAATATTAATCATTATAATTATGCATAATTTTAAACATATTACACATTGTACTGATTTTGCACATATACTCTACAATAGAGAGTAAAGGTTTTATAACATGCTATTGAGATTAAATGCCACATCTTTCCAGATTAAAGGTATTTTTCACAATGGAAGTTCTTTAATACAGACATTTCAGTTACTTTGGTTTCTAGAAAAATAATTTTTTTGCAGTCATAGGGCCTGATCTCCAAAGCTAAATTTAACATTTAAATTTAAATGTGCACATTTAAAAAGCAGCACAACTAAACTCTTGGAATATATTCCTTATTCTACACTCACTTCTCCAAACGTCCCTCACTGCTGCAGTGAATAGAATACACATCTGAGGATGAGGAATTTGCAGCACCAAATGGGAGGTGACTTTAACTGTTTTGGTCATGTGCATATTAATTCAAAGCTCTGGCAAATTCCCCATGTGTGATATTTCAATTGTAAGTCAAGTCCCTGAAGGGAAGCAAAGACAGCTTTAAAGCACTACTCACACGCAGTTCTTGGCAGCTGACCCACTAAAGCAGAGCTCTGAGGCTTGGGCTTTGCACCACTCCCATTTCTGCAAGTGGTTTCCTTCCTCCTCTCTTGGTGTGGCTCCTGCTGGGAATGTGACCCACACCACTGGAGTAGGCAGGGATGTGCCAGCCTGCATCGGCTACAAAGCAGACTAAAAATACCCCCAACTGGACAGTGTCATTTGGTGCACAGCAGCACAAAGCCTGGGAATGAAAACTGGGCTGTCAGCAAAGACAAATGATGGTTCAGCTGCATGCCAAACCAATCTCGGGGTCTCAGAAAACCCAGAAACAACCATCTGATATTCTGTTATAAACTTAATCTCTCAAGATTTATTATCATTGCAATTTAATGAATTTGCATCACTGAAAGCATAGTAAGAATGTCTCGCCCAAGTTTACTATTAATATTTTAAGAAGTGAGCCCATCTTGTAGCTTGTTTCAGTTCAAGGAAGTTCTCTGGAAATGTAGATTTTGTTCTAGAAGATGCTATCTTCAGGTTGACATTTTTTCCTCTTTATATCAGATGAGCCTGATTCTTTTGCCAGTCTCTCTCTTTAAAATCCCAGTTCTATAGAACGAATATTTTCAAAAAGATCTACATGTTACTGCTGTCCTTTCTACAGATTCTGTTTGAACTACCTGCTTGTTTGATTTTGCTTGTCTGTATTATCAGACACTTGAATTTAAAAGGTATGGTCATACAGGGGGCAAAAATTACTACACTGCAAATAACTGCAGGTTCTTAAATTACAGATACAATTTCATACCTCATCATTCATGACACCATCCAATTTTTCAGGGGATAAACTCTCCAGATCTTTGCATTTTTGAGGTCTTCAAATTCCTATTGAATTGGATTTTGAGGATATTTACAAATATTATTATTAATAATAAATAAATTGCTGACCTTGAACCAACTTCCCACCTTCATTTTATGTAAAATGGGAGTGTGATTAGATACAGAATGGAATCATATTAAATGCAGGTCCCAGGCCTTCAGTGAGATCTATGTGCAAACGGATCTCACTGGAAGAGCAACACCATGAATTTTAAAATTCATAAGAAAAAACATGACTGAAGCCACCAAGCTTTTGCTAGTGCTACTATAGCTATGGCTGAAAATCCCCAAATTACTTGTATACCATTGTACAGCTGGAGAAAAGAGCTTTACAAGGATTCCTCTTCATATGTTTTCAGAAAAATAATTGCAGACTCTTAAAAACATAGGGTGTAAAACCACTACAGATTGAACTTCATTCTTATTATGTTCTGTGCTGCTTTGCCAATTCTGCATGCACAGAAACCATGAGAGAGAGAGAGTTCCAAAGCCTTATGAGCTTGTTTTTCTCAGGAAACCACCATTCCTAGAATTATACCATGAAGCAAAACATGGAATTGCCTGGAACTTGCAATCAGAAAGGCCTAAATTAGCAACTCTGCAGACTGTCAGTGGGTTTTCAATCCACATGAGGAGAAAAACCACAACTCCTGCTAGGGACACGTGTGTCTAATATCCAAATCCGACTTTTCTGTAACCATCCATCCCTGGGATCACCCTCCATACACAGGCGAGAGTTCATTAGTTTAACACAGGGGTCAAGATCATGTTTGTGGGCAATTATTCCAGGAAATAGAAAATTGTGCTACCCCAACAAATCTGCAGATTATTTATTCTCTAAAAACAATATTGAGCAGATTGGGGGATACATGTGCATGTTCTACATTTTAATTTAAGAACACTGTAGGAGAATTTTTTCACTTCTTTTGTGACTACTTATTGATGAGGTTTTTCATTTCCTATATGACTATGCATTTCAATCTCTTTTCTTCTCCTTTTTCTTTTATGCTAAACCAAATGTTTGTCAACTACATCACCATGGCTGAAATATTTTCCCATTAAAAAGGAAGAAGAGTTTACCCTGTATCCTATTATTTATTGCCTTCTCATCTCCCAGCTCCTGGAATTACAACGATCCTTGAGATGTGAATACAGTGTGTTGACACTCAATACCACTATCAAAGGTTAACTTTGCAAGAATTATATGATATAATTTCCTTACTCTTGGAATTCCGAAAGAAAAACTAACATACGCAAAACTCAACAACAGAACACAACCGGTGTATAGAATTTGTCTTAGCTCCCTTATCTTTTAGTAACTGGTGGCTTGATGAGTGCCTAAAAGGATCTGAAATACACATATTTGACTTAGAGTATCTTGACTCATTACTGTGAACTGAAGAAAAGATGCATCTATAGGTACTGTTTATCTTGTCTTTGAATTATTTAGCAGTGCACACACAAAGAAGATCTTCCTTCCCTCAGTTGTCAGTTGCTACCACAGGGCTGTTGTCTCACGGTCCCCATGCTCACAGATGTGACAACTCACACAAGAGTTGCATAATTCATATGTGCAGTTCTGGTGGGCTGATGGTTTGTTTCCTGCCTCTCACAACAGGCACAGCTGTGATCTGATAGTCTGATACAGACTTGGTAGCTTATTCTACCTTCCTTTACAATACTGCAATTGATTAGACATCATGCAAAAGAGCTGGGAACCACAATTATCAATTTCAACGAATCTACACACAATTTATATTGACAGATGAATTGTGACCTTTGGAGCCCAATGACAATAGAGAGGTTTGTATGTGTCTCTTGAAACAAGGAGGGCACAGAAATTGAGGCAGGGGATGCAGAGAGTAACATTAAGGAGTCATTCAGACATCGAGGGCATCTCTCTGCCTGGTGCAGCTGAAGGATCTCAGTTTTGTGGGATGCCAGAGAAATAACTTCTGATAGCCCTTAATTTTCAACTGTGGAATTTCTGGACTGTGAAAAAGACAAGAGCAGAGTGAACCATAATCCCTTTGAGATCTGCTTCTGCATCCCTGGCATGCGTCCAGCAGTGCAGGAGAGCCGCACCTGATGACACAGCCCGTTGGGTACCATTTTTGCTGAGAAAGCTTAAAGAGCAAGCAAGCAAACAAAAAAATTACTGGGCACTGTATCATCAACTTTAGTTTAGTGACAAGGGGAGCAAGCTGCTCAAACCTGGTATCAGATGTGTGGAGGAGAGCCCGGCCGCGCAGAGGCCGACGGTACAAACAAACCACGTACAGCCTTGGCAGCAGTCACTGAGAAAGTACGAAGGCATTGGAAGCTGACTAAACAAATCAGGAACTTGAAACCAGCCAGTGAGGTCACCCAGGCTGGTGCCAGGGAGGTCACCTATGCTGGGTTTCCTGTTGGAGCCAGAGGAAAATGGTCCTCAGCCAGTCAAGCATGGAGGGCTGCACTCTCCCATGGAAAACAGACGAGCCTGCAATGCCAAGTTTTAGTAGGTAAGTCCCACTCTTCTCTGTCAACATCCTGAATATCTTCTCAAGCATAGGACAGACAGGTGGCCAAAGCTCTGTCGTGGCCAAAGAGGAGCTCATGGGCATCTCCCATTTCATGATGCCACCAGGAGACCTGGCCTGGTTTGGATAGGACACCCCAAGGAGGCTCTGCATGGTGGGTGTAGCAGGAGTCAGTTAGGTCAGTCTCATAGGCTGTTCCTGGAAGTGGATTCCTGCCTTCCTGTAAGGAGATTACTTACATCCCAATCTCAGGCATAGGTGGATCTATGATACACAGTGAAACACCAAGCATTTCAGTAATTAATGAAGAATCTACTACACTTCATGTTATCAAGTAATTCAGCAAAGTTTCATCCATGAAAAATTAACTTATATGTTTCCCTGTTATCCTTCTGTTCAAACTACTTTCATAATTCCATGTTCTCAATTACAAAATTACTCTTTATTTGGCAGTCTTCCACAATAAAAATCTGTACAGGCAAAAGGTAATAACAGTAGCACTAAGGCAGCTGAAATTTAGTTACCTTTGTTACAGTGCCCTGAAAAAAACTAAGTCAATGCAATAGCATTTGGGCCCCTATCCAGTCCCCCTGCAATAATCCCATGTTGCAGGAATTACCACATGGAAATGATTTAAAACTACCATTTAGGCTTCTTTCTAGACCACTTTAAATATTTATATATATTTATAAACATGTATTATTTTTGTGTATTTATATTAACATAAGTTAAATAAAATTTACCATTTGTATGGTAAAATGTTTAGTATAGACTGGTAAATAACAATTTTATATCCAATATAAGACACTTGCTAAAAAAGTCAAATTTTGTTATCTGAAACATACCCAACACTTTAATGGAATCAGTTGAACAAGGTCAAACAAACACATCATTTGGTAGGCAGACTCTTAATTTCTAACATTTAGTAGAATGGACACTATTTTTCTATACCTGTTTATAAATGTTCTAGAATTAATTCTAAATTTTGTTTCACTTCTTCCTAAGTAGTATTTAGACTCTATGATAATAGAAGTCCTTAACACCCTATTAGTAAGTGGGATCAGTTACATAGATTTACATTTTACTTTTTGTCAAACCTTACTGTGCCATATACTTAAATGCCAAATTAAGTAGAAAAAAAAATCAGTCTAGTTCTCATTCCCACATTTGCAGCATATCTGTTTTAAAACAATATTCGAAGTTCTAGTATGACTGAATGTCAACAGCTCTTTTGTCTCACAAATATTCTCTCAGCACCTCTGTGTTTGCAGCATACCTTGAACAGTTCTAAGACAACTGCTAATGCCCTACTGATAATGAATTTATGTTCGTTTGTTAATCATCAGAATGATTTTTTAAATATAAAGATTTCTCCAGTATCGAGATGGCCATGCAAACTATTTTACCACAGCTGGCTGAGAAGTACATTTTTGTGGTTCTGCAAGCTGAGTCCTTTTTGTGAAAGTTTTCAAAAGAACAAGGAAAATGAGATCCCAGACATCTGAATCACCAGACAGTCAAAAAGAATTATGCATATGTTTAAGTATTTGACTTCCTAAAGCAAAAATATGGCATGCCAGTGACCCCTTTGTGTGTGCAGTTGGGAGCAGCCCATTCCAGGCTGCAACAGGCAAAGAATTTACGTCAGAGCCTAGTCCTTCATTCAAGCCCAACTGGAAGTCAATTTTTTAAGCAGAACAACAATTTAAAACCAAACACATCTTCTCCTTCTTCTCTGGACTAGGGACACTGACCTTATAAATATTTGAAATTCTTCCACTGCCTGTAAACAAAAATGGACTGCAGGCAGTCATGATCATATGTCACTCTGACAAAACATTCTTACTCCTTGGCTACTTTTTGGAAAGGTTGTTTGCTGTCAATCAAGTCACAAGTTCTGCTTATAATAATGGTGATGACATCAGACCTGTGGAAGAGAAGATTAGTATGGGGAATCTAAATATATAAACCAGAAGGTCATGGGACACTTCCAGTGTCAGTTGAAGTGGCCTCAGTTCAGTTTGATCAAAACTGGACTGATCCATGCAGGATTAAGAGGTTTATATCCTTTATGTACTTATTTATTTTCCCTATAACCAGTATGGCTTGCAGCCTAGCATTTTTTAAGGTGACCTGGATCTTTGATTTGTCTGACAAGAAAAGGTGATTGTCCCTCTTTTTATTTTTAGGTGGCCATTTATAGCCAGCCATGTTCAGTCTTTCCGGAGTGGGACTGGCCCTGTGGAGGCAGTGGGCAGGAGCTGCTCCAGAGAGCACTGGGGGTTCTGCCCACGCCTGCTTTTGCCAGTTGCTGTTTACAGAGGCCCTGGGCAAAAGGCCAGCTGTGTGCTAAGCCTCAGGTTGGACACAATGGTGGGCAGAGCACTGAGGGCACAAAGCACAGGTCAGCAGCTTTCCTGGCGGGCAGCAAAGGACTAAATTTCATTTGTCTGAAATGGGATTTTTGTTGTCCAGGGCTGCAGGACAAAAGGACTGCTCTCACCCTGACAGCTGGAATGGATGATTTGTGAAATGTATTTTTAGAAGCCTACATGTGTGCCTGCATTGTCAAACATCCAGGCAGCAGGAGTGGGTCAGGCTGTGGCCACGAGGGCTGTGACACACTGTACAGACTGTACAACACAGCCCCAGCCAGAGCTGTGTGACAGTGCTGCTCAGCTCCACCTGCACACACAACCCAAACACCAGGGCAACGCTGCTCTGCTCATCCTGCACTTCAACATGCTCTCACTACAGCATCCACAGTAATTACTAACCACAAAGGGAAAATCACTGCTGATACAATAGGACATTAGTGGTCAAGCCTGTTTTCCAAAATCACCCTGGTTTTCCCCACATTTCCTTTTCCTAAATGCATCTCCATCTGGTTAACAGAAACAACCTCTTGTGAATTAGGTTTTTCCTTTAACACACTCTTTAGGGATTATATTACTAACGTTCATCCTCCTAATCTTATCCCACACCTTGCTGATAGGCATATCCTTATTGACATCTGCACATGGCTATTGTGCCAGTGCTGCTTTTTTCCCAAGCTAATGACTTCTTCCTCCTACAGCCCATGACATCGAGTTGTACTCATAATACATTTCAAAGCTGCTTTCCTCTTTTTTTAAAAAAACATTGTTACATTTTTTGTTTAAACTGTGCACTGATTTCCTTCCCGTCCTATTCAAGGGAGGTCTTGGAAAGCACTTTTCTCATATATGTAACATCAATGGGGAAAACATTACTGAATACATCTATTCTATGCTGATCTACACAGGACTTTACCAAATAGTTAATCATACTACCATCTTTCAAAATAGAATTCACAAAATTTTAAAAATAGATGACTCAGTATAAATAATGCATTGTAAGACCTCAGAAAAATAATTTTAATGTACAATGTCACAATAGATACCTACACCACATATTTTCTAGCCCTTGAGAGTTCACTCTTTATTCTTCATTGGTTATTATACACTCTGTGGAATTGCATGTTTTCATGCCCTGTTTGTATCAGGAAGTGTGAACTTCCTATTTATTTCACAGTCTGTCTAAAAATCCTGCCATCTGGTAAGACATATTAACTTTAAGGCTACAACTCTTACATGTCCTTTGTGCCTTTATGATCTCAATATATAAATTTAATCTGCAGTAAATTTCAAATGAAATATCTGCTCATTAGAGACAGTTACTAAAAGTTGTTATACAGCACTGTAAAAAAACCCAACCCTACAACAATATGTAAATAAATCCAGGGAGCCGAAATAAAAAATATGACTATTGTGTGTAACTTAACTGTTAGCATTGACAGAACCAATCTGTGCACACTCCACTGAATACAATTAAATCAGTAGGATAACAAAATAGGAGTATATTTGGATACCTCCAGATAGTGAGAAAGAACAAGTTGGTGTATTGAACTGTAATAGGACTCAGTCTGCAGAACAGGCTTCTGCCTGTGAATACAGCGCACTTTAGTCAGTATGGCTCGTGTAGTTTTGGGATCCCTTGGTCAAACTGCATGTTGGTAAAACAGGGTGCAGTTAAAGAGTCGTGGTGGTGGCCGTCAGCTCCTGCAGCAGCACTTGCCAGCCGTTCCCCAGCTTTGTGTCCTGGAAGCAGCACACGACACTCCTGAGATGGCCAGGACCTGCAGGGACGTGGAGAGCAGAGGGGCCCTGGAGAGCAGAACGGGCAGCAGGAGCTCAGCAGAGCTGAGCTTGTTCTGGGCCAGGCCTGGCGGGACACGCAGCAAAGCCGAGCGACAGCGCAGGGCTCGCCTCGGCAGCCCTGGGGCTGTGTCCTCCTGCTGCAGGCCTGGCTCTGCTCAGCCTGACAGCCCCAGCGCAGCCCCGACCCTGCAGCTCCTCAAGAGCTGCTCAGGGGCTCACCCTGCCCACCCTGCTCCCCGCGGCCAGCACACAGAAGCATCCCGAAAAATACATGGCTCTTCATTCCTGAAAAAAACCCAAAAGCAAAACAACACTAAGTCAAGAAAACGAGGAATTTTGTGGGGGGTTTTTTAGATTACTTTTAGGTCTTGCCTCAATATCTGTCCTGAAAGGAAGTAAAATTCATCCCAGTACTTCATTTTCTCTTTCCATTCCTCTTCAGCTTCTTTTGACTCCCTTTACACTCAGTTTTCATAGCTATACCTTCTTCCAAACAAAACCTTGTTGAAAGCTCGTCTATCTTTTTTCAAAATCAATGTCTCAGCAACCATTTAGTTAAAAGCAGAAAAAAAAAGGTAAAATTTTTACCATCTCCAGCCCTTTATTGTACTCTTCCAGTACAAAGAATACTCAACACCTCTCTCTCTCTTGAAGGAGCCAACAATATGACAGCCTTCTGTTCCCTTGTGTCTTTCCAAGTGTTTCCCAGGTATCTCTTAATTTGAGGACTAAATTTACTGGGAAGAGACATGCTTAGTAGACATACAAGAATCAGAAGAGTTCAGAGGGAAGGCACTGATGAGAAGCCCGGTCTGCCAGCAACCATCTGTTCTGGAGAAGGAAACAAAGCCACAGATTGCTCCCAGGCAGCTCCCCACAGACGCTGCTTGAGGACTATTTCTAGCTTGTGGCTAGAAGGTGTCCAATAAATTGACAATTTCACTTCTTCCTACAGAGTTTTCTGATTAGCAGCAATGAAATTACTGTTATTTTCACTTGATGAGTATCATAGCCAAGTGTCTGGGTTTGGGGTTTTTTGGGGGGGAATTAGAGCCAGATGATTGGATGCTGAGCCCTGTAGGCAAAAATTTTGCTTACATGTATTTTAACATTTTTAACTACTCTCCTACTACTACACATTACCTTATTTTCTAACTTTACTAGACATTTCTGTACATCATTAAATGCTTGTTCCATTTAGAAGGTAAGATTCTAAATACGGCACAGAAATAAAAAGCAATCACATTTTACTAAGGAAAACAGGATTAACAGAGACTCTTTCTGTGGAAATAGGATTTGAAAATGCATCATTTTGTATAGCAAACTTTTCTATATAAAACCTGCATTAAGCCTGAGAAATAATATGAAACGAGTTTAAACTGACATCCTAGATCAGGCCTATTTCTGAACAATTCCTAAAGCTGGTAGGAATTGACAACTGACAATCCCATGACAATTATGTCAAAGGGATCAGTTTGAGATGATGTTTGTGCGTTTTACTTAATTCCCAAATAAATGCATTGAACACCAGTGTTAAATCCTGCAGTTTGTTAAGAAAGAGACTTTGGACAGAAAAGGAAAACAGAACTTTGCAGGTGCCGCTGGCGATCTCCATCTCGAACAGCTCTCCTGAATCGGGACGCTGCATCTGACCCCAAAACAAGAAAGTGAGAACCCTCATAATTTTAAGCTCATATAAAATATTCACTGCTTAATTCATCCCCTTCTTCCTTTTTGTGCCGCCAGGCCGCCCCTCGGGCTCTTCGCCCCGCACCCGGGGCCGGTCCCGGGGGCTCCGCGCCCCCCACCCGAGCCCCGCGGTGCCGCCGCTGCCGGCCCCTCCCGCCCC
>VXBC01005892.1:14319-60834 GCA_013399945.1 Ploceus nigricollis | reverse complement strand
GGCCCCCGGGCCGCTCCGCGCCCCCCGGCCCGGGGCCTGCGGGCAGCGGCGTCCCCGGCCGCTGCAGGGGCTGCGTACAGATTGTTCACCTGATGCGAGCTGCAAGTGCCGCTTGTTGGTGCCGAGCCTTATGTTGTGTGCATATGGTAGCTGCCAGCAGAAGAGGATAACGCATTTTGGGCTGTAGCTTAAAACTTTACCAATGCTCCCTTGTTTCTCCCTGCTTGAGGGGTTTTATTCGTTTGAGTGGAGAGGAAATGGGAGAGGTATGTATTTGTCGGGTGAATGTCAGCTTAGGAGCTTGAAAGCAGTCGGAAGGTCTTACTTGTTTTATGTGAGGTTATAAACCCTGTTACAGGTATAAATTGGCCGTTATTATTATCATTACTGTTTTTATAGAGGCACAGATGTCTGGGTGTTGTGAAGAGCGGCCATACCTCAGTGGTGAGTAGCTGCAATAAACTTGGTGTTACAGAGCGGCTCGTGCGGTGGCTTTGGAGGCACATGCAGCTGGCACGGCACTGAGGCTTGGCTCCCAAAATGGCACTGCATCTGTAACTGCCGGGGTGGCTGTTGGACAATCTCACATCTACAGCTATTGTTGCTGGATGTTTCTGTTTCCTCAGCTCAGTGCTGTCGGCAGTGAGGTAGTGGTGCTGTTGAGGAACTGTATTTATTTTCTGTGGGCACAGGCGGCTGAAGCTCCCCTTCCCTCACCTCTCTGAAGTATGTGGTATGTGTTGTGTGGCTCCTGGCCACATGAAGGTTTTGGTATGCAGCTCATGGGATCAGCAGTGTTGGCCCGTTTTGGTATGTGCACAGGTGCCGTTTGTTTATCATGGGTACCAACATGATTTTGCACTTGGCTCGAGTCTTCTGCTAGGCAATGTTTCTACAGAAGATAAAGCTGGACCCTTCTGTAAAGAATGGCAAGTTTTCCAAGTTCAAGACTTGCAGAAGGTTTTTCTTTCTTCCTGTATTTTCTGTTCTTTCCTTCCCAGCAGAACTTTCTAAGTATTTCATGTATGGCTGTGATGAAGGTGTGTTTCAGGTCAATGTATGTGTTCTTGGTGCTTGGAGGAGCCAGGCTGGGAGCAGCTCAGAGCCACTGCTTTCCATGCCCCTCTTGGTGCTGCTTCCTCAGTTGGTGTAAGGCAGGAATGCTTCTGCCGGCTGCTCTCAGTCTGCATCAGGAGTTACTCAGGGTGGTTAGGAAACTAGAAACAAGGCGTAGGGGGAATATTTTTCTAGTTGAAAGTCTGTTCTGAGACTCTGAAATTTGGCTAACAGGTAAATAATCCCTCATAAAATGTAATAAGGCAAATATATGCTACTGACATGTAAAACTGAAGTCTAGGTTTCTTCTGCTTCTTGGGCATCAGCTTGGATTTGGTCACTGGCATCTTATTTTTCTGAGGGTGTGCTGTCTCCAGCTTGAGATCTTTATTCCCCACTTCTTCCCACTATTTATTGTTTTTCAACAGCCCTTCTCCCTTAGCATACAAATGACGGCCAGTTTTTCTTTGCAGCAAAACAATTGTATTTTTCTGTCCTAAGTAAGCTTTTCTTTAATCCTGACACTGACAGTCATTTTAAGTGCTGCCACTTGCCTTGCTCAAAACAGGGTTATGTCAAGAGAAATTGTGCTGCTGCTGCTTTTGTTTATGTGGTAGTACTGTAAAAGGAAAAGACTTGTTCTTTGTACAATGAATGCTGGTACACCAGAAATCCTGCTAATGATAGTGATTAATGGGTGCTGCTCAAAATAGCTATCACTGCTGATGTGACTAATTGTGCTGTATGAAAAGAGCTCCTTTATTCCCCATAATCTCAAGGTGTTTCTAGAGTTTTAGAGAAGTGTCTGATCAGTGCAGACAGATAACTGCACAGGGAGATACAGAACTTGCTGGAGTGTGGCAGCTCTTGGGAGTGTGCTGCTGGGCTGCAGAGCCAGTCAGGGCTGAGAATGAGTATTTTCTTGTGGTGATTGTAGGTAGATAGAATATTATTGCTGGAATTGGGTGTTAGCCAGTGCAACAACCTACGTGTTGCAAACAATGCCAGGGTATTGTTAGTAGCTACAGAAGGGGTTTATATTTATGAAAGATGACATTTCCAGCAGCATGGGTAACCTCATCACAGGGTACTCTGCTGGGGCTACCTCTGAGGGCAACCGGCACTGCTGCACTTGACAAAAATCTGTGTTGTACTTGCTCTGCTCCTCCTAGAGCTTGGTGATGTGTCTGGATACCCTTCCCAGGCCTTTGGGCATCCAGTGATGGTGACAAGCTGCAAGCAATCCCATGCTTCTGGGCCATGGTGCATTCCAGGTTCTGTTTGGATTTTGTACGTGCTGGAAACTCAGTGGGGACTGTGGATCTAAACCGTAGGAGGTCCTGTGTCTTGATACCTGTAAAATCTGAAATTCTGGCTTGTAGGATGAAAACACGTTTTGAAAATTAAGTAGAATATGTTAAAGATGGGTTTCGCACTCACTGAGAAGAAGTTTGAAGTTGTGCTTGTTGCACCTCTAGCTTTGTGTTTCTTCTCTTCTGCTGTTCATGTACCTCAAGACAGTTTTACATTAGGAGCTGTTTAGACGTTTGTCCTTTCAGCCATCAAAGAAACCCTTAAGGTGTGTGGGGGGGAATAGGACACATTCCATTCACAAATTCTGCTTTGCAGGTTAATTGCCAATTTGGTCTGATAGGATTCCAGTCTTGTAGTGTTCTGTGGATAAACTGGTTTAGACCAGTCTGTGAATTTTGTCAAAATGGTGATTAAAACAAGGAGAGAAAAAAAGAATTTTAAAATGGAACTTTAAAATGGTAATTTTGGTGGTAATGAGGTCTGTGTCACTTTGAAGAGCTCTAATGTGACTAGCCAGATTGTTTTGAGAACTGTGGTCTTGGAATGTCAGTCTTGTCTTACCCTGCTGTAATTAATGAATTAGTGTGTTGGTTACTTAAGATGAATTTTGGGGAATTGATCTGTGTGATTCTGTTAAGGTCACAAGCTTTGCATGAGGCAAACCGACTTCCAGGGATTCAGGCTGGAGTGCTTTGGAGTAAAAGAAAAAGGAGTGAGTGTATGTGAGAAAAAGCAGAATAGAAGGTTTAGAAATGCTGGTCAGACTTTGAAGAATGACAGAAAAGGGCTGAAAAGGGGAATGCAAAGGACTCCGGGTGCAGCTAGGGGAGTCCTGGGGTGTCTGTGAGTGTATGGGTGGGTCTGAGGTGGGAGTAGCTGAGGCCCTGTGAGCCTTTCAGGCATCTTCGAGAGGCTGTGCAGCACGTCAGGCATTTTCCCAGCTGTGAGACTGCATTCCATCGATGGCAAATTGGCTTCAGTCTGGTGATAACATACGGCAGCTTATCCAACTCAAGTTGGAAGTGTGATATTCTAGGACTTGGCTTTGAAGAACCATTTTCACTAAGGAAATAAATATTCTTCCTTCTAAGGAAAGCCCTCACAGGAGAACATGATAGCACTGGCAGATAGAATTTTTGCTGTATTAGCTAATCAGCAAACCAAAAACTTAAAAGAAAATTTTGCTGTAGAGTAACTGCCCATGTTTTACTGGTAGGGTCACATTGACAAAATAATGCCTTAGGAAACATCTTCACAATGTGTCCCTAAGTTGTGACCAATTCCTGCTCATCTTTTTAGAAACATTTTCTCCCTGAAATATCTGATTAATATTTTCTGGTTTAGGCTAGCTAGATTTTCATTGTTCCTTCTTCGTGATCTTTTGTTGCTGGCTTTCCCAGCAAGTTTTCTGCTTTTTCAAGTGGTTGGGGGTTTGGGGTCAACGGGAGGACTCTGTTTTGGTTTATTGAGTCATATTACAGTGGGGTACTTGTCAGGCATTAACATTTTCTGATAAGCATTTCTGTACAACAGCATTGCAAAAGATAGATTCTTTGGAAAATTTCAACAGGAAAATTCTTCCACCACCCTGTCGGTCACTCCTCATGTTGAGCTATTCTATTTTTGTTCTTTCCTGACACTACGTATGTGCTGGTTAGAATGCTGTAAGGGAACATGTCAACTGGCTGTTTAATAGCAGTGTTTTAGGTGTGACTCTTGTTTAGTTGTGCTCTCAAAGTTGGCATTTAAATGGTACTGTCCAATTGTAGAAAATTCCTCGGGCTCTGTGTCGTGTACTCTGCAACCTGGGAGCAGAATAAATCTCCTCAACCTAAACAGCTTCTGAATGTAAGAGAAAGTTTGTTTCCCTTGATAGAAATTATAATATTGAACTTAGTTTCTTTAATGCTTTATTTTAACACATTTGGGGAACTCTCAAGCAGAGTTGTAGAGGAGAGGGTAGGAGAAGAGCAGGAAGAAGGGGCTGTGGTGGACCTTTTTTCCATTTCTCCACAGGCATCTCTAGTGTGATTCATTCATATGAGGGTTGTCTACCAATGAAATTTATCTCTAATCCTATCAGTAGCTGAGTGTTTTTAGTTTCCTAAGTAGATTACCTGACTGTCATAACGGGTATGTTTGTGAGTTTCTGGATGGTGTTGGGAATTCCTCTGGATTTACTGGGGTAAAATTACATCCTTTGAAGCGTGTCCACATGATTTGTCTCATACCAGGATATTCAGGGCAATGTTCCTAGGTATTTTTTAATGAAAGTTGAACTTCCTGCTCTTCTGTACATATTAGAGAAGTTGGTTGTGTACCTGGAAACACTTTGAGTCCAAGCACAAGGACTTCCCTGGAGAAAGATAAAGCACCTGAATGTCTGCAGCTCACATTCCAGGAAAATCTGGAGATCTTTTCCTAAGAGCCTAAGTACAAGGTTAATATTTTTTAAAGTCCCTTAAAAATATTTGAGGCTGGCAATCTCATCCTGAAGAAGCCAGATACTCTTTTTATATGATCATCTAACAAAACTGCTGAAAAGCAGAGAGAGCTGTGGTGCCTAGGAAGGACACACAGAGAAACACTCCTCTTCTTGAAAGGCTCTTCTCGTGTCTGCATCCTCACAGCTGCAGTGAAAGACTGGGGAATCACAGGGGAAGCATCACAGTGGGTAAATGTAGTTCTGTGCCAGACTCCAAAAGATTTGAGGAACGTAACCTCTTTCTGGTGAGCATTTCAAAATGTTTCTCAGAATGCTATTTGCAAGTCTTGCACCAGGTGGTATTGTATTATGTGGAAGGAGGAAGAATACAAGGAGGAAGAGGGTACCTAAAACTGCTCTTCTTCCAGTTCTGTATGTTCTTCATCAGGGGAACTTCAGTGTAGGATGAGTTTGTAATCTGCAAATGCTCAGAAGAAACCATGTTTGTCAAATGCAAGTAAAAATGAATGCAGGTGTTCATCATTTGTTAGAGGCCCCTGTGTTTGTAAAAGATGGAAAGATCCTGAGCAGAGAAGGTACTTGGTGGGAGGGGAGAGTAACAATGCTCCTTGTGTTGAGTGGTCTGCAGTTCTTGGTCCAAGCAGGAGTTAAGGCTAGGTGGTGTGGAATAGCATTAACTAAAACTGTGCAAAGACATTGTTCCAGATTCCCGCTTCATCAGTGCACGTTTCTGAGCCGCAGAATAAACTTTATTTAGCCTCTTACCAAAGACATAGTTAGGTATTTGTGGTTTTTCAGCTGAGCAACACAACTAGCAAATATTTGAATAATAAGGCAATAAGATCAACCCATTTTGCTGTATGAGATGAGCATTTGCAAGCAAGTGATGCAATCAAAAACTTTTAATATGATGATGAAAAATAGATCTTCTGCTAAATATGCATGTATTCTTTAGGAAAAACTAAAGCCTTTAATTTACTAAATAAACAAAAGAGAATGAAGAAACTTGGTAATGATCAGAATTTTGTTTTACTGAGTTCAGTTGTGAGTGGTGCAGATGAAACCAAGACTGCTGTTGGCAGGAGAGCAGAGATGTGAGTGGGTACTTGGACATTCCTTACGTACAGAGAGCAGACTGGGTGTGCTTCAGTAACTCATAGTGCCGTACAAATAAATTGTCCTTCCACCCGTGTGAATGGATGCACGTCTTCTGATAGAAACAAGGTTAAGGCTTTGGTGGTGTTACACTTGTTTTGGCTGTTTTTAAAGAGAAGTTGCTGAAGTTTATGTATAGAAGAGCAGGGGAGGTCAACTAAAAATTAAATTTCCTAAAGTAATGGAAGTGTATGTGAACTTCTAATTCTGTGGCTTATTTTTGTTTCACGCTGATGAAAATTGTATGGAGTCCTGGAAGGAAATGTCAGTTATTAGAACCAAACCCTGAAAAACAGAGCATGTTATAGCAACTTTGGGAACATGCTTGGTTCTGTATTAAAGTGTTGGAGAAGTCCTTACTCAAAGGAGTCTTTCTGTCTGTCTTGTATTGCTTTCAGAAGGAGAACGAAAACATTTTTTTGAGCAATCCTATTACATCTCATAATAAACTTCTTTGTGTAAACATTGCAATAATTTCCAGGGCAACAGATTGTGATGTTGAATTCAGCACTTTGACCTCATTCCAGGCCCAAAGAGGAGCAAACCTTGTAAAGTTTTAGGCAGGTATTACAAAATAACTTTGATAATTAGCAAATTTTATATAAAATTTGGCTATGAATTTAACACAGACTTGTTCATACCTTCTTCTTAGCAAAGATATTGTACAGATCCAGGTTATCAATGCTAATTTAAATGTTTTCCTTCACATGAATGACTATTTCTGTTTTAAGACCAAATGCTGGGTTGTGGGACAGTGTATGGTCTGCTTTGGCAGTCTCTGGTCAAGTGCACTTAGATCTTTTTCCATGTGCAAAAGTGGTACATCTGACCTGTGCTATTTTGAAGTAAATCTGTTGCTTGCTTTAGTGGTTAGAAAAGTTCCTTGGCTGGTTAAGTGAATCCATTGCTCTGCAGATGTTTCTGGATATGAAATCTGTTGAAAACCACTAATGATACATTTTTTGTTTTTGTATAGGAATGTTACATTTTTGTGGTGATGAATGGGTATGATAGATTAAATCTGTTGTTGACACACAAGATTTAGGGAAATGTTTTTTGGGTAAAGTGCATTTTCTTCCTTTGAAGATGCAGCAGGAAAGGAGCTTGTTTGGTTTTTTTTTTCCCAGTCTGAGTTTCTGGAATGGTTGGGTTGTAGGAGGTTTGACTGGGATTGTCTGATACAGTCAGACAAATGAATGACAGACCATGGTTTGCTCTGTACTTGTGCTTCTGCTGAACATGGGTTAGAAGATGAGAGTTCTTGTGTGTGTGCCCTCCTTTTCCATATTTCAGTGATCATCAGGGCCCTGTCAGATCACAGGAGCTGTCACTCAGCTGTCACTCAGCTGTCACTCAGCTGCCAGGTGGTTGCTGTGTGTTTGGGCACATTTCTGAAGGGTGTTCTTTGGCCAGGTGTGTTAGGTGAACGCGGTATGGGAATTGCTCTGGCTCAGGGTAGCAGAGGACAGGGCTGAGGAGCTCCTCTGGCTTTAAAGGTACAGTGTATAAGTTTAATTTGTTCTTAAACAGCTGCACAGTTTGTTGTTTATGCAATGCATTGATGGGGGGGTTGTGACAATTTGCAGTGATTTTTAAAGTAAGCTTCTCAAGTCAGTTCCTGAGGACATGTCTGTAGGTGGGCAGGTTGTTGTTCTTCAAGTTCCTCTATCCTTACCCTCTTATTCATGATTCCCTTGCATTTAGGGGGATTATTGACAGAAATGTCTGTCTAGACTGCCTTCTCTTGTGTTTCAGCATCTTTTGCTGTGTTTCACTTGAAAGGCCTTCATGGCCCTTAACTTTGTGCAGTGTGAGAGATGAAGACTGCTGCTGGTTTTATATGACTGACAACATTTGGCTTAATGTTGTCGTTTATTCTTTTTCCTGAGACATTGACATTTTTATGGGCTTTTTTTCAGCTCCACATTGCAGCCAGTGGGTGCTTTTCTCTGTCTGATGTCATATGTTGTTACTGGTATTTTAAGTTGTGTTCTGAAACAGGAGAAAATGACATATTTCAATCATTGCTTTCTGCTAAGAAGTTGTATCTGTATTTTGTTCTGTAATTGTTGTAGGACAAATGAAGCAGTTTCTTTCCCAAAATTCTGGTGGTTTCAGGGAGGTAATATATTGTGTCTTCTTTGCATATGCAGTTTGATATATTCTGGTCTGGAGCATGAGTTCTCTCTGCTGTGTTGATTGTATTTCGCTGCACGTGAAATGAAAGACCGAGAAAAACAAGGCTAAGTATAGTTTACTAAATGTTCTACACTACATAATAATGCTCCTTTTAATTTTGACTTAAAGCTTTGTAAGTGATCCAGTCTTTATAATCACGAGTGTTCCCAGGAAGGTGTGCTGTATTTCCGTTCAGATGATAAGTTATAATATGAATGCAGGGCATCTTGCATATTGCGTCTATGCTAAGTATTTTTCTCTAAAATGAATTCTAATATGAGCAAAGTTAAACTGGTATAATTTGGAACAGTGGACTTTAGGCAAAATTGCAAGTAGCTGTGTGTGAATATTGATTATTGTGCTCAGTAGCATGTGAAAGACTTCATCGTGCCTCAAAGCACTGTTGCCTTAGTGGACTTAAAATCCTTTATTTAGCTGTTGCTAAGGATTTGTGTTGAGGGGTTTTTTAATTTCTTCTTTTACATCACACCATTGACCTAAGTGCTGTAGTACACTGGCTTTCCCTGGCCTTACACTGTCACAGGCAGGTAGTGCTTTGGCCAAAGGATGGTGGGTTTCTGTCTGAAACAGTCCAAACCTTGTGATCTCAGAGGACCCACTTCATATATTCTAAAAAAAAACAGGGAATGGATTTGCAGCTGTAGAATGACCCTCAGAGGAGGGAAACACTTGGCAAATTGACTTATATGTATCAGTGTGTCCTCAGGTGTAAGATGCCTTTGTCTTAACTGCTGGGTATTCCAGCACGGCAGGTCAGGTGTTGTGTACCTCTTTGGTAAGAACCAGCATTTAAAGGACTAAGACTTCAAAAGTGATGCTTTGTAGTTGATGTAAAGGGAAGAACTGGTTTTGGTTTTCACTGGTGAAATGATTTCTTTCCTAAAACTTCTGCTTCATGTTCTTCCTTATGGAAGGTACTGCCTCATCCTGGGCTGGTGGGGAGCTGAAGGTTGTGTGGCAGGTACTTGTGGCTTACTTGCACTTACACTGCAATACCTCTCCTTTTTTTGTTTGTATTCTTTTCTTTGTTCAAAATGTTGGGTTTTGTTCAATATGAGAAGAGTGTAGTAAGAAGCATAGCAAAGCAACTGCTCATAGTCATGAACTCAGTAAGTGAGACTATTCAATGTAATCTTTTAGAATTACAAATATTAGGTAAAAACCCCTTTCCTTTATGAATAACAAGTTTAAATCTGTCACTTTTCACAAAAGCATGTAGTGATATGACAAGGGAGAATGGCCTTTGCTTAGATTAAATATTAGGAGGAAATTATGCCTTGTGGGGGTGGTGAGGCCCTGGCACTGGGTGCCCAGAGAAGCTGTGGTTGCCCCATCCCTGGAAATGTCCAAGGCCAGGTTGGATGGGCCCTTGGAATAACCAAGGATAACTGGGATAGTGGAAGATGTCTCTCTGCCCATAGCAGGGGTGGGATGAGATGGGCTTTAAGGTTCTTCCATCCCAAAACATTCTGTGAATTCAGGATAGCATAAGTCGGGTATTTACAACATTGGTATATGACAAAAACCTCCATGCCACAAGATTTTTTCATTGATGCTTTTTCTTGAGCAGTTATCTTCTAGGTGCTTACTAGTAGAGGTTGCTTAATTTAACATTGAAATAGTTTTTATTAGTAGTAAATAAGTGTCAGTTCTGACTAATAAAAATCCATTGTTGTGACCAAAGTGTGGACAAAGAAATGACCCCTAAACAGAGTGTATGTTTCAACTTCAGAGGCAAAGAAATGCCAGCATAATCACCTGAAAAATATGAAAAACAGTCCATTGAATAATTTTGTTTCAGACAGAATAAAACATTAGCTGTAAGAGGAGCTAAGGTTCCATTTTACAAGTAACTCTGCTGTTTAAAGTGATTTGCTGATAGGCATGCAGCAACTCAGAAAGCAGCAGGATGCCTCCCTAATAGCATTTGAGAGCCCTAAAATATAGTTTCATCTGAATTTTGAATAATGTTATATTGATATGCTGTAAAAAACCCATCAGTTTCATTGCCAGGCACAGAATCATCTCATTTTTTTATGCTGCTGAATCCAGTCGCTCTCCTTTCCCCCTGTGCTTATTTTTGTTCTTACTTTTAGTTTTACCTTTTTTTTCCTGCTTTAAATTTTAATTGCCATATAAAACTCTCCTGATTGTATGTGTTACATAGTGAGGATTGGAATGTTAGCTGAAAGATGGGGAGAGGAATCTGCCGTGCTGAAAATGCAAAAGATTTCCTGTTATTGTTACTCAGTTTGCTGCGAGTTAGTGTCCCTGGGGCAGCTGAAGCACTGCTTAAACTCTCCTTGCTTCATGTAAATGCACAAGTGGTAGCAGAGGATAAAACCCCTTGGTGTATCCAATAATACTCTGATTGTGGTTAGTCCCAGTTCTGTCTTTAGAACACATTGTTCCTAATAAAATAAATGCACAAAGTGGTATGGCTTGCTCCAGCTGCAGAGCGTTACTGGATGCTTTGAAGGAAGGTAATTATTTTATTTATTTCTAGACTTGAAATGTTGAGAAAATGTCTCATTGAAATTGGACTCCCTCAGTGGGCAGAGCATGCATCGTGCAGTGTGCACGTTGCAGGCATTGTTAGGTACATGCAGGAAATCCATATTTTGTATTGCTGTGGATAAAACCAAATCTATAAATACCTCAGTGTGTAGTAAGGATGCTTGTCCAATACTGTGGGGTTTAAGATGGCTGGAGTTAATCTAAAAGTAGGGAAAAGAAATGGAAAATAGACCAGTGTTGTTGAATTGGGAGCAAGAAAGCAGCATATGTTTTTAGTGTTCAAAATTTGCAGGAAAGTTCAAACTTCATGTTATAAATAGAAATGCAGAAAATAAATGTGGCATCCCTGTGTTTATGCATTATAGTGTTCCCTGAGAGGTTTTTACAGGTACACATTGTGGACTTATGTAGAATATAGATATTGCAATTGCCTAATAGAATAATTCTAAAAGCAGAGCAAAATCCTTACAGAGCTGTAGAAGGAAGGAGTATTGGTGGAGCAGGAACACAGCTCCCTGTTTTTTCCCATCTAGCACTGTGGGAGACAGGAGTGGATGGAAATCCTCCTGCAGAAGCATTTGCTGTTTTGTTTGGTTGTGCTGTAGCCATTGGCACTTCCTGCTGCCATCAGTAATTCAGGGGCACAGGACACACAGGTTCCAGTTTTTGTCAGAGCCTGCCTAATGGGCAAAAATGTGGAAGAAGGGGAATTATCGTTAAATAGAAAACATAATAAAGAACTGCAGTGGAGGTTCAAGCCTTAGATGTCAAGGTCTAGCAGCAGGGTTCTTCTCAACCACTTCATTGTTCCCTGGGCTCTCTTAACTGTGCTGCTTATCTTAAAGCAGATGCAAGGGGAAATTTTTTCCTAAATAATAATTTCACTTACCTTCTCCAGAGCCATTGTGGAAGTTGTTGTTTCCATAATACTGATTATGGAAGAGCGTGGGCATTGAGTTTTGTCCAAAATGAGCCATAACTGCTGTGTGATGGTTCCACTGGAGCTGGAGGGACTTGGAAGCAGTGAGTGTGTGGGAAGGTCGTAGCTGAGATCTGTGTTCAGATAGAAAATTCCTGCTGTGGTTCTTGAGGGGGGTGGATCTGCAGTGTCCTCCCAGCAGGCTCCCTGGCAGGGAGCTGTGTCAGCTCAGCCAGGGGTGCTGGGGAAGTCCATGGCAGGTAGCAGAGTCACGAGGCACAGTGGCTAATTCAGTGTTTGCTAGATCACGTTGGTATCCTTGTGGATCATACTTACTAGTTTAAATGGAGTTGTTCAATTAATTTTTAAGCGTTAGTTTAATGACTGTGTTGTTAAGTATCAAAGAAAACCATCAGGCATGGGTGCTCAGTGTCCATTTCACCGTGCCCCAGCATGGACAGCAGTGATAACGGCACTGCTGCCAGCACCTGCTGGCTTACCTGGTGATGCTTGAGTGCTCCAAGTGAAAGGCTGATTTTTCAAAAAATAGTTCTCAGGTTTTCTTTCAGAATTAAAAAAAAAATTGCTAAATTTTCAGTGAGCTTCAAAGCTTTTCATGTGCTCATTAGTAATTGGAACGTTTCCTCTAAATGATTGTGTGTTGGAAGGTTGTTTTGACTTAGTTGAGTGTGCATTGCATGCTTTATTGGAAATGAAGGCACAGTTCAGCATGCAGCTCCAGCCTGCATCAGTGACTGTGCTCCAGGAGCCCTTTCCCTATGAAGTAATGATTTTAAATGGTGTCAGGTATGGATTCACTCTGGTACAACTTGAGTTTCATTCTTTATGACTAATGAAGAATATTCTTAGCATAACTAAAACCACCTGTGCTGTGTTCCCACAAGTTTGTGAAAGATGGGAGTGGAAACAGTGCTGAAAAATTAAAGACTTTATTGCTGTCCTCGATGAAGACTTAGAATTGCTTCAGTACCTTTCATAGTAAAGGCAGAGACTGTGGCAAAATTAATTTATATTTACATTGACAAGCAATATTATATTAGTTCTTTAAATGATGCATTTTATTACTCTGGTGGCCATAAAAGGCTTAATTAATTCAGTATTTTGAAATAGCTGGGTTAATGGACAGTGCTGTTGTGATACTCTTTTTCCATTTGACTAACAGTATCCTTTTGAAAACATATTTTCACATATTTTCCTAGTGGCATGATAAATTTTTGTGGCTGTCATTCATTGACATGAGAATCTCAGTGAGGTTTTTTAAGATGTTTTGAGTCCTCATTTTGAGGTGTGGTAGAGAAGTTTTCAAATGCTGACCCTTAAGACTCAATGAAGTTACCATTCAAAATATGGGTTTATAAGATCTTGTTTTTGCTGAGGGATGAGGCAGTCCTGACTTGTATTTCTTTATGTTGACAGTGTAATTTTATCTATTTTTTTAAAAAAAGGAAAGAAGGTATTGTTGTCCCCCAGGAGTCACCTTGGAATGAATCTCATGGGCTGCTCCTGGGTGTGCTGCTCCTGTCATTGATAACTTCTGTTTCATGATACCCAGTGGTGGATAAATATGTTAATGAGGTGACTCTTGACTTCACAGTTTCTCTGTTGTTTTTCAGTCCATTCCAAAATCCAGCTCTACTGCCTTAAGAAGTTCTCACACTTGATTTTCTCTAGTGTGGTATGTGTTCACTTATCCACTTCTATTCTTAATTGCTGGAGGCAGTCCTCCCACTTACACTGTTCAGTTTGTGTGGAGCTGGTAAGAAATTCAAATGATGCCCTGCTGAGAATAGGATGGAAGCAGAAGGAGTGGGAGAGAGAAGTAGAACAAACTGATGGTATTTACTAGAACTGCCTGTGCAAAGTGGTGTGAAACAGCCCATATTGATTGTCAAGCACATTGATAAGGTATTATATGTAAAAAAATTAACATATTGTGTCATAACACCTAATGCCATGGTTCAAGGATTATTCCTCTTTCTTAATTCTGCTTCTGTGATCAAAGTGTCCTGTAACTGATTATGTCTGAGATATAATTTGGAAAGTAATTTTGTGAAGTACTAGTGGCAATTTCTTTGCTGTTAGCATCCTAGTCTGGCTAATTCTCTGATTAATCAAGTCATATCAGTATAGTTGGCCTTGTTCTGAAAAACCTGCTTCTATCTTGGTGTGTTATAGGTGTTTTGGGGTGTGGGTCCATGGGAATTCCCTTTTCCCCCTCAGTTTCAGTGAGGGTGGTCCCGAAGGGGCAGGGAGCAGGTTGGCTCCTCTGTGCAGGGTGAGCACAGCCCTGGCTCAGCAGTGCCCAGCTCCCCTCTCTCCTGGGGTGCTTTCTGGGGCTGAAATCCTCATGTTGGGGTAGGCAGAGGCGTGCTCAGAGTGGCTGGTGCAAACCCGGCTTGTACCTCTTGGCAGCGCCAGGAGGGCCTGGCCATGTCAGGCTGCAACCTCCAGGCTTGGGATGTGTCCTGGAAACTTCTTGTTTTTCAGCACTTCAGAGACAGAAGAACCTTTTTCCATTCCTCTGGGAGCTGTTCTGTATCAAAGTGTTTTTGCGGGAGAATTTGTTCATGGAAAAACATTTGCCCTAGCAACTGTACAGATCGGGTATAATTGGTAAAAATAGGAAAGAGGGTTCTGGATAGTGGTCATTAATTAAAAGTGGAGAGCTTGACCACTGCCATTGTGGCCTAGATGGGGTCTGGTCCAGTAGGGCACTTTTAATTGGCTTTGTTTAACAAACGCTACAGAATCAATGGCAAACAAAGGACATATTTTGTCATTGCAAAAACCCAAACAAAGTTCTCATAAATAGATGGTGTCAGATGAGATTTTGTAACAAACCCCTGTAATTTGTAAGACTTTAGCTTAATGTCCATAGATAGTCTCTCAAGTATGAATAATTGCTGGAAGTTAATGCTCTGCATGGCAAACTGCCCTGAAGTGCAGATCTGTTGTATTTTAAGGTCTTAGATAAACCTTCCAACAAATTAAGCTGTTTCTTTGCAGGGCAGTACTGACAGTAGTATTTAGTATCTTTTCCAGAGAAAGCTTTAAACCTGTATTGTATAAATACATTGTTTCTAATGCTCTTAAAAGCAATGTTAAATTGTCCTCAACAAGAAACATATGGCTATAAATTCTGACATACTCCATGTGCTGTCTTGACTGTCGGAAGCAGAGTGTGCAATGTGGAGGATATTTAATTTAAAAAATTGGGATAAGGGTCGTGAATTGTATGCTAGAAATAGAAAATAAGATTAGAGGTTATGTTTCAGGCATGGAGCTGTCTCTGGGGGGGGAACAGAACAAGGTTACTTCAAGGTTTGGAGCCTGGCTGGGGGATGGGAGAAGGGAGGAAATCCAACAGTGGCTAAAAATGGTGCCTGGGGGAGTTTGTAGTAATCCACACAATAGGAATTGCCAGGCTGAGGATTGCCCTGCTGCTGAGCCTTGTGCATTGTAGCCTTCTCCTTGCTGGTGCCAGATTAGTCATGGGCAGTGCTTGGTACCAGAGGGGGGGTCCTGGCGCCAGCACAGACAGTCCTGGTGCTGAAAAGGTCACTTTCTCTAAACCTGATACTGGGGAAATGTGTTTGGAAGGTGCCTGGCCAAATCCTTGGTAGATGCATCAGCTGGTATTGAGACATTGCTTAAATGGATTTGGCATCTTTGCAATGTCTCGTGGCTGGCAGAACTTTACTGTGTCACTGTTAGTGCAGCAGAAAAGCCCTTTGTCAATAAAAGCTGCTGGGGAGGAGTGTCAGCATGGCTCAAGTCACCTAAATAGAATTTAATTGAAGCTTAATCTTTCATGTTGCTAATAAATTTTAAGTATAATTGACACATCAGAAGATACCATTTAAAATTTTAATGTTTCTCTCCTGTCTTAGTTTGTGAACAAAATCCAACTTTTTTAAGGAGTATGGAGAGGTGCCCTAGCATGTATTTGTTTAGGTGTGGGCTTGGGATCTTCTACTTGGGTGTGTGCCCCTGTTGGGACCTGGTGCTTCAGGGGGAGCACACCTGAGGTTTCAGAAAGATCTGAAAAATAATCAAAGTTTAAATCTCCAGGTTTGCCTCTGGATGTTGTATTTCTACTGAATAGATTAATTCCCTTGTGTTAATTTGTTTTATGGATTAAAACATTACATTTGTTTCTCTTTCAAAATGCATTATACCAGCATAAATATCCCATTGTATCCTCTGCTGCACAAAAGAGTTCTTGCACAACCCAGTGCAGAAATATTTGGCACATAACCTGGTGACAAATCATGCCTATGATTGAGGGCTTAGTTGTTTATATAAAACTACCAGTACTTTTAATTTCAGGACATGGTAAAGTGGTGTGACTGTGTTTTATATGTTGTAGATAAGGATTGATAATTATTTAACTACTGATGATTTTATTGGGAAATATTTGAGAGTTCTTTGGTGAATAATTTTCAAGCTAAGAACAAGGCAATTGTTTTAAAGGGCAAGAATCCCATTCCATCAGTATTTCTGTGCACATCAGTGTGACTTTCCCTGCTGTATGGTTAATGCAGAGCTCAGGGCCGGGAGGGAGGAGAGCGCCGGCAGAATTCCGTGTGTGCATTTGTTAGCGAAGAGCTCCTGGCAGAAGTTATTTATACTCCTTGGTAGCATCTACACCAGATTCATTTTCCAAATGTGTAAATCTGTTTGGGTTGAAAGAAATTAACTTTGTTTTTCAGAATGTTAACTCTGTTTTGAAAGAAGCAGCAAAACAATTGTTTAAAATATTAAAATACTTGCTTTTCTCAATGAAAGAAAAATAACTTTAATCAAGCTAGTTTTCATAGGAAAAGCATATAAAATGTAATGTAACTAATTGCTTTTGAAGACAGAAATTTCTTGCAGCTTTCTCTGTGTAAGGAGTGGATGGAGGAGACCCAAGGTTGCTGCAGAGTTCCTCAGCATGCAGCTTTCTGATGTTGACCTGTGGCTTATTTTGGCATTTACGTTGTGTGAATGAAAGGCAGCAAATTATTGTGTGGACTGAAATAGCAGGTGGGATTACTGGAGCAGCTAATGGAGGGCACTGGAATCTGGAGTCTCAGCACTGGGAGCTGCTGCTGCTGTGGCCTTGGCTGGGCCAGGGCAGGAGGAGGATCCCTCTGTCCCCAGTGCTTGTGCCTGAACCAGCTGTTAGCAGCATTTAAGACTGAGCAGCTCGGGCAAGGATTTTTTCAGTTGTCTGCTGTGTAAAGCAGGCTGAACAGCTCGATAAGCACTAAGCTTTGGGTGGTCTTCAAGGGGGAAGTGTTGCAGGTGGCAAGTTTGGGCTCTGTCTTTTCCTTTGAATTTGTATTAGAGATTTATAAAATGAAAGGGTGCTATATTTGATCTTATAACTAATCCTATTTTGGCCCCAGCTATGCAAGATGAGTTAGGGCTATTTTAAAAATCTCATCTATATTTAATTAAGCTTTAAAAATTCTGGCCTTAATGAGGAGGTGAATTCTGTGCCCAGGACACACAAGCAGCTTTTTTGATCAGAAAAAATGAGGAAAGGTTATGAAGTATGCATGCTACTGCTTCTACTTTGCTAATCTTTATGATCTCAAATTACTTGTCACCACTGTTCCTTCATCAGCTACAGAGATTAGTTCTACATATGATAATATATTACAAACCATAGATTTGTTAGAAATAAAGCATTTTGACAGTTCCAAAAGTCTCCTGTTACAAAGGTCTAGTTCAAGAATAATTTTTAGAATTAAAGTGAAAACTACTCCAGCTACTACTATTTATGGAATTGCTATTTACAGTAGTATTATGTTTTTATAGTATTATGTACGCACTAATGTTTGGTTTTGTTATGGAGAGGGAGACTGTAATTCACACTGGATTGCTCTGGTTTATTCATATCCTGTGACAGTGAATCAGATACTGCTGTCTGTATACAGACTGAATTGCCAGCCAGCTTTGGGCCCAAATATGGTAAACATAATTATGTTCATTTGCTGTAAAAATACTTTCTCCTTAGTTTAACATTTTCATGATTACAGTTTTCTGGTAATTCCATAATTTTCAACATGAGAGGGATATGAAAGGCGTAATCATCATGTCTCTCTCTTCAGTGTAGAATATAGTTTGTTTTCCTGGGCAAAACTCCAGCTGTTCAGTGATGAATTTACTGCTGCTCAAATACAGTGAGCCCATAAAGCATTTGGAAGGGCTGTTCCTGGGACAGGAGCTGTGCTGTGGAGACAGAATCTCTGTGTGCACACACAGCAAAACCCTGTGGCTGCAACTGTCCTGTGGCACTGAGGGGATGTGCTGATGTCAGTTTTTCTGATATGGACTCCTGATTCTTATTTTTGGAAATGAAATTAATATCATTTCAGAATACTTAATACTTCTCAAGTAGGAAACTTTCAATGAATGAGTTGGGAGAGCATTACGATAAAGCTCCGACTCTGTACTGAAGAGAACAAATATTAATAAATATTGGATTAGGCTTTAATTTCTGTCACAAAGGAGTGTTTATGGTAATAATTATTAAATGTAAAAGAGGATAGTTTCCATGTGGAAATACATGCTAGTATGCTACTTCATTTATACAGGGGGCTTAGGATTGGTATATTTAATACAGCTAAGAAAGTGCATTTGCAGGGTTTTTCATTGTTTTGATGTAGTCTGGTATCGAGAATGTTGTAGATGAATTCTGTGGCAAGTGTTGAGAATTCAGGAGCAGCATAGTAATTTGGGTAAGGAAAGATTGTTGGTGTTGAGTTACTCCAAATGTTTTGAAAGCTTTCATCATCCTTGCTGCAAACAGGCAAAAAAAATCACATACAGGCTTTACAGGATTTGCTGTATATAATCTGTCTCATGTTTCTAGTACTCAGAACTTCCTTCTTCATAGAAGAGCTTTAAAAGTGTAGATGATCTATAATTTTCTCTCCCTTGAATAACTGCTTTTATCTAACACTACTGGAATAATTAAAATGCCTACTGAAGTTACTGAGTTTGGCTTTTTAGAAGTTGCATAGCATCACAAACTCTTAAAACAGTTTGGCTTAGAGATACTTATTTCAGTGGGAAAATTCAAACGTGTGTGCTGGGAAGTGCAAGTCCTGGGGCATTTCTGAAATGTGGTATCTGTGTTTGCAGGAGCAGCAGAGCGGCTGCAAGTCTGAGAGGGAACAGCTGAGCTGGGATGAGGAAATGTTTCTGTTTGCAGAGGAGTTGTAAACAGTGTGTCCTTGTGGCACTTCTGTCGTTGGGACTGTTCCACTGCCTTCAGTGGTTGCTGGGGGTGGAGAGTGACAAAGTAAATGTGGCTGATTCGGGCTCCAGAGCGGATCCATCTCAACCTCCTTTGTCCCTGGAAGGTTATACGTGGATATCTACAGAAAGGCAAGAGCAGGGTGAATTTGTGGGCAATACTGATTTAAAACTGTTCTGAACAACTTGCTGCATCTGGGATTTCCTGAGCCTGTGGTCAGACTGTTCAGTAACCCAAGTGAGCCCCTCTGTCAGGGAGGGTGATAAGAGACCAGAACTGCACACTAAATTTGAAGTGTGGGTAAACCATGGATTTATGCAGTGGCATAAGTATGTGTCTGGCTTTTCCAACATGGCTGTTCCCTTCCAGATCTATTCTTCTGACTCTGCCATTCAGCATCAGGCTGATGTTTAGCAAAAGCAGTCAGTTGTAGCACTGAGATCATCTTCCTCGATGGTCATGATCAGACCAGAGCCCATCATTTTGTGTGTGAGGTTCGGATTATTTTTCTGTGTATGAGTTGGTAAATTTATCCCTAATTAATCTAGTGTCTTTAGTCCCTTAGTCCTATATCTATATCTATATATATGATGTGTTAGAGCATGCAGTATGTCATGCCTGAATAGTGTAGTATTGACCTGGGTTCTTATTCCCACTTGTCTTTCCAAGTCTTGTTTAAGGTGTGATTTGTTCAGGACAATGAAAGCTTCCTCAGAAGAACCTAACTGTTGAAGGAAGATGTGTTGAAGAATGTCTGTCATTTATTTTTCTATGTACTTGGTCAAAGAGTGGGAATTACTCCCATTTTTCTGAGTGTGGAAGCTTTTTCTGCAGTGTTTGAGTCCGTGGACAAATCCTTTTAAACTGATGAGACTAAAGCTCTATGTGGAGCCTTCTGCCTGGTGTCTTGATCTGCACTGACTCAGCAGTAACTGAGCTCTTCAAAGTGATTTCCTAAACCTCTTTAACGAATTTTAGTAGAAATTTTTAGCATGGATCTTAAAATGTGTATTGAAACATCTCTTCCCACTTACTGAAAATTAAGTATGACATTTGCTTATGCTGGAAAGCTGCAATTGGTGGTGTAACAAGGAGTTTAACTCTTACCTGACTGTGTGGGAGATACCACTAACTGGACCTGGAACTAAACATGTGCCTAAGTTCATTGCTGAAGTGAGCCCAGAGGTTTAAGATGTCTACTGTAACCTCATGGGATTGTAGGATGGTTTAGTGTTGGGCTTTTTTGTTGTTGTTTTTTATTGTATTGTGTTCACCCCCCATATGAAAGCTGGTTTTCTGCATAAACTTGGAAAATGGTGATTTTTGGAGTTTTCAGTACACAACTGAGAAACAATTAAATTTGTTTTCTTAATGCTTGTTTGTCCAGCTAAGTTTTAAAAAGAAAACACCATCCTAGACTCTGTGTTTATACTTTTGAATACACTAATCAGGAGTGACAGAGTGAAGAGGAATTGCCATGTGGGTGGCTTCTGCTTCCAAGGACTTCAAGTGTGGATGTGATGTGCTGGGTGGGGCTGCAAAGACAGACTTGGGAATTGTCTCAGGTGGCCATAACTGGACCAATGTGCATAAGCCTGACCAAGTAATATTCCTGTTCCACATATGCTTAATTGAATATTTCTCCAGCTCAGCCTTTCCTTCCTGACTTCCCTTCAGCAGGAAGTGAAATCCGTGGCCTAAAAAGATCATTTACAGGAACATGTTAACTTAATCTCAGGGCTTTAAGGTTCTTGTCTAGTCTAGTAATTGTCTAGTAATTGTCACTGTCCCTGGGTTGAAACCCGTCCTGCAGTTGTTGCCTCTGTTTGGAAGGGAAGTTTATTTTTCCCACGGATGGCTGTCCATGTGCGCGGGTGTCTCTTCCTGAGCAGTCCTGGAGGATCAAAGAGTTCTATAGGTGAGCTGTTCTGGGAGGCAGAGCTGTGCCTTTTCTACAGAAATTTGTGCTGCTTATGCTTGTTCTCAGTGTGGTCCCACGAGCTTTTTCCTCATCCTAGCACATTTTCCAACTCTGCTGGGGGAGTGTGCCTGTGGCTGGTGGTGAGTGCACCCTTTTGGGAGATGGAGCCTGGAGTCTCCCCTGGCTGACAGTCATGTGTGGGAATTTCTCTTGCTGTGTGCAGGGGCTTTCTTAAGCTGCTCTCCCAAAAGAATGGGCATTATTTTGTGGGGGACCAGCTCCCCTTTCTCTTTTCAAAGGGGAGCTGGTCCTGCTTTCAAAATAAATAACGTAAGCACCTATTGCCAGGGCAGGATTGAAGCAGTGATCCTGATCTGACACAGGCATCTATTTTTGACATTGGAGGAGGCACACAAGGCTGAAAGAAGCTCTGATTTAACACATTCCTTTCACCAGCTTTTCCTTTTGCTGTCATATCTTGTTGCTGAGACTTGACTTAGTGCTGTTTCAAGTGTTACGTGTTTTACTTCAAACAAAATGCAAGAAGTCTCCTGAAGGACTGTAGGCTCTTCCTTGGAAAAATCCAGCTCACTGAGCTGACAAGTCTGAATCTGACTGAGGGACACCTACATTCCATGTGTATCTTTTAGGGAGTGTAGTTACACAGGTTTATAGGGTTTTTTTCTGAAGGGCTAAGATTTGGAAGTGAGGTGGTGTAGACCTGAGCAGGCAGGACCCTCTGTACTTACCTAACTCCCCAAATTTTCTGTTCTTCAGCCTTTTCCAGTTCTCTCTGAGTGGTTTGCATGACAGAATTGTTGGTTATTTTTATTTTTTGGGCAGGGCACGGACATATTTTTGTCTTTGCTTGTCGTTTTGGGCACCTAACAGAAATGCACCCCGACAGGATTTTTCAGTACAAATGCAGAAGACAGAAATCAGCACAGATAATTTACTGTTGTTGCTTTAAGGAGTGTCATTTTGAAGGGAAGAAAACTCCAGACAAAAGCATAATAAATTAATTCAGAGACTGTCTAGAAACACTACGTAGATATATCATCAATGAATTTGGTCTTTTTAGTTAATAAAATCAGGTTGCTGGTTTAGCAGATCTCAGTGCTTTGGTTGGTAATTGCTTCACTGCTAACTTGAGAGCAGATTCCAAATTAATAAATTACTCTGTTGAAATTTGAGGTGCTCAATTTGATTCCAGTTGAACTGTGCTAACTGCACGGGCACTGTGGAGTGTGTTCTGGGAGCTCTGGTCCCCAGCCGCGGCAGGGAGGACACGGGGGCACTTCCAGGGTGGCTGCTGGCACCCATCTGCCCCCAGAGAGCCGGAGGGTGGGCTTGGTGAGCTGGTCTTGGGGACGGGACACCCTGGGAGAAGGGTGTATCCAACAGGAGCTTCATGGATTCACTAAGGATTCACTTGACTGCTTTTTTGTTTTGGTTTGTTTTTTTTCCTCCAACTGTTCTGGGCGAGCAGCCAAAAAGGAATCCCAATGAGCAATTCATGAGCTAACAAAAACTAAAATGATTTTGGTATAATGGTGTGTTTCTGCCTTTCCTCCATCCTCCTCTAATAGGAGATTTTTACAACTTGGGTGACAAAAAAACCCCAGAGTAAAAAACCCATCCAGGAGGTGCCTGGGTCTCCTGGAGGCTGCAGCCCACCCCCTTAGAAAGCCTTGGAAAGCAATGCTGGTTTTCCATCCTGGATCTGTAGCTCCAGCCCAGGAGCAGTCGGGGTTGGGTGAGGAGAGTCCTCTCCCTGCTGGCATTCCTGGGCTGCTGGGGCTCTTGTCCTGTGCCTGTCCTGCCAGCTGTGGGAGTGGGTCTGGAAAAACCCTAAGCCTCGTTTGCCCTGGTAGTGAAGATAATCAATACTTGTCAACCCCTATAAAAGCATTTGCATGCTTTAAGTATTTATGATGTGTTGGTAAGAAATTCCAGGTGCAGAACAACTTGATTGATATCAGAGGTGGGCACATATTTTCTGCCAGTCAGCATTACTTGAAGGTGGCTCTTCTTGTTGACTGAGAAGTTTAGTTTTTGAAATGTAGTTTCAGCTCTTGTATTATTCTGAAAAGTTTTATGTTCAAAACAGTCTTTGAAAATGAAAAGAATTTTTAAAAGCCCACATACATTTCATTTGATGCGTTTGCTCTTCATGGGTGGACTGAATATATTAGACAGGTGCCATTCCTGTGGCAATTTTAATATTAATAGATGTGCTGTATTGATGAGAGTAGTGGAGAAGTTGTAGTCAAAGTCAGAATTTAATTAATCAGGTTGAGATTTGTTGCTGAAATTAGAACTGTTCTTTATACTGAATCCCTGGTCTGTGGATTCCAATTTCTAGTATTTTTGAATAGATATGTTTTGTAGATGTAATCCATCTTCAGTTTGGGAGACTGTAAAATTAATCAACTCCCAGTTAAAAATGTGATGTCTGTCTTGAAATGCCTCCCAAAAAGTAGCTGGGGATACCTGACTGTCATTTTTAACCTGATTATTTATGAGGATCCTGAAAAATTTACTTGGAGGAGTTTCCACCATCTGTTTTAGTCCACTTGTATTGTTCCCTTGGCTTAGTGACCCGTGTAGAAGGAGGAGCAGGAAGGGGCCTGTTGCTCCTGCACAGCCCTGGCTGTTCCCTGGGGTGCAGGCTGGCTGTGGCTCACCTGGGCACGCTGGTGCCACCCTCTGCCAGGCTCCCACCTGGGACTCCTTCCCATTTCTCCTGGGTCAGTAATGCCCCTGCTTTCAAACCACACTGCTGCTCTGAAACTTCCACAGTCAGGACTCTCTGTGCTGCCTTCTGAAGCCTTGTCTGTTGTCCCTGCCCTCCTGGCCAGCATGGTGCTGCAGGTGACATCCTGGGCTGCAGGTGACATCCTGGGCTGCTGGGCTCGGTGCCCCACGTCCTTCCCAGCCGGGCTTTCCTCGGCCAGGCTGTTTGCAGCTGGATGCCCACACACAAATTGTTGTCGCCTGGTCACTCTTCTAGCCCTGAGCCAACTGTGGTGGGGACAGAGGGACACTGAGCAGTCCTCAGGAAATGGTGTACAGGCTGCCCTTGCACTCCTGCTCCCAGTTTGCTGTGCAGGTGTTGAGGACCATTGAGAGTATCTGTGGTTTAAGGTATTCACATGGGGCCATCGGGTGGCCTGGCCAGGTGATGGATGGGATGTGCACGTTAGTCACAGGGAACTGTGGAAGGTGGAGTGACACCTTTCCTCGTGGAGTGACTTTTAGATTTGCACCACATTTGTATCACTAAATGTCAGAGAGACTTCTGTGTTTTTTTGACAGGAGGCCCTTGGCTCTGGCAGCTTCCTGGCCTGTTGGCCTCACAGTGGGTTTGTTTGTTCAGGCTTTTCCTGGGTAAGCAATCTGGCTGCTCTGGGTTGTTTCTTTTGGAGGTAGCTTTTTTTTGAACGTTAATTGGTTTTAGTTTGTTTTACATAAATCATGGGTGCAGTGTGAAGTTCATCCTGAGATTTGGAATCTGTATCTCATCTAATTAAAACCAGCATGAAATACCATGAAGTGTTACATTCAAAAAATTAGCTCAGGTATTTTGGACTATCTTACTCTTCTGTGTTTTATTGCATATTCTCTGGAAGGACAACAGAATCCATAAAGAACACCAATTGAAGGCAAACTTTTGCCAGTTTTTAAAGTTGAGGTCAGAACCTTTTTTAAGGCACTGCTTCTTCTGCTCAATTTCTTGTGTTGATTCAGGGAAAAAGTTGCCTTCTCTTCTAGCAGGGTAATCCCAAACAGGACGGATGGGGAATTGGACTCCTCATGCTGGTCCTAAACAAACTGGGGTTACCAAATTCCACTTGTCTTAAAGTCTTCCCTGTTTATTTGTATCTCTTGTTACTGGTGAAGTTAGGAAAAAGCATTTTTCTGGGAAGTATCTAAGCAAAAATACTTGGATGCTACATTTTAAAAAAGTAGCGAACAGATTTGCATTTGCACTCATTTTCCTGCAATTTCTGTGTCCTCTATGCAAATGTGGCCATTTTTAGAGGAGCTTGTGCAGCTGTCTGATTCTCTGGAAGTTCAAACAGTCCAAGCTCGTAGCAGTCCCTTAACTTCAGCATTAACTCCTTGAAGTGAGAATGCAAACAGCATGCTGAGCTTTTCCAGTAGTGTTTTGCCAAGCAGGGTAGTGTTCAGTGTGGAGCTGGGTTTATATTATATATGAGTTCTATTACAGTCTTTAATAGTACCTGAACAGCACTATTTTGGTTTTGATTACATAAAGAAAGGACTAAAATACCTTTTCGTGTGGTATGGTAACTTTTTTGGTAATTCCTTCCCTTGGTTTCTGTGAGTATTTCTGTTTTCCACAAAATTAAGTATAAGCTTAAGGTTTATATTTTTGGTGATAACATGCTGTTCTTGCATCACTAGAAGGAAACCCTTGGTTACTTTTTCCCCCTAAGGTGGCCAGAGGTAGATTGGCCTGAAGTCCCCGCAGTTCAGTATGGAGCCCTCACATTTAGTGCATGCACCAAAAGCAGTGGGGAAGGGAAGGGAGAGCGTGGGAACCTTCTGTGCTCACTTTTTCAGGAAAAGATGCAAAAGGAGGAATGTTTATTTTGTATGTAGCATGTCAGAGAGCTCATTATAGAGTTTCAGACATAGTATTCAGACACATGTCTGGTGTTGAGGCGTGCAGCTTTCCTCTCTTTGCATAAATATCAGCTGAAGATACAAGCTGTCCTCTTCAAGCTTCTGTGTAGGTTTTATTACAAGGGAATTTTGAAGCTGAAGAATTGAGTAAGTACCTGCAAGCTTGACTACAAAATTGTCTAGAGGTAAAACACAATGATTTTTCATTTTTGTTTATTACTGTAGAAAATATGAAGCCACCATTTTTTTTTTCTGTTCATTGCATTTATGTTCTTTTAGGATGCAGCAGGTTTGTGTATTGGCTAAATATCTGACCATTCCAAATGATGAGTTCAGTGTCTTTGATCCTGAGAGGCTCCGTGTGTAATCACAAGCACTGAGCTGAGGTGCATCTCTGATAATCTCATCTGAATCAGTACCCTAGAGCTTGAAAACCCCTCCTTCTTAGTTTTTTCTTTAATGATAATTTCTTAAGTTCCTCTGCAATGAGAAATTTCATGTCTACTTAGGAAAAACAATCACTAATTTACTTATATGTTGCATTTAAATTAACCGACACTCTTGTTCCATCTACATTTATATGCAGTCAAGGAAACCAATTTAATCATGCTCTCCACTGTAAGACACCATAACTTGTAAAACAAGGAGAAAATGACTTTCAGCTATGCATGTGACATCAAGACTTCCTAGGAAATTATGGTTTTAATGAGTTTCTTGTGTTTTGACACATTCAGTGTGAATATTGAGAGAAGTAGTTAGAGAGGTAAGTAGTCAGCTTGGAATACTTTAAGGATGCTGAAATGCATATGGGAGTTTCTTTGAGCTTTGGGTTTTAAAAAGTGCTAATACAAAAGAATATGTGCTCTAGATCTCTGAAGCAGAACCATCTGCAGCAACGATTTCCTGAAAAACTTGTGTTCTGTTGTTTTAGTGGGAGTGAGACTACCCAGCTCTGGATGTTTTTTCCTGCTGCATCTTGCTGTCTTCTTTATCTGTGGGATGCTTGGATCCTACATATGTGCCATAATGGGAATGAATGAATATTGTGTGTGTTCAGACAGATAGAAATAAGAAATTTTGACTGAAAATAAAATCTTTGTTCCCCAGCCATTCTGACAATATTACTACAGATTTCATTGCTCAAATATAATAGCTAAAGGAACATTTTGTTGTTAAATGAAAGGGTTCCTGGATTATTCTTCCAAGTGCCTTTGACATTACAATTGCTGCAGTAAGGAAAAGGACGTCGTTGTTTGATAGAATCAAGTGGGATGTGTGTAGGAGAGGCAGAGAGTGGCCTGCAGTGTGACTGGTGCTAGGACTGGGCAAACTGATGGGCGGAGTTGTATCCTTCTGATATTGTCCTGACACTGTTTGGTGAGTGTCTGGTATTGAACACCTTGTGCTCCATCTCGTCCCTTTCCTACTGCTCAGGCTCTGTTCACCTTCCTGCAGATGCCTTCAAGGAGCTCTTGGCTCTCCAGTTGCACCAGGGTATGCCAGTAGGAGCAGGGCAGTACAGAAGTTGTATTTCCTCCCTGCTTTGATGTGTGCTGAGAGTGTTATTTAGACCAGTCAGATTCTTAGGCAGTTGTGCCTCGTATTCCACCTTGTGTGTGAGAGATGCTGCCTGCCCATCACACTGGAATGGGATATGGATGTTGTATTTCTCAGCTAATCTCAGGTACGATTAGGCAGATTAGTCTGTTGTTGTACTAAATAAAAAACTAGGGACCTGTATCTGTTGACTTAGTAAACTATTAAAATGAATGGGAGAGTTCTGCAATAAATTATGGTGCATGAAAAAAAATTTTAATTGATTTCATTTTTTAATTATTTTTAAAGGATGAGATTAGAAAATGTGATTAACTCCCCTTGAGCTCTGCAGTAATAACCTTTCACTGTTCTTAACAGTGCAAGACTTGCACTGGGGATTAACCAGACTCTTAAGTTTGACAGCCTACAGTGAAAGAATTAAGAAGAAAATACCCAACAGTGTTGAGTTTAGCAATAGGATGACACTGGCTTGTAACAGCCTTTTAAAGTCAGTGCAGCTCTCTCCCCCTTTGGATCTTGGGTGTTGTTGACAGTGTGTGCCCAGAAATGTGAACCGGGACACTGCAGGAGTTAAATTTTTAAACCTTCTCATTGTTCTCTGATGTATAACATTTTTTTTTCCCCTTCACAGGAAATGACCTAGAGGCCTTACAAATACATTTGTGCATTTTTGTTCTGAATCTGCAACTGAGGGCAAACGCAGTCTGGAAGCACCACTTCTTAAAGTTACAACGGAAACAACTACCTCAACAAACAGGGAAAGGGGAAGAAGGCTTGCAATAACAAACACTCTAGTTTTTAATAGCTCATACTTGCAAAGTCTTCTGTAAACAGTCCAGATTTTTTTCCCCCTCCAATATTAAGAAGAGACACTACGAGTAAACTGAGTTGGCAGACTGGATCTGTCAAGACATTTGAAGATATTTGATCTGCTGACATAAGGATTTGCTTTTTCAAGGAAAGAGCCTCTGCACTGCTTTTATAATCGCTGTTGATCGGTGGTTTGCTCCACTTTTCCTGATACCTACTAATGGGAGAATTGTATTAAGGTATTGCTTCTACAACTATTATTTGCATTGACAAAATTAACTTTTGTAGATGCAACAGCAATGGGCAATGTTACGCTCGTGAAGAACTTGTAAGTGATCACTTCTCTGCTCCGGTTGGCTTTTCTGCCTGCGGAGGGGATACCACACAGGAGAGAGCATTATTAAGATACTCGGGCTTGCTTTTTGAGTACAGTTGATAACTGCAGCAGGGCTGCACCGAACATTGAAAAGCCGGAGTCAGCAAATCTGCTGCCGTTCCCACTGCTGATACAGATTATACAGACGCTTGCCTTTCTGAAATGCCTTTTGTGAAACCTATGTACACAGTCCTGCACTGTTACTGTACATAGATACCCGAGGAAGGAATTTGACAAGTGATTGTTAGTTCAAGAACTCTCTGGACAAGCACTCACTTATGTATTGCTGCAGTGCACAAGAAAGCAAAATGGACTATAAGCGGCGCTTTTTGCTTGGCGGGTCCAAGCAGAAAGTGCAGCAACACCAGCAGTATCAAATGCCCGAGCTGGGCAGGACCCTGAGCGCCCCGTTGGCATCGGCCGCGCCCAGCACACCCCTGGTGTCCCCGACTGCTGCGGGCGGCTGCTCCCACCCCGCCTCCCACACGACTCCGATCGCAGACATCCAGCAGGGAATCTCCAAGTACCTGGATGCACTCAACGTGTTTTGCCGAACGAGCACTTTCCTTACAGACCTTTTCAGCAGCGTGTTCAGGAACTCGCACTACTCTAAGGCAGCTATGCAACTGAAAGACGTGCAGGAACATGTCATGGAAGCGGCGAGTCGACTCACAGCAGCAATAAAACCAGAAATAGCAAAAATGCTGATGGAACTGAGTGCAGGAGCTGCAAACTTCAAAGATCAAAAAGAGTTCAGCCTACAAGACATTGAGGTGAGTTACCTTGGAGGATACTGTTTTGCACGTGAATTTGTATCATTCCTTCTTAACTGGATTCTCTTCAAAATCCCTTCTACCCCAAAAGTTTTCTCCACCTTGCTGTGTACTTGTGGGTAATGCTGGTGGAAAAAGAAACTCTTCATTTCTTGTGTACTAAGTCATCTGACCTCCATCTGTGTTAAATTAGGTATTTAGTAGGCATTTCTGTAGAAGAACCAACTAGACAAAAGTTTTAAACCATTTTCTGGTTTATGTTATCTAATGTTTCTAAAAATGTTATGCCATCATATTCTAAATCAGCCTACACTTGCCTTGGTGTTACCCATTCTGAGGGGAAACCTGAGCACATGGGAGTAACATTGTCATCAGTGTTTCAGTAAAACTACGTATTAGTTGACTAAAGAGTGATTTTATCACTCTTTAGAACATTTTTGTCTTTTTGAGCTGTGGTGAGAGGAAAATAACACACTGTGTGAGAGACTAGTGCTGTAAAAATTTGTCATGACTTTGCTACAATGTTCATATGCTGGCAGGGAGTGCCTAAGAATCAGGATTCAGAAAGGATCCCCAACTTCCCACCATGCCTGCCTGGGAAGGTCTGGCTATTTCTCCTCTAGTAAATGTGTTACCTAGCAGGCAGTGTTAAGTGATAGTCACAGATAAATCCCTGGAGTTTTAACTAGTTCCTTGTGTTTTCACATATTTCTTCACTTTGCAGCAGTCTTCAGAGTTGTTCCTTCAGAACTACATCCTGAATGGAAAACCTACTTTTAAGTTCTCTGGGTTTTGATTCAGATTTCAGGTGGCTTTGTAAGAGTGAATGTTTGCCTGTCAGGCATTATCTGCTGTCTCTGACTGCACCACTTCCAGATGGAGTTGTTAGGGAGGATGCAATTTGTCAGTCACAGCTCTCCCTGCAGTTGTGTATGACAGTTCTCAGTGTTGTATACTTGGTACAGAATGGAGTAAGATGGGCAATATATTTGCTATAAATGTCTTCTGTAGGCTGATATTTTTAAAGACAATCCAACAACATCACTCTTTAGCTAAAGCTATAGCAATGTATATAAAAAAAGAGTGAGTTTATGTAATTAATCAATCTTTATAATAGATGTGCTGAAAGGCTTTCTGAATTAAAAAAAGCAAAAACATATGAAGCACTGGATGTCTTCTGGGAGTTTTTGTGGATTTGGAAACGCTGTCCTTCCCAGTGTTGGAGCCATCTGTAGAGCTGCTTTTGTCACATGGGAGGCAGAGGTGGGTGCTGGCTCTGCCCTGCTGTGCAGGGAGGGTTTGCTCAGCAGGGAGCTGAGGAGCAGAGCAAAGCAGCGTTTGTGTCAGGTGGGTGCCCATCCTGCCAGCTTAAAGGCAGAGGAACTTGCTTTGCTCCCAGCTTTACCTGGCCAGGCCTAACCCTTGTTCTGGGCTGTGTGTGCCCCTGCAGTGCTCCCTCCCCTGCCCTGGCAGCTCTGTGCTGGGAGCAGGTGTGTGGAGAATGCCAGCAGAACAGCTGCTCCTGGGCTTTCCTGCCTGCACCTCTTGGGCTGTCCCAGCACTTCTCATTGCACTTTGCTGCTATCTTTTCTTCGTTAAAACTGCATCTTGCACGTGGCTTTGAAAAAAGTCAATATGTGAAATTTATGAGCACTTCTGTATAATGAGACAAGTGTTGTGTTCTGCTTTGGCTTAAGCAGCAGCAGAATGTCGGGGTTTGACAGCGACTCCCCTGGTTGTTCTGTGGGTCAATCAGGACTGTGAATGAGTGAACTCTGCAGGCAGAGGGGTTGGGTGGTTGTGCCCAGGGAGCAGCAGCTGCTCACTGTTGAAATGGACCTTGGCAGAGGCCAGTACAGGAATATATTTGTTTGTAGGTGACTTGAAAGCACAGGATATAAGTATGCTGGGAGACCTGCTGAACTAAAAATAATCTTGGACAAATGATTTTTCCAGTTGGGATGGAATTCAGAGGGGAAAACTGAATGTTGCAGTATTTAAATAGACTTTTTCAGCCTCAGGAGTGGAGCCCACTGGGCAGCACTTCTGGAGAGCAGTCCTAGGGCTTGTGGGAGTCATGTGTTGGGGAAGAGTCAGTGTTGTGCAGTTGGAAATAATAAATCAGTGCTGTTGCTGTTGTGCAAAGAGACATTTACCATGTATTTAGCATACCTCTAACCTGCAGGAGCCATGAACTGAACACTGAACTCTTCACAGGTTATTATGGCCTCAAACACAGCAGGGCACATGCACAGCACTGCTGGTGCACTTGGAGAAATAGGGAGCCAAAGGAGTGTAGCAAGAGTAGTCAGACATCCAGGAAATAGGACATCAGAGGAAAGATTGAAGAGATGGACTCTGAAGAAGAGGAGGCTGAGAAGGAAAATCAAAATTGCTCAGGTATGTGAGAAGCTGCCAGAACATGTCAGCATCTGTTCATGTCCCTGTAAGGTGGAGCAAAGAAATTTCAGAAGGAAAGATTCACATTAGATGCTGTGGAAATCCTTTGTAATGTTAGTGGAGCACTGATGTGGATTGCTGCAAAGGGTAGGGAGCAGAGCTGACAGAACAGGTTAAACCTGCATCTGGCAAAACTGATCTGGGTGAAATTTCTCCTTGCTAGGGACAGAGGGGTGACCTGGTGAGTTCTTCTCCCACTGTGCTTTTCTGGGATTTGAAGACTGAGCTGTTGATGCTGAAATTTCAATTTAAAAAGTGGTTTGCTTTTTTCCCCCTGGTGGATTGAGAAGTTAACATTTCATAAAACTGCCAGCAGGATTAAAAAACTCACAATGTAAGCAGAAAAACATAAAGGGCTTGTCTGACTTCATCAGAGTTTACTGAACAGGGAGGTGATGGGGGAAGAGTGTGAGGCAGTGGAATTGTTCCCCTGGAAAATACCAGGAGGGGAGTACAGGTGTATCTGAAGTTGCTTTGTCAGCTTCTCTAGTGGGTGACTGAAAGAGCTCAAAGCTCTGAGAGAGAATTGAGAGGTGGTGAAACACCACAGAATTTTAATTGATTTCGCTGAGAGGCTCAGCAGGAGCTGAGAATGGCTCTGCAGGGGCTCTTACTTGAGAGTTGGAGGCTGGTGCCACAGAAACAGGGGGAGGTGAGTTGTAATTCAGGGTGCAGTGGGGCAGAACCCCAAATTCATGAGAGGGACATGAGAAGGAGGCTTTCTGTGCATGAGCCCAGCTAAGGAAAATGCAATTTCCTGAACCTTGCTTAACACAGGCTGTAGTTTTGGGGAGGAATGAGAAGTCCAAGCAGAACAGGTTTTGCTTTAGGAATCAAGCAGAGAGCTGTGGCTTTTCTCAGGTGCCACAAATCTTTATCTACTGTAGTGGGCTCTACCCCTTAGAGAGGGCAATATCAAGAAAACTTAAGTTTTGGTGAACATACCTGACTTGAATTTGGACTGGAAACTGCTGTGCACCCTGGACTATAGCACCATGGGATGAGGTTTTTAATTTATTTATTGCTACTTAGAACAAAGCTTGCTAGTTCAGAACTGTCTGCCAGCCTGTGTAAGAAGGTGGCTTCTCTTGATCAAAGTGTGGTGACAGATGGAGCTTCCCAAGGTTTCTTAATTTCAGAAATGCAAATGCTGATTTTTATTTTCTTCTTTTTCTTTTCCCCTTTCAAACACCTTTGAATTCTTGGGTATTCTATGCCTGTATGGGTGAGGAGCAACTTGGAAATCAGGATAAATGAGAGGGTGTTTTCCATTTCTGTTTGTCAGCTGAGGGAATGCAGTAACTTTGTATTTCTGTTAATAAAAGCATTAAAGCAAATCCATAGGGAGGAGTAAAACTGGCAAAAGTAAGTATATTTCCCCATCTCTTGTGAAGCTTTCCAGAAGTATCAGTACAAAATATGAAGAATTACTTTTAGTTACACAGGGCTTGTGTGTTGTCTTACAAGTGGTAGTAATGAGAGGAATGTCCACGTTGCCTTCCTGTACAAAAGGGAAGCATGGGTGGGCACCAGATATATTCTTGGGTGCTCTGTTTTGTATTAAGTGGAGATAATTTTTGGCTTTTATATGTATAAAATAGCCTAAGAGTTTTTGAACAAGAATCTTGCGAGACAAAAATGTCTGAGCAAATATTAAATGTAGGTTTTCCTTAGCAACATTGTAAAGCCAAATTTAACTTTTTAAAATTATTCTTTCCTGGCATTTTCAGGGATTAGCTCCAGACTCTTATGTGTTGAGGAACTGTTAGTAGCAAAAAAATATTTTGTCTTACATTTTAATTGCTGCTTTTTATTTTTAAAATGCTTCACACTTAATTGTTTTTCTGCTAAATGATAGTGACCACCTCAGTGGCTGTCAAGGTCAGATTATCATGAGTGGCTTTTAGGGTCACTGCTGGAAGAAATGAGTCTGTTGGGTTTCCCAAGTCTTGCAGCTTCTGCTGGAATCTAGTTCAGCCTGCAGGTGATTCCAGCCCATGGGCAGGACTGAGAGGTGTTCTGTTCATGAGATCACTCTTTGGAACTGCAGGGAACTACTAGGTAATAAAAATGAATAATACTCTGCTCACTCCTAGTAATGTACAGGAAGGTTGTTAGCTCATAGTGGGGCACACCAGTTCAGTGGCAGCCAGGCTGTGCCACCAAGGAGGCTTTAAGGGAAACCACCGAATAATTCTGTTGTGGTGTTTGGCTTTTTGAGCATTCTGCTTGTTTAAGGAAATAGCCAAAAAAAAAGGGGAAAAAAAAAGGAAAGTTCTACTGCATAAAATGGCACTTGAAGAACTGCAAGCCAGTGTTTGTGTCAAGTGTGGAAGACTGACACTTGCTATTTGCTGACTTTATTACTGGTAGTGTTCTCTTTTAAGGAATCTGTTGTACAAGATTTTCTTGCCAGACAATTTGTATGGCATCCCTGTTTAGCAATGAAAACTGGCAATTTTGTGTACACTTTGTCCAGTGGAATATTCCAAAGTTGATTGTGTGCCTCCATTAGGAGATTAAAGTGGGACAGAGTAACCTACACTACATCTCACCTGGTGCTCCCATTGGTAGGGAACCAAAAATCCCATTGCTTCCAACTGCCTGAGCAGGAAAAGAAAGATTCCTTCGGGTAAGGCTCTGCTGAGACAAAAGCTGTCCTGCCTGATACAGGTCAGGGAAGTCAATGTGGTAGAGCTGTGTTCTGTGGGACAAAAAGTTTGGAAACTGAAGACCTCATTATGCAATATAAATGAATCTAAGAAATGAAGGAAATATCACCACTCCCAAGGGAATCTCACTGGTTGACACCTGAGATGATTCCAGTTCAGCTTTGATTCCTGCATAGTTTGTAGGGTTTGTGTTTGTTCTGGTCTGAAGGAGGAGAATCACACACTTCTGCATGGGAAAGTAGGGCAAATAAACTTGAAAAAGACATGGTGGTGTCTCTGACTGTGGAAAGCTGCATTCATGTGCTGATGCTGCTCAGGGATGTGCAGCAGAGGTTCCCTGTCTGCTCTGCACTGGGGTCTGTGCCCAGCCCTGGTGGGGGAGGTCAGATGAGGCAAAGCTGGGGCTCTTTGGCAGAAAATCTGACCAAGTGAGCTCTTTAAAGCTTTGAAATTAGTTTGGCATCTACCATCCACCCAAAGGGAGTGTTTAACAGTGCAGAAATCCTCTACCACTTTGATAGTGAAGGAGTTTAAACTATCCTTACCCATTTTGGAAGGCTGAAATGGTTTTTTTCAAGCAAAATAAAAGTTCAGTAAAGCAGATGTTACTATATATCTTCACTGTTTAACATTGTAAGTTACAAGTAGGAATGTTGTGTGCTGCCTCTTAAAACCTAAATAATTTGTTTATTTTGAGCATTATTCCCAGCCTGGGGAAGCTTCAACCTTTGTACCTTAAATATTCTTTGAAATTTAATCAGATTGAAATTCCTAATGAGTGCTAGCTTCATCTTCCCCTGAGAACTGCATTCTTCCTGCACAGAAATAATTCAGATCACCAGTTGCCTCTTCCTGCAGTTTTCTTATAAATCTTTTTAATCTTGTACCCAGGAAAGTTGGAGTTTTCTTCATTTTATCATTTGCTGACTGTTTTTTTTTTTTAATAAGGCAAGCTCCACTTTCAGAGGTCAGTCAAAGTAGCAAAAATGTTTAATTTTATGCCTTGTACAAAGAAGGGAAGTGATTGAACCAGAATGGAATGTCAAAAGGAGTCTGGATGCAGTGGAAAAAAGCATTGCCACCACTGGTTCTTCTGAAGTAGATAGTAAATTCATCTAACTGTTGGTGTGACTGGAGAGTCCTGCCAGGAAGATACATTGTGTCTGAATAGTTTTATTCCAGAAGAATGTAGCTGAAAATAAGGCAGATGATTTAATGGCTCCAAGGCATGATGGCTTTGTACATCATGTGTATTTTATGAATTATTCCTAAAATGGAATTCAAGTTGAATCTTTTTTAATAAATCAAAGTCAAATACACATTTTAAAGAGCTTTATATGATAAACTCCATAAAAGAAACACTTTGAATAGCTTTTAAATACTTGCTGCCGTGATGTGGAGAATCCTCCTTTCTCTGCAGCTCTCTAGTTTCACACTTGTCAGCTTTTCCTGCCCAGGGAGCGTGGCCCCCTGGAGCCTTGGCTCTGCAGGGTGTCCCTGGGTGCTGGCATTGCTGTTCTTGCCCAGAGTCCTGGGGCACAGAGCTCTGCTGTGCCCGTGGTGCCCGAGCTGGCCCAGTGTCCCTGGGCACAGTGAGAGGGGTGGGCACCTCCTGCCCTCAGCCCAGGAGCCCCTGCTCCCCTGCCCTGCTTGGCCCTCCTGGCAGCGTGGCAGGAGCCAGTTCAGTGCAGGGTTCCAAAGGCACTGCTGTCACACGGTGCCACTTGGGCATTTCAGCTTTGGGCAGCATGTGTGGGGTTGTGGGGCCAAAGGCTGGTGATGCCCATTGCCACTCTGCCTGAAGGGTGAGCTGCTGGCCAACTCCTACATTCTGTGTTGATGTTTTAAAATTATTCATGTTTTGTTGTTGCTGTTTTGGGTTTCTGTCAGAAATTCAGCCAGGTCTTTGTGCAGGAGGGTTTTGGTGCTGACTTAGTCCTTGTGATAATATGCTATTCCTGTTTGTGTGCTTGATTTTGCCAAGTAACTGAGCAAGCTTTTCATTTATCAAGTAGTCAATACTTGAGTGTAGAACTAAAAATTACTCAGAATTATTCTGGTGTCCCCTTCATTCATAGAAACTAATGCTCACTTAGCCACTTGTTATTTTAAGTAAATGGTTAAATATTGTATATTTCTTATGATCTGAAGCATTATTTTAATTTAAAAAATCAGGATTTAACGTAGTTCCTTACCCCAAACACCAAACCAAAAGGAAGAAGGGAAACTTCCATGATCTCTTCTATGTGCTTGAAGCTGGTTTGTTTGTCTCCCACAGGTACTTGGGCGATGTTTCTTGACAGTGATGCAGGTCCACTTCCAGTTCCTGTCACAAGCTTTGCAGAAGGTCCAGCCAGTGGCACACTCCTGCTTTGCTGAAGCTGTAGCTCAGGAGAGGAAGAACATTAGTGGGACTGGAGCCTCAAATGTAAGCCCCACAAATGAGCTGGAAGACGCAATAAGATCGTGGAGAGGAGCAGCAGAGGTATGGAGGTCTTGCTGTAAGCACAGTAGATTTAGTGAAACCTAAAGTCAGCCTGGGTGTCCTAACAAAGGAAGAAAATAGCTGATTTTAAAGACATGCTGCATTTGAAGGGGGGAATGTGGCACAGTTGGTTTCAGACACTAAAACTCATTTCACTCATGTGATGATTGCACTATCTGTGCCCTGTGTAAAGTTTTCTTTGTGATGGGGTTGTACATAAGGAGCACATAAGCAGTGCAAACAGATTTTTGTTATTATCAAATAGGGCAAACAGAGGGAATTAAAAATAAAAACCTCAACAAGTCTTTGTGAAAACAGAGCAAAATTTTGATGAAAAATAATCTAGATAATGTCTGTTTCTCTCAGATTTTGAGCACAAATTCTATACTTCAAAATCTTTGTGGTAATTTTAACACTTCTGTCTTCATGCTGTTAAGCTTGATGTTGTTTGATCCATTCATTGTTGAAATGTGATCCATGTTACTTAAATGTGCCACTCTCTGGACTTGTACTTTCTCAAACACCTGTCATCTGTGGAATCCTTACTTTGTCAGCCAAAACCAGTACTTTATAAAGACATTCAGTTTTATGAGGTTTCCTGCTTTCCCTGGCACTACTGAAGCCTGGAGACTGATAGGTCAAAATGGATTCAGACACAGAGTGTGTGTTTTCCCTAAATTCAGATGACTGGAGCATGTGCTTGTGCAGTCTCATTTGGCCCACATGGCTTGTTAGTCATCCTGACTAGAATTCTTGTCAAGGTCTCCATTTATCACTAACATCTGCAAGGTACAGGAAAGCAAATGAATTACATGGATGCAGAGGGAATATTTGTGATTTTTAATGCAGCATAAATTTATTTCACTGGATAAAATAGGGATTTGGGAGTGCTTTATGTGTATTACAGATAATTGTAACAGGTCCAATCCTGGTATAGCTGTACTTTTTTGGCATATAAGCAGTTAATTTTATGTGTAATATACTTAGCTTCTTAAAACTACTACAGTTTCTAGAAATGCCCTGCAATTGCTATCAAATTTGTTTAAAATGTGGTTAAAATTAAACTTGGCTTCACAGAATCAAGGGCCATAACTTTATTTGTTACCTTTTGAGCAACCCACTTCACCTATTTCTGTTTTTCAGAAATATAAAACCTGTATTTCAAAATAGTTTTGTACAAGTATTGTACTAATCAAATCCTGTATTAAACATACATGGGGAGGAGAGAGATAAAATACAGATTCTCCATAGTTCCAAAATAACAGTAGAAGAAACTTCTCAATTTTTGATTGACTGAAATGACTGATTTGGAGTGTTTGTGTAGGGTATCAGGATAGCATAAGAAAAATATGTGGTTTCTAAATAAATAAAATCTCTTTCTCATAATTGTAGGTAGACTAATGTAAATAACTTTGATAGAAGGGGGATGTGAAATACTGAAATCTTTGCCAATTTTTTTCCTTTGGAGTGGAAGGCAATCCACTGTTTTCTTATTAAAATCAGCCTCTCTGGCAGGAGAACACTGCTGCTTCAGGGTGAAGTTTAAGGTGATACTTTGTCAGTAGCTCAAAACTGGTTTTGCTCTTTAAGGTTTACTTTGGGAAATTCAGTAATTCTGTCTGTGAGGTGAGCCTCTGTCTGTCCATTGGCTGTAGCTCCCAATTTGGACATCCTGCTTTAGAGCAAGACTCCTTCCTAGACTGGAAAATAACTCATATCTATTTGCTTTACCCTGCTCAATGATGTAGGATCTTACAGCTAAAAGTAGATATTTGGCTTATTTCTTGTTTTTCAAAATCATATTACACAAAGCTATTTTCTTGCTGTGCTAAGTTGATTTTAGCATTGTGTGGCACTTCTCAAATTGCACCACAGTAATCACCCATAACTTTATGAATTGTATCATCCTATGAACACAGGAGTGCTTGTAGACATGATTTAACATATTTTCTGTTTACGTTGGAGTTGTGAGTCCGTCCTCAGGTAACCACAGCCATGGTGTGGGCTGTGTAACAGGATCCCTGGTCCTGACAGGGAGCTGAAATAGTGACAGCAAACAATGCTGAACCCAAGTGCTTGCCAACACCCGTGTGCTGTACAGGTTATGTCAGAGTTCTGCTTCCAAAGTAGCAGTAGAAGTTAAGTTATAATAAAGTCTCCTCCAGGTCCTTTCCCCCAGGTGCTGCTTCTCATCTCCTGTAGAAGGTTTTAAAATCTGTGGGCTTTTTTGCTCTTTTTTGAAGTTTAATTAAGCCTGACCTGGTTTATTGCTGACCCTCCTCACCCTGGATTTTTATTTTATGTTACAGGCCACATCTCGACTGCGAGAAAGAGGCTGTGACGGATGTTTGGCAGGAATTGAAGTTCAGCAGCTTTTCTGCTCACAGAGTGTGGCCATCCCTGAACATCAGCTCAAAGAGCTAAACATGAAAATTGACAGTGCTTTGCAGGTGGTTTTTCAAGTCTGCTGCTTTCATGTGCATGTAGTACAGTCAGTGGGTCAAGGAGTGAAATAGGGAAGGAGTGTGTTCCTGCACAATTGTGTACCACAGACAGCTCAGAGGTATTTGGGAATTACAGCTTTGGAGTCTTACATGATAAATGTGTGTATGCCATAGAACTGAGTGGGGTAAATCCTTGTACCAATCCCTGGCTGTACCCAGACACAGTGACTGTGTGCTTGCTTCCTTGCTGATACACCTGTGCTATCTCAACTTTTTTGTTTAATATCAGGCTTACAAAGTGGCTCTGGAGAGCTTGGGTCATTGTGAATATGCAATGAAGGCTGGCTTCCACTTGAACCCAAAAGCAATTGAAGCAAGTCTTCAGGTAGGATCTGCTAAACCTGCTCTCTTTCATCCCTACTCACCTTGAAAAGGGTACTTAAAATACACAAACATTTGGACCCATATTAGGATTTTCTAATGTCTTAGTTTCTTCTGTTTGATCTGTTCATCTGTACTTCAGGGCTGTTGCAGTGAAGCTGAAGCTCAGCAAACAGGAAGGAGACAGACTCCACCTCAGCCCATTCAGTGTGAGCTGCCCACTGTCCCTGTCCAGATTGGATCCCATTTTCTGAAAGGAATCTCCTTCAATGAGTCTGCAGCAGAAAACCTGAAGCTGAAAACGGTAATAACTCCTAATTATCCACAGAAATAAAGATGGGAGGAGAAAAGAGTAGAATTCATTAAAATGTAGAGAACAACAGGAATAGAAATTCCATGCCAAACCTGTGTTAAAAAGTGCTTTTTTCAGCCTGGCTTGCTGTGGTTACACGATGTTGATAACATTCTAGGGCTACACCTGTTTGTGATAACATTTTGACCACCTGAGCAATTTTGGTCAAATATGAGAGAGGTACAGGCATAACAGGCATAGAGATCTATGATGCAATGAATCTGTGAACTTTTTGAAGAGATGTGTTAGCTATGAAGAAGTACAGAGGAAAGTGAGCCCTTACAGATTCCCCAGCCAGTGATGCATATCAGAGCCTTCATCTTCTTAGGTGCACAAGTAAGTCAGCCCAGCCTGGTACTAAGGGAAATACTTGAAAAAATACTTTGTAACAGAGCTCCTTTTGATGTCATCTTACAAACTGGAATCGATTTTTTAAAAAGAATTTTAAATTATGGAGAAGTTAATTGTATTTTCAGTATAAACAAATGGAAAATATGTCCATTCAGAAGTAACTTGGGCAATTTTAATCAGCACTTCGACTTTTTTATGATAAACCCAGTTCCTTGCTCCTGTGAAAGAGTTGAAGTAATAAGTTGCTCAAAATGCTGCTTTTCTGTTGTCTTTGCAGTGCTTTTTGTAGTTTTGATTAAACTGGTTTGCAAGAATATAAGCAGAAATACTGTTTATGATTTTGGAGCAGTACTGTGTTCCAAACAGCAGAGACAATCTTCCATATTTCTGTTCTGCAATGGAACTCTTCTAGTTATATAAGACTGTTGAGAGGTTGCAGACATTATAGCAGTTTGAAAAGCATGTAGAACAATGACAAATCCATCTGGAAGCATTGGTGGTACCATTTGTGAATCATGTGTTGGGTAGGACAGAGTGTTTATTCTTTTTCCAGCACACAATGCTGCAGTTGATCAAGGAGGCCGGATGCCATAATGGACTCACACCCCGGGACGACTCTCCCGTGACTGAAGTGCTGAACCAGGTCTGCCCTTCCACGTGGAGAGGAGCCTGCAAAACTGCTGTGCAGCTGTTGTTTGGCCAGGCTGGACTGGTAGGTGACTACCAGTAGTCTCAGGAAAATAAAGGTTATGTAAACACCCTGAAGAGAAGCCTGGTATTTTGGAGTTTAGAAATTAATTTGCAGTGTCTTATTCTGTGTTGCTCTATTTTTAGTGCTGCAGTTAACTTGATTTCTGAGCAAAGTGTGTCCTTGTACAGTGGGGGTCTGTAGGTGGTGTCCGTAGTTGACAGGAACAGAACAATGCACCAGGTGCTTCCTGGTCTCCATTTCAAGAGAGAACACAAGAAATGAAACTTCTACTTCATAGAGGAATAGAAATATTTTCAAATCTGTAGATGAGCATGTTAAAAAAAAAACTAAACAGACCCAAACACACATCTCTCAAATTAGCTTCAAAACCTGCCATTTTTTTGATTTCCTCTCTGCTTTGATTGGAAGTTGAGTTTCCTGCCCTGCATAAATCAGCAAGTCTCTGCACCATGTAATGCTACCTGACATCTCCAACAGAGGACAAGAATTAAATACCTTGCTGTAGACATAGGTGTTCTTGAGGGGAAGAAAACCAGTGGAATTTACACTGTCTAAGCAGCTGGTAAAAATAGATGCTTGGAACATACTCTGATAAGAAAATGCATTTGTGCTCCCATGACTAATTGCTGCAATCTCTGCACTTTGTGAAGTGTTTGTGCATGACATGTAGGTTTTTTGGACTACTGTGAGTAGGGGAAAAGGCTGCTCCTTCAACATAGGAAGGAAATGCCAGGATAAAGGTACACTGTAGCCCATGATAGTTTTGTCAAGTATTCTTTGAATTGTCTTTAACCTACAGTGAGTTAAATGCTTCTTGCTGGTTCATTGCTGATTCCTTGTTCAAGGTGCTGGGGAACCATGAGGGCTTTGTAATTAATTTGTAGTTAAAGGACCCAAATAACTGCATATTTTTAACTCTTTTTTTCCGACAAATCACACAGCTGGTTAGGTGACCTAGACCTTCCATCCTAGCAAATTAAACCATGTGCTTTTGGTACTGTTAAAAGGTTATCCAGTAATGTTGAATGATAAATTGGAAATGATGAATTTGCCAGATATTTCTATTTTAGGATCCTTTTGATACTAGATATCAGATCTCAGATAGTCCCTTAATATTAAATACCTGTTAGAGAAGTAGGTTGAAATTATGCTGGAATTCAACTGACTATTCATATAATGGCAGCCTAAAATCAAAGGTGCAGACCATCACTGTCAGAGCAGCAGTGCCCCTGCTGTCAGTCCTTACTTCACTGAGATGCAGGGGTTGAAGGGTAGGAGATGGTAGTGCTTTGTCTGAGAAGTTTTACAGGGAGGCATAAGAAGGTGGTGTTTTTGCAGGGACAGAGAAACTGTGGAATAGTAGGATTTATCAAATTTCTACTTAGGTGTTTTGAAAGAAAACACGTATTAAATACTAGTAAATACAGGGAGGACTGGAAAAAGGATAGGGTTAAATGGGATTGTGTTTTCAGCTGCCACAGTTGGTGGTAGGATGCTGGGAGTCAGCAGCGAGGTACAGGAAATGAGGCCAAGGAGGAAGGAGATCCTCAGCAGCCCTGTGGGAGTGTGCTGTAATCCAGGAGCAGCTCGTGGCTCCTGAGTGTCTGGATGAGGAGTGGCTGGGAGGATGCTGCACCTTCCACCATTTCCTTTCCAGGGGGTTTCAATGCTGTGCACACCCAAGGCCTGCCCTGAGGGGGTTTGAGGAGTGGCACGAGGCACATTTGGACTCAGGAATCTGGAAATCTGGTGTCCCCCAGTCTAGACATAACGAGTTAGACCTGCTGCTAACTGAAGCGCTGACATTCTTCAGGTTTGTCATCACTTTTGGAGAGTGTCACCATAAAACTTGCTTACACATTCTCCCAAATGACAGTGCTGAGCTATTGAGTCTCACTTGTATTGAGTCCTGAGTGTCTCCAAAGATTTTTGCATGAAACTCAGGTTCTGAAAGTAACAAGCTTCACTCTTCAAAGACACATGATGAGCTGTGCACATGACAGAAGACCTGCAAGCCTGCTCTCCTTCATTCTCACTTTGATTTGTTACAGTTTAGAAGGGGATGAGGGTTGAGGTTTTTCTTTATAAACTATGTGCCATCTTTTCTTTACAACATCCAATTACGCTTGTATGTAGCTTCATCCAGTGACAAGAAATTGTAATTTGGGTCTTTAAAGAGTTCTTTGGGTGGAAGGGAGAGAGGAAGCACCTGTAAAACAAGAACAATGGATGTCTGAGGTACAGGAAGCTGTTCTCTAAGCACCACCAGGCGGGGAGGGAGAATGTGTTTATTTTAAGTTTATTTTGTGAAGAAGGCAGAGAAGTGAATCATGGCACAGTATTACGTAGGCTTTGGTGTACTGCTTTTAGATAGTGGGCTGTCTGCATTCATTCAGAATTGTGTGTGGATCTGTATCTTAAATGCTCAGCTGGAAAAAACATTACTTGACAGTCTCACTGATTTTAACCTATATTGTGCCCTTGTGCCTTTTAAGAAACAACTCATTAGGTGTGGAAAACAGAATGAGTTGTGACTTAGTTTGCTTGGTTATTTTGGGCTGTAGTTTTTTAACATAAATAATTTGAAGTGCTGATTTTCAATTCTTACCTTAGCATGTATATAATAAGAATTGCATTTTGAGAATTGGGTCAGCTGATGAAATCTGCATGTTTGAATAAAAATGATGTACATTCAAATAGCTGAATTCAGAGGATGAGCAGAAATAAAACTTCCAATTGGCCTCATGCAAAGAGGTTAACAGATAAAACTCTTTTTTTTGTGCTAGTAGATCTTTCCATAGCAAACACCAACATGCATTGCAGGAGCACTAAATCCTCCAGTAAAGTTTAAGTCCCAGATGTCCTGACTCTGACAGATGTTGAGAAATATAAAGCTTTTTGCAAAGGGAAGAAATGAAGATTTGTCCCGGGGGAGGAACACCCCAACAAAGCCTGGACCATGGGCACCAACCATGCACCACAACCAGAACCTGACACAGGCCTGCACAAATCAGAGTTTTACCTCTGACTTCAGGTCTGAGGTGCAGACTGTATTTTTCTTGGGAGTTGAGAACAATCACTCCTGAGTTAATTTCTCCTTATCACAGATATAAGGAGTTACCTGTTAACAGTTATTAACTTTTATCACAGTTATAAATTAGCCCTGCAATAGGGCTGAATTGTAGATTACCAAATTAAATAAAATGAAAATATACAAACACCAAGAAAAGACTACTGGAACTGTCCTGTTACAAAATGAGAGGTATTTTCAGGGGTGGATGATAGTGTGGCCTTTTGTCACCATGCTTAGACATGGTTAAAATTTAATAAACCTGGGCAAATGCTTAGAGTTGACTGAAGGAGAAAGAAGGCCTTATTCTAAAATATTTGAAAGGTGGAAAATAATATGTTCAACTGTTATTTGATGGTTTTGTTAAAGTGAGAGAGAAGAAGCTCAGCATTTTGTTTCACATTTTTTCATACCCAGTAACAGACAACCAGTTAGAAGCAGGGCCAGTGTAGGTTAGGTGATGGCAACAAAGTCAATAATGTCCCTTAAGGCTTATTTATACCCCAGAGGACTTTTGCCATTTCAAGGATAAATGGTACAGCTAATCTGCTCGTCACTGAAGCAAGAACTGCTGACTGCTGCCAAAAAGCTGCTGTTTCAGCATGACCAAAATAGGAAATTATGGAAATGATCAAAAAGGCCAACCCACACAGACTGGACAACAACAGAAAGCATGAACCAAATATGGAACTTACTATCACTAAATTAAAGGCTAAGTGAAGCTGAAGTGAATCCATTCCTTTTCCATTGCTTAAAAAGAAAGGTTCATGACACAGGGTTGGTTTTCAAGACTTTCCTCTTCCATATGTCTTCATGATGTCTTACAGATGGCTCAGAGTCCAACAAACTGCACAGTCACTTTTCTTCTCTTTAATTAATTAGGAATCAATATTAGTACAGTTTCATTAGGTAGAATAGAGAAATGTTGGTGTGGAATTTTATAACTTTGAAAGGGGGTTTATGTTAGGAATTTGGAAGAGTTTCTGGCTGGATATTACTTGTCTATATCACACCATGCACTACAGTGAAATTATTTAAAACATTTTGCTGAATAGGTGTTTGGGAGCTCTTAAAGTAGTAACTGTGCTAAACTTCTCAAAAATGAGGGCTGTTGTGTGGAGCCACTGAGAACTACCAGCGGGGAGGCAGAGCAGTTGGTAATGACATAGTGATGCATTACTACAGGATGTAACTGAGAGGAACTACATTGCTGAAATACAGGTTTCTGTACTAAATTAATTTTATATTAAAATAAATTCACAATGATTTAGTGAGTTGGTTTGGTTTTATTTGGGTTTTTTTATATCTGTAGCATGACTGGGAGAGGAGATTATTGGAGTTTAACTACAGGGGTGATAAAATAACTAATCCTTAAATTTTTTTCCCTTTTATTTTATTTGCTAGGTGGTTGTGGACACGGCACAGATTGAAAATAAAGAAGCCTACGCTCCTCAGATAAGTTTAGAAGGATCAAGAATTGTGGTGCAAGTTCCATCAACATGGTAAATAAAAATACTGTATTGCAGATTGTGACTGAAGTACGTGGGGAAAATTGTTGCAGTACAAATGGAAGAGAGAACGTGCACAATTATGTGCATCTCTGTCTGGACTGGTTGAACACCTCCATTCCTGACAGGCTCCTCTGTAGGAGGTGAGGCAAGAGAGGCAGTGCTGGGGCACTGAGACTTGTAGAAAATGTAAAAGCTTGATGATAAAAGAGAATTATTATTTATTATTTCAAAAATAATAACCTACCAGTACTCCTGTTATGCTCCACCCTGGCAGGTCCCAGCTGTAGCTCAGAAAGGCCAAGAATCAGCTGAGTTAATGTGAGAGCCTTTGCTCTTTCTTCACTGGGCTGTTCTTTAGATGCTTTCGTGAGCCATGGACCTCTGGGCTCCAAGAGATGCTGTTCCTGCTAGTTTGGGTGACTGCCTAGTAAAGAATGGTTGATCTGCAGTTTGTGAGGATTTCTTCCTGCTCAAAGCAGTGGGAACAGGAAGCAATGGCAGCACTTGTCTCTAACTCGGAAGGAGTCAGTGTTAGGAATTTCAGTACAACACATTTGATTCCCTTGACTCCTTACAGAGGCAGCTTGTTCCTAGTGGTGCCGCTGGCACACCCAGAGGGAGGAGAGTCCCGGTGCTGTGTCCCGGGGGAGGGGAGGAAGGGAGGAAGGAGTGCCCCGGGGGGATGGGAGGGGAGGGGAAGAAGGAAGGGGTGTGTGTCGGTGTGTGTGTGTGTCAGTGCGTGTGTGTGTGTCAGTGCGTGTGTGTGTGTCAGTGCGTGTGTGTGTGTCAGTGTGTGTGTGTGTGTGCGCGCGTCTCTGTGCGCACGTGTCTGTCAGTGTCTGTGTGCGCGTGTCTGTCAGTGTCTGTGTCTGTGTGCGCGTGTCTGTGTGCGAGTGTCTGGGCGTGTGTGTGTCTGTCAGTGTCTCTATGTGTGTGTGTCAGTGTGTGTGTGTCTGTGTGTCTGTCAGTGTCTCTATGTGTGTGTGTCAGTGCGTGTGTCTGTGTGTCTGTCAGTGTCCGTGTGTCCCGGTGCTCCGGGATGGTCCCCACTGCCCGTGGCTCGCTGCGGGGGGCAGCGCCGCCTGCTGGCGCTCGGCGGTACGGCGGG
>VXBC01005892.1:0-13909 GCA_013399945.1 Ploceus nigricollis | reverse complement strand
GGCGGTACGGCGGGGCCGCCGGGAGCACGTCCCAAGCCCACCGCTCCGGCTCGGGGCCATCCGCCGCACGCTGCTGGCAATGCGGAACCATCTGTGCACGGACCCCGCCAGGCTCAGGCTCTCGGCGTGTGCTGGGCTGTGTCAGGCTCTTGCCGTATTCCAGAAATGGCTGTTGGGTGTTCTGTATTCGTTGCTGCTGTGGCTGAACTGTGCCTGCTGAAGAGCTCTTGTCAGTGACGATTTCAATAGACTGTACTGCTGAACCTCGCAGTTAGGTTAGCTCTGTGTTCCACAGCAGGCAGAACTCAGGCTGCAGCCCAGCAACCCCTAGGCATTCCCATGTCGTTCTGTTGCTCCTGTGCAGCAATTGGCCTTCTGTATTCTGACTGATATGGTAGAATTGTTTAATGTAAAAAAATGAGCATTTTGATTTCTAATTTAAACTTAATGATGACAGGTGTCTGAAAGAAGATCCAGCAACAATGTCTTTGCTACAGAGGAGTCTGGATCCGGAGAAGACTTTGGGGCTGGTAGATGTGCTGTATACTGCTGTGTTTGATATACACAGGTGGAAGGAAGGAAGGTACGTCTCTTTTCTAGTTCAAACTAAGCTGCTGTTGTTGAATAATCTCTGCTGAGGGATTTGATAGTGCCAGCTCATCAGAAGGGGAAAACAGGTGTCAAACTGTGAGTGAGACACTGTTAATCCCCACAGATACCTTCTGGGTACATCCAGAGATACAGGAGACTGCTTAAAACCAAACCAGCAGCATATCCAAGGGTTAAAAAGTATTTGCTTCTCTCTTACAAAAATACTTGATTTATATTAAATTGGTCTCCATTTAGGTCTTGAAGCACAACTAAAATTTAAGGAGTTGAAAGTATTGCAAATATAAGGAATAATTTGCTGTGTTACCATAAGAAGTAGCTGGTGGACTTGGCAGTCTTTGGTGTTGTTTCTTTCTTGAACTATTATCGAAATACACATTTTCCCCCAAAGTACAAACTCAGTTATGTATTAGGTGGTTTGATATACATGTTTTTTTATTGATGCAGAGAGCAGGCTTTGCCTTGTATTCAGATCCAGTTACAGCGTGAAATCTCAGAATTTGGGAGCCAAGTTGACATGCCGTCGGGGAATGGAAGCAAATCTTCAGGGGGCCTGCAAAAGACATTCTCAAAACTGACTTCACGGTTTACAAAAAAAACTTCCTGCACTAGTACAAGTAACACAGGAAGTTACTCAATCCCCAATACACCTTCCAAAAATGTCTTCATAAGTTCCAGCTCAGAGGAGAAAGCTAAAATGCCCACTAACATGGATGCACGGTTGCAGAACATCCTGAACCTTGGTAACTTCCCTCGGAGTGCAGATGCCCTGCAGCCAGTGCAGAGCACAAATAACCAGCTCGTCAATGGGTTTCTAGTGGAAAGACGGGACAGCTTCTTCAAACCAGATGATGGCAAGGATGACAAAGGTATGAATTTACCAACTGACCAAGAAATGCAGGATGTTATAGATTTCTTGTCTGGTTTTAACATGGGCAAATCCCAGCAGACTTCTCCGATGGTGAAAAGAAGGAACTCTGTTGCATCCTCTACAGCAACAGAACAAAAGTCAGGAGCAGTTCAACAGCAGCCGCAGTCTGTGTCTCACACCCCACTGCATCCTCCTCAGCAAGGCTTGTCCCAGCAGCAGTCCCAAAAGCAGCAGCAGCAAATGCAGTATTACCAACACTTGCTTCAACCTATTGGACCACAGCAACGTGTAACTGCCAAATGGCTCAGTAATTCTTCACAGCAGCAAGCTCCGGCTGTTGGAGCTGGATTGTCTCATATAAATCAGTGGAACAATCCTGGTTTTTCAGATTTAAGCTCTGATTTGTACAGCTTGGGTCTTGTGAGCAGCTATATGGACAATATGATGGCAGAGATGTTAGGACAGAAACCACAAGGACCTAGAAACAACACATGGCCAAATCGTGACCAAACTGATGGAGTGTTTGGGATGTTGGGAGAAATCCTGCCTTTTGACCCTGCAGGTGTGTGTCTTTTTCTTTATTATGCTTTTTGTAAGGGTCCTTTTTAAAAGAATACTGTGAAATATTGCTGGCAATAACTGTCATTTCCCCGTGCTGCCCACTGGATGTAAGAGCGCTGACCAGTGCAAGCAGGGATTGGTGTGTGTGCTTATTTGCTTTTTTAACAGAAGGTGATCTTAAAACTCTCATTAATAAGCAAGAATGGGAACCAATTCCTTGTTTCTTTTCCCAGTTGTAGTAGTCTGACCTTTCACGTATGGAGCACAGCAGAGTACTGAAAGATACTTAGAGATGATGTTCCTCCTATATGTAGTTTGTAAAATTGTTTAAAATCAAACTCTTGAGCTCAGGTGTATTCTCTCACCACAAAATTATTCTTCCTGCTCTTTAGCAGTCTTGTAACCTGGAGATACAGCCAGGTTGCATCTTTCCCATATCCCCACATTTTCCCTCCATTGCTCCCCAGTTCCCTGGGAGTCATACTGGTTCCTGTTCCACAGCTGGTTCTGCAATCAAAAGTTTGGATGTCAGAGGATTAGAGACTAAAGAGCAAGTGCCATGAGGTTTGCCACATGTGTTTGGACCACCAATAAATTGTAAATATAGCTGAATTGAGATAAAATTTTAGAGTCATAAACAAATAGCTACAGACCAAGAAATTGACCATGGAATCTGAGGAGATGAATCCCCATGTGGGTCATTGGCTTGAGAGCTAAACTTGATGATCCTTGTGGGTCTCTTCCAGCTCAGAATATTCTGTGATTGTGTGATTCTGATGGTAGTATTAAGAACAACTTACACAGCTGCTACCTTGTAAATGTAACTTCTGTTGGCCTGGAACACAGCTGCAGGAATGTTGTAGTGTGCATTTATGGCAACTGCCTGGAGGGAGGAGCAGAGAACAGGGAAACCTTTTATCAAAGTAGGGCTCAGTCTCCCGCGCTCATTTGCACTCGTCTGTGTTTGGAATGTGTAGGCGTCTCAAACCAGCTCCTTTGACTCATAATTATGATAGTTATTTTGTCAACTTAGTTGATTAATTAGTGTAGTTTCTATGGCAAAAATAGCCACCATAGTTACATTCTTGCTTAATAACTGTAAGTCTGAATTAGCATCATCTTACTTAAACATACTTAGGGTATAGACTTAAGGATTATCACAGCCTCTAAGGAAGGACAAAATTATTCTCAGCAAGCTCTAAGTCCATGTGTGAGTAGGGAAAAGAAAGCTGGTATGCAAATGACTGACATTCTCAGCATTTTGAATCCATTATATTTCTATAGTATTTTCCTTTTGCTCTACATAAAACAAGTAGTTTTATTCCATTTGATGAATGTCAAGGATGTAGAAAGTGGTACTTGGAAAAGGTGACTTACTCAAGTTCCGTAAATGGGACTCAGTGGATTAAGATACACACTTCTGCAGTTGTAGTGATAAGTAAACAATATTTTTCACAGATCTGGTGTTTAAAAAACCAAAACCAAACAAAAATCCTTCCAACTGAATGCTTTTCCACTCGAAAGAACTTTTCTTCATAGAACTTGCCAGGTTGAGCTGTGGTGTAGAAATTTTCATTTTAAGCTTTAGTGTCATACAAAAAACTGTAGAACAGAAAACCGTTTTTCATTTCCAGGGTTTCCTAGGACTGTACATTTGTCGTTTGAAACAAATGTAATGTACATACATAAAAAATGTACAATACATAAAAAGTATTTATTTACTTTTTTGATAAACACTTTTAGAGTCTGAAAATGATGTCTCTCTTCAGATGCAAAACTGCTGATTAAGAATTTATAAAATTGAAATTTATGGCTTTTCATGTTGAAGGCCTAACTACTCCCAACAATGTATTTTGTAGTACTTTAGTCATCACTAAGAATCTGATGAAGGAATGTTGTAATAAGAACTAATAGAAGGAATGTTGGTAACACCAATCTTTTGGAGTAAAAAACTATCTGATGAAAAACTGTTCACCTGATGTTTTCAGTGAGGTAAAAATTAACACAAGCTTCTATTTTGAACATACCAGCACTTTAGAACTTAATGCTGTCCACAGGTAAAAAAGCCTGGATGTCCTTCAGAATAGATCTAGACTCTATTCTTACAGCTGAGGAACTGTCTGGCTTCCGGCCTCATCTTAAATAGACATAAAGATATTTCAGAGGGAGAACAAGCTCTAGTGGGGATGTTTTATTCCTAGACAGCTCTCAGATAGCCCTTTCTTAATAAAGGAGGCAGAGAAAGAAAGCTTTCTTCACCGTCTTTTTAATTTGCATTCAACAAAACATTGTGGAGGTCTTTTCTGGATGTGTCAAATGAGAACAAGGAAACACATCTTCCAAATGCAGTATTGAATGTAGGGAGCTGTCAGATGAAAGAAATTTCTGTTTTGAGAGCTGTGCATGATTGTTGGATGTTCTTCAGTCTTCACTCAGTCTCCAACTGAGACTGGCAAACCAGCAGCTCAGTACTTCCCACTGCAATTACTGTGCATATAGTCTAGACATTTTCCATAAATCCAGTCATATTGCCAAGTTTTTTCTCAGGGAGGACAAAAAGGCAAAAGAAAGAGAAGCTGTGGAAACTCAGTTAGTGACTCATTATCAGCAGTCTTTTGAATACAGCAGTTGCTTGCTCTGATCAATGGAGCATTTAAAACACTTCTGGATTAAGGCTTTTGCTGTGTCTGCTCAAGACCATTCGTATTCCTTATTGGATGCTTGGGACACAAAAAGCATGTTGAGAATGGAAGGATTTTTAAATAACTGGTTTTTTTTCTGTAAATATAATTCTTACTCTGAAATATTTTGTAGTCAGAATCTGAATGTTTTCAAAATTGTCTCATCCTTATAGGAAGGAGGCAGTTTTGGCACTCTGTGTTCTAGTATGATCCAAGCAGGATCACAACATAGCTGGAAATCATGTTGCACTCTGGTATCAACTACAGTAACTGCTCTGCTCTTTTTCACATGTGTGGATAAATGTACAGTGTCCATTTCATCTGTGTCTGTTGATATTGGACCTTTCAGCATAGACATGATCATACTACAAACACAATTTCCCTGATGGAATGCAAGGGGCAGGTGTACTTCCATGTGAGAATTATCCACCATGGATGCTGTGTATCTCATCTTTGTAAAATATTTCCTCTTCAGTGTTCTTCACTGCTCCATGAAGTCCTATCCACTGCTGGCTGTCATTTATCATCAGGGAGGGAATTACTTTGTTGTGGGGTGTGGTCAAACCTAAAGCATTGAGCGTGCAGCAGAAATAGCTGAGTGTCAGCAATGGACTTGTTGGTTTCTCTCATTCAGTTGGTTCTGATCCAGAGTTTGCCCGCTATGTTGCTGGGGTGAACCAGGCTATGCAACAGAAGAGGCAAGCACAGCACGTCCGTCGTCCAAGCACCACACGTGGCAACTGGCCTCTTCCTGATGATCCTCATAAAACCTGGCCCTTTCCCGAGTATTTCACAGAGGGGTAAGAGACTGGACAGGATGGATGTTTTTACTGTATAACTTTATTTTGCACCCAGACTTGGCAGAATGTGGGAATTCTGGGTGTTTTTTCAGTTGCTGCTCCATCTGTGAAAGCTGCACTTCACTGTTAAGAGTGAGCAATGTGACCCTGCTTGCTTTGCTGATCCCAAGGCACTGACATGCTTGATGTCATCCTTAAGAGTGGCATGGATACTGACTGTGACTCTAGCAGAGGAAATAAGGAATCTGTAGCCCAGATGCATTCAGGAGAGTTTTCTTTTGAGTATTTTGAAAACAGCTTTAAGACCTAGTTTTGATGAAAAGTGATGCTGTCAGAGTTGCAGTGCCTGATTGAATTTGGTTTTCCAGATTTTAGCCACTTAATCCTGCTTCTAAAAGGCAGGTACCTCACAGCAGGTACATTTGTAGTTTTTAATATCTTCCAAATCATAACTATTTACTACACAAGAAGTGTTTCAAGATTTTCTGTCCATTTGTCCATAATGTAAGAGCTGTGAGTCTCTAGTGTAAAGCAGTAGGATGGATATGTGTTCTAGCTCAGTTCTGCAGTGAAAAAGTCAACTACTTAGTGATTCCAAACCCAAGCATCACTTGTTTCTCCTTCCTGACCAGGAGAGGTGCTTCTAATTGATATAATTATTGTAGTTAAAGATATATGAAGAGGCTGTAACAGACAGAGCAGTTAATGTGACCACTCAGAACAAATGAAAGTACTTGTATTACTGGCACATTTTACCAAGTACTGAAATGTTGTGCTCTGAGGTATCACCTGTGACAAAGATTCAGCACAACTGTGGCACACAGTCTGGACCAGGCCCTGTAAATACAAGGACTAATACAACTTTCTGTCTTGCAGTGATGTGACAAACAGCTGGTCTGGTACTCAAGGAGACTCTGCCAGCTCAAGTGATGAGACCTCCTCAGCTAACGGAGACAGTTTGTTCTCCATGTTCTCAGGGCCAGACCTTGTTGCTGCTGTAAAGCAGAGGAGGTGAGCAAAATGAGCAGAAGCAGACCACTTTGTAAGATTCCTTTTGTTTATATTTAATTTCATTTGAGTAGCCAGACAAAGGAAATTCCTGCCAATGAGACAAGTCTCCACAAACAGGAGTTTGTGTACCACACTGGTGATGTGGACCAGGGGATTCCTGAAGTCAGTTGTATTAGCAGCTTTCTCCTTGTAGAAACCAGCTGTTCACTGAGGGTCACTATGTCTAGGAAAGATCTGATGCTTTCCCTCTTCTGTGAGAGTCTCCTTTGGATGCTACTTCCTGGGGCTTCACGAGATCCTCACTGGTTTTATGGAGTGCCTGGCTGCAGCTGGGCCGTGCCTGACATGCTGGGTTTGGGTGCCTTTGCTGGCCTCAGCTGCAGCCCGTGGCACTGGGGAGAAACTGCCACTAACCTGGTGTGGACTTCTCACCTTGGCTGCTGCTGCTGTTCTGGGAGTGGCAAATACACCCCTGCTTAGTCCTCTAGAGTTTCTCACAGTAGGAAGAAAAGGCCAAAGTGTCTTTGTAAATAATTTCAGTAATGGAAAAACTAAGCCAGGATTTCCAGCTACAAACAGTCCGTTTCTATCCGTAGTGTGAATTACAGCAATTCTGCTTTTCTAAAGGGCTGGAGGCTCGGTGTCTTTGGAACCTCAGTGATTGCACAGCAGAGGGTAGCTAGAACAATAGGAACAAAAGGCACAAGATGAAACATGAATACCAACCCAATTCCAATCTGGAATTGTTCTCTCAAACTATTTTTCAGTCTTTTCTAAAAATGAAGTAAGTGGCCAAGTATTTGTTTACAGTCACAGAATAATGTGGAGTCAATATACAGATACAAGATTGTCTGTCTGCTTTTTGGTGAATTAAAAAAAAAGTCAGTGCCAGTTTCTCACAGATTCTACCTGGATAGCTATTTTTGTATGCATTATCAGAAAGGAATAAGAGTAGCTACTTTCTGAATCTTTACACTTAGCCAAGACTTCATAGGGAGGGAAAAAAAACTGAGCTTCAGTGAATGTTAAATTGAAATTAATGGGAAAGAGCCATCTCATAAACAGTCACAGAAAAAAGCACTAATTACTTATATTTTTTAAAAAAAGCAGCAGGAAAGGAAAACAGACACTTAACATGCCAAGCCAGTAGATAGCTGGAGACTGATCATGGAGCAAGAAGAAAAGCCTGTGGTTTATGTAGTGCTCTAAAGAGCAGAATAAAGTTTCCAGAGAGGGTTCATTGACCAAAACCTCAGGTGAAGTAACAGTACTACTGTCTCCTGTTACTTGTAGGAAGAACAGGGTTCTGTTGGTGAGGGCCTGACAACACACCAGAGCTACAGCTGGGCAGTAAGAGGAGGTAGAGTGTGCTAAAGGTGACTGACCTGCAAAGGGCTGCTTACCTATGGGAGCCTGATTGGAGCATGCTGATGTGGTTTTTTCCAAAAAGGATGAAATAAAAGATTCTGCTTTAATCTAAACCCATGCCCTTAATCACTCCTCCTAAAAAAAACAACCAACCAACCAAAACAAAAACCCCAAAACAAACAAACAAAAAACCAAACCAACCAAACAAAAAAGACCAAAAACCCCAAGAAAAAAAACATCTTCCAGAATGCACATATGGTCAAGGACTTCTATTTGATAACTAGGTGTTAGGTGACAAATTTAAACTGAAGGTAGAACATTTTTCTTTAATAAAATTACTGTGCTTCAGCAGATGTTCCACTTCCTCAGCTTCTGTCTTATATATAAGGTTATTTCAGAAAAGATACCTAAAAAACCCAAAAGAAACCTAGCCACAAGAGTAGGTAACAGAAGAAAAACCACAATTTCTGACAGATTTCTTGAAAGTGGGCAAAAGTCTATCCCAGCTTCCTTTCACCTCTACAAAAATGTTGAAGCTGTAGGTCCAAGAACTACTGCATTGTCATGTCCCTGACAGTTTCTGTATTGCTGCTTTTACCTGTACTGAACAAAAAGTACATGAAACTGGATGTTTCTGGAAACAGTACTGTAGGCTGCCTGATCTGTGCCAGTGGCAGATTAATGACGGTGACTCATTTAAAACCAAAAAGTAAATGTCTGTCTCTTTCTGGGCAGAAAACACAGCAGTGGTGAACAGGAACCCAGCACGCTGCCATCGCCCCCACTTCTCTCTGCAGCAGATGACCGCAGTCAGGTGAGCTCAGCGTGGCTTTGCTCAGTCCTTTCTCCTGCTGGCATTTGGGGGTGGGTCTACGTGAGGCAGTCAACTGGAAAAGCATCTGTATCTCCAGATTGCTTACTTCAGTGAAAACTTAAACCATCTGCACTCAAGTAGCATGAGGTGCTTTTGTCAGTCACCAAGCTTAATATATTAAAATTGGAAGTCATTTACTTTTTCCCTTTCAGTAGGGCCACTGTGTATCAAGCTGAAGTAAATGTTTTTTAACGGGCAGATATTTTAAGAATTGAGAGTGCTATACGTATGCATCAGTTTGGCTTTCAAATATAAACTAATCTTGTGAAAATATCTCAAGGAGGTGATATGGTGACATGTTAAGTATTGTCTCAAAAAAGCAGCATTCTGTTGTTAAACCAAAGCACCTCCAACGGATTTGTTTCCTCAGGATAACAAGACCAAAACCTGGCCTCCCAAGGCCCCGTGGCAGCACACATCCTCTGTGCCGAGCACGCTGCCCAGCCAGAGCACGTCCCTGTACCCCGTGAGCAGCCCTGTGAGCCAGTGGAGTGACACTATGCAGATGCTCCAGTCGCCCATGTGGGCCAGCGACTGCGCCCCGGCAGCTGGCATCTCCTCCAGCTTCGCCTACGCGCAGCAGCAGCAGCAATCCCAACAGGCTTCCCAGCACAAACAGATCAACAAGGGCTTTAAATCTTTCCCAGTAAAGCACGAACGCAGACCATCTTACCTGCACCAGTACTAACTGCTTTTCGTACTGGAAAATGCAGCACAGGGCCAAATGAAAATTACATTACTTTGATTCACAGTGCTGTGTTGGCTACATCCTGTTTCTCTCCTGATGTGGGATTGGAGGGGTTTGGGTGAGACAGACAAACTCGGATTCTGAGTTACAGTGCTGAGCAAATATGGCCAATATGTTTGGTGTACATGAAACAGCCCAAAACTGTGATGTAGAAATGCTTTTAAAAATGCGTAATTGCCTTTACTTTCAAGACATTTTTTTTTCTAAAAAGAACTGCTGAAGGACTACCAAACAAGAAACACTGTATTTTATAGCTATTTTTCATATAGATTTATAGTTAAAACATCTTACTGAAACACATTGAATATGTTGAAGCAAATATATAGTAGTCATTTTGCTCAACACTGTTTGTGTTTAAATTTATAAAGGACAAGCTGTAGAACCTTTGTATTCTCCATTACAGCCTGTGGGCAGCTTTTTTAAAATGAAGTGCAACAGCAGCTTTTCCTGTGCTACACAAGCGAGTTCATTTGGGAACTGCTGCAGAAACAGTTGCAAAACTGAGTTTTGTGGCAGTTTCCTTACTGAAGGTAAAGATCAGCAGAACCACTCTGCCTTGTGTTGGCAACATTACCTGAGCTGCTTGACATAGATGGCACCTGTGTGGACAGTGGGACCCTAGTTCTCACACAAACCGTGTCCTATGGCTGCCTTTGGCCAAAGGCATTATCCACACAGTGCTCCCACAGTGTGTGAAAGCAAAGCCTAAGAGACTACTTGCATTTATTTAAAGTCTTATTTCAGATGCTACAGTTGATTAAAAATTGTGAGCTGGCTCAGAAGATACTAAAACTGAAATGTGGGGTAGCAGTTAGTTAAAAGAACATTATTTTTTTTAAAAGGATAAAGTAATTATTTGCAGTCAATATGTGCCATTAAGTGAACCTGTGGAATTAGGAATAATCTTCCAACCAAAGTGGATCGGGGCGAGTGACTGGTGCTTACAAATTCAAGAACAATGGTAAATATATGTATACCTATCCCACTGTATATGAATTGAGATTACAGAAGATTCTTTATATAGTTAGAGCTTATTTAAATTTTCATATTTCATCTTTGAAAGAGTCTAAAAACCACAATATTTTCTGGTATAAGAGTTTTGACAGTATTAATCTTATTTTTGTATTTTTCTTAAGTCATATCATTCTAATATGTTAACTACTAGTAAAATGGGTTATTAGTTCTAACTACATAATTTTTCAATGAAGATAAAGCACATTTTTTGGTTTTGGTTTTACAAACTAAGTACATCTATATCTGAAGATACCAAAAAAACCCCATTATATATATATATTTATATATATATATATATGTAAAAATAAAAATAAAACGTGTACACAACACTAAAACTATTAAACATTTGGGTATTTAAAACCCATCCACCTTTTTTGTTTGTATGGTGACGGGCTCTATTTGCAGGCCCAGATTGTTACCTTTTGTGCTGTTTGAGGATGCCAATGTTGCCTGTATTTATGATATTGTCACCATGTTTTCTGAAACTTCATACTTACCATGTTTACAAAGATTTGTTTGCTGTACATAGACTTTTACAGTAATGTGCTTTGCACAATCAGTGTGGCTTCTGTCTGTAAATTGTTAATGGTCTGTACTACTATAATTTTGAAAACCTTCCACTGAAAATGTTAGTGGTTATTTAACTTCATGAATGGTTTCGAGTTTCCTATATCTTGCTATTTAGATCTAATATTAAATCCCAAATTTGGTTGTACTTACTTGGTTATTCATACTAAGACCAAAATGGAAGTTAATGAAAACAACTTAATTTTGAACTTTTTTTCTAACAAGTGCCAAAATGATTGCTTTAGTTTTTGCAGTTTATGCATAATTACAAATGCTGGCAAGTTTCTGGACCTACATAAGTGAATTGTGAAAACAAAGAAAGTTTGTCTGCATTTTGACCACGTGGGTGCTACTCTGTCCTTTGCTTCCGATCGTTCTGAACACTGGTAATTTTAAGAATTGTTGCACTTGGCAAATGAGTCTTGCCCTTAAACTTCACTTACACTGCCAAGTGCAAGGGTTTGGTGCTTAGTTAACTTACCCTTATTGCAGTGCTTCTTGTGAATAGCTAACGCTTCTGAACTGGAACTGTACAGTTTGTATTTTAAAGCTTCTGTAAAAGTAAACTATTTGCTTTATTAAAGATATACATTTAATAGGTCATACCTGTTTAAAATATGCACCTTGCTGAAAATGAGCAGCACCTTAAACTGTAACTTCAGTTTGTAAACAAAGATCTTATTACATTAACATGGGATTATTTAACAGTTTGAAAATTGTCAACTGCCTACTTACTGACTCTATCATATAAAAATGAACTTTATGCACAGTCCAATCTTTAAAGCTGCTTTCTCAAGTGATGTCACAGAAGAATGTGGTACAGACAATGCTTCAGCAGGGTCTTTGAACCAGCAGTGCAGGTAAACATTGCCAAAATCACGTTACTTGAATTTTTAGGAATCAGAGAGTCAATAACTTTGATGGTAGTAAGCAAAAAGTAAATTCTGTCCCCCTCCCTGCTGTGATCAGGGCTGTGAGGTTAGTGTGTGTTAACTGTGGCACTGGAATGCCATATGCAGGGTGTGCAAAGCTGCTTTCTTCCTTAGTGGATAGGAGCACACATGCATGCAGCTGGCCAGCGGTGCTGACAGTAGCCAGGAAGCACACGAATCCATTTTGATTATGCAAAAATTGACTTGTTTACAGAGCATTTCAAGCACGGAGAAAGAGCCTTAATAAACTTGGGCAAAAGCTTCTAAAATAATGGCTTAGTTTCTCCCTTACACATAATTGCTGAGTGGTGTGGCAGTCCCGGGAATAACATTTCTGTTTACCTAAATCACGGAGCAGCTCTTTTGTTAATGCATTATATTAATTCAGAATATACTACAACTTACAAAGAACATCTTTAGTTTATTTAGCACAATTGTTCTGATACAGGATACAAGAATCTACTGCTTTTATATATGGAACATATGCCCGACTGTGTCACGTTGGATGTAGGAGTCACCTAGAGTAACATTCACCTTGTTATTATAGAACCTTACTCATGAAATGGGCTCTGCTTCCCATAGTGCTGTCTTGACAACCAGGCTATTCCCAGAAGTACATTCAATTGAGTTTTTCAGAGGGAAAAGGGAATGTGATAATCATTCTTAAGCTGTGTTAGTTACAGTAACAGGGGAAAAGCTGGCCTAATACTACACTGAAAACTACATTCACATTTTAAACACAGAAGTACAGATCACTTTTTACCTGCTTTTTTCAAACGCACACTTTCTTGGTTTTCAAAGTGGGACTCTAACTATTTCTACAGCCTCTGAAAGCAGCACTGCTCACGTCCAGGTATTGCAGTCAGTCTACAGGCTTCTGTGTCCTGGGCGGAGTGGCATCAGCAATTGTAGCTAAATAAATGAGGTTCCTGTGCAGGATATGCTGGTACCTATGAGAGGAGGAAATACAGGATCTGGGAGACGTTCTTTTCTAGACAACTACCCATACTTGCACTCGTGTACTCTGATCAGTATTTGCAGTTAGGAAAAAAAAAAAAGCAAACCAGAATAATAAATCAGGGGAAACTTAAGTGTTCTTATTCTGAAGCCCGGTATAAAGCACTGAGCTGCACTCGGTAGCTGAGCATGTGCTACTACCTAACTTCGATGGGAAGCAGGACACTGAGCTCGCAGCCCTGAAAGCCGCAGAACGGCAGCGGAGCAGGAAAGGACCGAGCTGTCTGTCGGGCTGGTGTGAGCAGCTGTAGCGGCTCCCCCGCAGGTGCTGGAGCGGCAGCCCCGCCGTCAGGCTGTGACACCGCTCGGTGTGCCACACTCGGGCAGGGAGGGTAGAGCGGCCGTCACACGAACACTGAGCAAACACCCTCACCAAGGCAGCAGGGTCCATCCGTGCTTTATACGTCTCTGAAAATTATTCTGGGGAAACCCCTTATTAAGCCCAGACGCATTTTCCTCGTAGCAGCAGGAAAGCTCTAGGAGCTCGAGCCGCGTTTCACTCTCGTTACCGACACCTGGGCCCCCAGCGCTCCGCCCTGCCCGCCCACGTCGGTCACTTACTGCACGCAGTCGGTGGCGCGGCCCTTGTTCTGGTACTCCACAATGCACCGGATCAGCTGGTCGTTCTNNTGGTCGTTCTCCTCCAGCAGCTGCGGCACAGAGCACCGTCCCCCCCCGCCCCGGCCTCCGCCCCGCCCTGGCCGGCTCTGCCCCAAGCGGGCCGGAAGGGCCAGCGTCACCGTCCGGCTCAGTCTCAGCCCAGTCCCGGCTCCGTCCCAGCCCAGTTTCGCTCACCCGCTGCAGCGTGTCCTGGTTCACCTCCGCCGTCCCGCGCAGCCGCTCGGGCACGAACGCC
>VXBC01005889.1:361878-425282 GCA_013399945.1 Ploceus nigricollis | reverse complement strand
GAGAGCTGTGGCGGGACTCGCGCGCGGCCGCCGCCTCCGCGTACTGCTGCAGCTCGCTGATGATCTCGGGGCTGTCGGGGGAGATGGGCCGAGTGAGCTCCTCCGTGCTGGGGAGCTGCGGGGATGAGGCACTGTGTCTGCCATTGCTCGTGGACTCCAGGGAAGAGCTCTGGGAGCCTGCAAACAAGGAGATGGGGCAGGTGAGAAATATGACCTCAGAGAAAAACCTGTGGGCCAAGAGGCAGCAGTGGAAAGGAAGGTGGAAATATCTTGGGGATATGGCAGGGCCAGCTCTAAACACAGACGTGATGGAATACACCAGGGAATGCTGCCCCAGACACTCCAGTAGGAAAACACATGTGCAAGCCCCACACAGCACCCACAAGCCCCTACCTGAGGCAGCTGTCCGACGGTCTTCATTGCCCTTTGGCTTCCCAGTGGTCCGTATGGCAAAAATCCGACCGTCGCTGGTCCGGATATATGTCCCTGGAACAGAGGCAGGACAACTTCATTCAACAACTTCATTACAACTCCAGTCTCAGCTCAGAACCTGGATCCATGAGCCTGCAAGGCTCCTTGGGCAAGAATAGGACAGCAGTGCTGCATAGGCCCAGTAGAGGGCTTTTACCCCCTTCCTCACCCTCCACTTTCACCCTTTCAGCTTTCCTAGACTGGAAATCACGCCCTCTCAGTGTGCTGCCAGTGGGAAATGTGGAACTTCACACTTGAAACAGTTTGTTCTGGGAGAACCAGGAAGTGTGTGGCTGCCTCAGGACTTGCAGTGAGTGTTGTGAGAAGGAAGAACTGAGCCACAAAGTTCAACAGTTCCTCTCAGGGACAGGAGCAGCCACAGCTGCAACAGCCATGCAGCATCAGCACACCCAGAGCATGGGCTGCAACAGAGTCAATGCAAACTCAAGACCTCCTTTCCTTCTTGTTTCTTTTTCTCTCAAGGGATTGACTCATGCCTTTACATCATTTTCTTTGCTAATTAGCACTGGCTAGGACCCTATCCACAAGTCTTAGCAGGACAGAATTACCTTTTGTCCCTCGGATGATGTGGATGCTCTCACCAGCACTGATTCTAGCTTGTACATCAGTGGAGGTGTTTGTACCTGGAATCACAATATCTGGCAGTGGGGAAAGAAACAGAATAGTGCCCATTAAACTACATGTCAGCCATAGCCAGAAGAGGGCAGGTGCACCACCAACCCCTTTTTTTTGCAGTGCAGTTGTGTCTCCTGTGTGCTGTGCTATAAGCAAGCCCTGGGTTTATTTCTACACAGCACAAGAAGGCAGCAGAGGCTCCAAGGAAGCTAAAGCCATGCTGTCCTGGCACAGCATCTCCAGAACCACCAGTGACAGTATTGCAGGTCCTATCAGGGAAAGTTCACTCCCAATAATCCACCAGGTCCATGGCTCTTGTATACCTGCAGGGAATACCTGCAGGGGAAGTCCTCCAGGCACAGAGGAACCACTCAAATGCAGACAGACAGTATCTTTGCCTCTGATGCCCACCTGCCCATAGCCCACATGGGCATCTACAACTCACCCTGATCCTCAGTTCACCATGGGCATCCTCAATTTACCATGGGCATCACAATCCAACCCACTTCGAGCAGTAGCAACTCACCCGTGGTGGTAACAATCTTCTGCACAAAGACACCAGCTCGCTGAAGATAATTGATGGGAAAGTTGACAGCAGGGTTGGAACTTGAGGTTGATCCTGCACCACCCATGGGGACATGCCGGGGCATCATTGGAATGGGGGTGGACTGAACTGGGCGGACACTTGCCACTGGTTTGTCCTCACCCTTGAGGGCTGGTCGCCTAGTGAGAGAGGAGGAAGGAGAGTGCAGCACCCGCCCCACAGTGATAAGCATCGTCTGCCCCTTCATTTCATGTCTACAGCATGGGGAGAAGGGAAGGGGCAGGTGCTCACCAGTTCCTCTGGCTAAAGGCAGGGATGCTTGTCAGACTCTGGTCACTGGCTGGGTAATACTGTGCGTAGGACGGCCGGGTGTAGGGGACGGATGCTCGCTTTTCCTCCTCATAGCTCTTCTTGGCTGCTTTCTTCTCTGCCTTGGTCAGCTTGTGCTCCTTCCGGTCGATCAGCAGTGACTCGTGCTGAAAAGGCTCCTGCAACCCCACAGCACCGCGGTTCTGGCACCCACGCACCACAAGAGGGAACCAGCACACCCTGAACGGCAGCCGCCCACTCCCTGCGGCAGCCTGTCTCCTTCCCAGGCTGGCAGAGCTGGCCATGGCAAAGCACGTGTGGGGAGCACCGCTGTGGATGTGACCAAGGCTCATCTTGAAGGGTGACAGTCAGCTAATGCCATCACCTGCCCAGCCAAGGCCATCACTTACCACGAGCACACAGCAAAACTCAGGAGCTTTGGCCAGGCCAAGAGCACAAGTACAGAGCCTGCCACAATGTCACACAGCTCCCAGAGCCCCACAGCACCTGGCACAGGCCCACTCTGCAGTACCACCCTACCAGTGACACTCCTGACAGGACAGGCCAGTGCTGCTTGTCCCAGCTTTGGTTTAAAGTCACCCCAGGAAAAGAGCTGGCAGCAAGCTGGGATATTCCACTGCCACCTTCACACCCAGCACAAAGCTGAAGAAAGGGGTGCCTGACAGCCCCCAAACCTGTACAGGACAGAGGTGTTTCTAGATGAGAGGAAGATATCACAGGGAAGGGCAGGGATCTTTGGGTCCTCTCTAGAGAATTTTCTGCCTATTCCCACCAGCACATTGGTGCATCCTTCTTGCCACCATGGCCCCATCACACTGCCAGACTCTTCCAGTCCCACTCCTGCCTGTGCAGGGCAGTGCCAGCAAAGAAGCAGGCTGTTCTTACCTTGGTGATGAGGTGAGGATACTTGAGACAGGCTAATTGTAGAACAGACTCCTTCATCTTGCTTGGATTGAGGGAGAGCTGAGCAGGGTCAGATTCTTCTTCCACAAAGTGCAGCAGGTTCTCCACCTCCCGTCGAGTGAAGTTCAGCACTGGGTTCAGATCATCCACCACCCGATCTGGAAAAGAGAGCCAATGGAGTGAGCAGACAAGGGAAGAGATCAGCACTGCTTGCCAGTTGCCCTTCCTACACTTCTGTCCTAATACAGCTTCCTCCTTGCAATCTTCACAATCCTCAGAAATATTCTGTAAATGTCAGGGCAAGGAGAAAAATCATCATGTTCAGAGCTGAGCCGGTTTGACCAAGTCAGGCTGACAAGTGCCTGTGCTCCAGACTGCACAGCAAAACTGTGCAGGTCACCAAGCTCCTGACAAACAGGAACACAAAACTAATTATGGATAGTGTCCCATCTCAGGTAACAAGGCTGTAAACATACACATCTTGGGACAGAACTGCAGCCACATCAGTATGTGTTCTCCCACAAATCCCACCAAGAAGGTTCAAATTAATAAGTATGTACTAAAGTGGAAAGCTCAGAAAAGCAGCCACATTCCCTCACTCACAAGAGCTTTAATGTTTTTCTTGAACATTCCCTCCTGCACACAGGGAGCACACGGAGAAAACACCTCTATCCAGGACTCTCCTGGGAGCCAGGCCAGCTGCCAGAGGACTCCACCTCAAGTGCACAACAGCAAACTGAGCTCATCATGCTGGGCTACTGCCTCTGGAGTTTTGAGCAAAGAAGGACACAGAGCTCTCTTTGGGTCACCATAACCCTCAGCTGCACATTCTATGAGAGCAGCTTGACAACTGGAACAAGCCAGCACAAAAGATACTTATGGTACAAAGGCAGGTCAGAACCACAATGAACTAATTATTCTTAACACCTAAGCAAGCACTAACAGTCAAAGGTGTCAATATATATTTTAATTTAGCTATTTTCCTTCTCTTACTGCAGGAAAATGGAGATACAGAGCTATTTAAGTAGTAACACCCAGTTTAAGATGAGCAATATCCAGGCGGAGGGGAAAACAGGATGAGCAACCCCCTGCGTCTCCAGACTGTTGCAGCAGCCAGAAGAGGAGCAGGGGAAGTAAATGGCACAGCAGTGGCCTGGGACCACAACCTTGCTGCAGGATGCTGGCTCTACCACCATGAATTTCTTACAGGATCTTATGTCACTGCCAACTCAAACATCAAACATAGCCCTAGGATAGTGCCAGTCACCTCTTTGTCTGTTTTTCAACCTTAAAAAAAGAAGTTACAAAACCCACAGAAACAGGACTTGCAGGAGCTAAGAGGAGTGAAAGCTGAGAGTGGAATGTTGCGTTCATCCACACCTACCTGACATGCCCTGCTTGGAGATCTGGCGGTCATAGATCTTCTTCTCCAGGGTGTAATCAGAAACCAGTCTGTAGATGTGGCACGGCTTCTTCTGCCCGTAGCGGTACACCCGGCACACGGCCTGGGCATCGTGGCACGGGTTCCAGGAAGCATCAAACACCACCACTCTGTTTGCTCCAATGAGGTTGACACCCAAACACCCAGCACTGGAAAATTAAGGCAAATTTCAAACTGCTGCCCGGGTCAATTTCCAAAACTTCTAGGCAGGGACAACCATCACAACCAAGAGTCCATAAAGGGTCTATGGAAAGTTTCCTCCAGTCAAACTTTAAATCCAAGTTTGGTTTCCAAGACTGTTAAGCTGTTGTAGAGGCCTAAGGCTGAAATCCTACACCCCTAGGGAATCCAGAAGCAGATGGCACTATCATACCATGGAGAGCATATTACCAAGGAAGTTAAGAACTGAAAACCCACATGCATCCAGAACATCAGTACAAGTCCTCCCCTGTGCCCTTCTGCTCCAGCCAACTCACCGTGTGGACAAAAGGAAGAGCCAAACAGAGGCATTGCTGGGATCATTGAACTGGTTAATCAGCCGTTCCCTTTCCGAGGCAGAGGTGCTGCCATCCAGTCCTGAGAAAGGAATTAAAGATAAATGTAAAAGCTCTGTATGTTTTGGGGATTTCTATCAGAACAAACCCGCTTTCCAAACACTGAGCTTTGAAACTGGTTCCAAACCAATTCAAGCCATACTCCAGGATCTCAACTGGACCACCCTGTACCTGTAATATGACCAAAAAGGCAGGTGCAATGCAGCCAGCCAGGTTGGGACTTGATCAACTGAAAGATCAAGTAAACATTACTCAAGCTTGTCAAGGCCAGGCCTAGGAACACTACAACACATATAGCCCTTTAAGGCTCTGCTTCAGGTAAGGTGGACAACAAGGAGGAACAACAGGAACAAAGGCATATGTATGCAGGAAGCTCCAGGAATCAAGAGAAAGCAAAATTGTACAGGCTTTGGTAAACCCCCAGAAACTAGATGTGAGCACAGAGAGTGCTGGTGTAAAGGAGTGCAGGGGGTGTCATGTCTCTGTTCCTGAGCAGCAGCTTGCTTCTGGCAGCTCTGCAAAAATCAGGAACACCATATCCACCACTCTTCTCAGTCCTGGCCTGCAAAGTAGCCACACAAAACAACAACCCATACCAGAAAAAGATTTAAAGCTGGGGAAGAAGGGAGAGGAATTCACAGCCTTGAGCAAGTGAAAGCATTCCACAGTGATTCTGGTTTTGGAAGCAAGATCTAGCAAATAGCCAACAGGAAGCAAAAAGTATCTTTTGCAACTGAAAAAAAGCAGTAGTGTGTAAGTGAGATGTCAAAGATGTCTAACATCTTCTAAGTAAGATGTCAAAAGAGGATTTAGAAATTACTGCTTAGCTGCTATCCAACTGATATTGTCTTCCAAAACAACTAAAGTAAGAACAGTCTGAAAGAGGCTCATCAAAAGAACGCTTCAGCAAAGCATTTTCACACCCAAAGGCAACTAAAAGAAGATGGTGGGCAACTTTCAGGAATTAGTCCTTCACACGATCAAACAGTGTCACAGCAAAAGAGAGGAGGACCAAATGCACTCACTGTAGTAGTTGATGTTTCGGACCCAGTTATGAACTCCTCCATCTGAGCCTGGAGGACTCGGCATCGGTCTCTTTGCCAAAAACTCTTCAATGACAGATAAGGTGGACAAGCTCTGGCTGCAAAATCAAGATCTCTGTTCAGGAAAAAGTCCCCTAGCAGCAGAAGTGGAGTATCAGAACCCTTCCCCAACCATGACAGTGCTGATGGTTGTCAAACCCTATTTGTGCAGCACAACCCTCACTAGTAAATGTGACAGTGGCAGAAGTATAAAATCCACAAATAAAAATCCACATTAATACAAAAAATGAGAAAAAAGGGGAACTGCCACAGCATTCATCCTCTGTAAAAATCTCCTAGTACCAGAGGGGATCCAACTACTCCAGTATTTAATGCCTGTAGGATCAGTTGGTGATACTCTGCTTACCTGAAGACCAAGATCTTGTCTCCAAGCTTCACACTTTCCTCAATTAGGTGGAAAAGTAACACCATCTTGGGTGAGTTCTCCAGGACTCCCGTCTGGTAATCACACAAGATGTCTTTGGCCTACGGAGAAATGGGAGACTATTACAGGTGGAGTTGCTCATTCCCTGTTTAGTTCAAGAACCCTGTCTCAAGGTGAGAGAAATAAATCATGGCAACGAGGTTATTTACATCCAGTTGTTTGAGGTGACCATGTTACTCCCAACTGCTGCTGCTACCTCCCACTCCAGAAGCTTCAAATGACAAACTTCTTCAATGAATGAGTGTCCCCTCAAACTCTCATGACTCCTTCATCTCAAGAGCTTTCCTCCACCCTTCTGGATTTACCACTCTCTTATTTAGATCAAACTTCACCCTAACACCTTTATTTAGAATAACAAAGTCTACAGCCTTTTTGGTCATATGAGAACAATGACATAAGAGTGCTGCCTGCACTTCTGTGTCCTGAGAGTCACAAACCCCTCCTAGCACCACGCAGATCTGCTTATCAAAATGTTCTGTGGTAAAGAGCACACAGGAGAAACCCATAACTCAAACAGAAGAGTCTTCTCTTTGCTCTGCTTCAGAAAACTGTTCAGTCTTTCAGACTCTCCAAATGAAGAGTTTTCCAGCAGTGACACTCACCCACTCATAAGTTACGACCTGATTTGCTCTCTCCTGAAAAGGGTTGAAGCCAACACTCTGGAGGAACTTGCTATTAGTAGCTTCTCCAACCGGTGATGCCAAAGCATTACTTTCTGTTTTAACTTTAATTCCCTGAGGCTGGCAGCGGGAATTAGTGCTTGCTGTGCTAAGGTCATCCACATCCAAATCCTGCTCGTTTGCCAGATTCTCCTTCTGCAGAGCTTCATACAACACATCTGGATGGTTCCAGATCTGAAGAGATAAAGAAAGGAAGTGGTTAGACCTGCACTGGTCTGCTGCTTGCCAATAATTGTGACCTGAAAGCCCCCACAGCTATTCAAAGGAAAGAACGAATACTTCTTCTGGCTCTCATATCTTTAAATATGTCCAATTCTTTCCTTGAGAACAAACCAGGAGGCCACTGTGCACCCCACACAGCACAAAGGCAGAGGAAGCTGCCTGTTTGCACTAAGCAGGTAAGGTTATGCAGTTTAAGGTATCAGCCCAGATTGTTTCAGCTGATGTCAGCAGGTTTCTTGCACAGTTTGAAAGAGACATTTAACATCCCTGCACCCCAGTTCTGGAAGCAAAGATTAAAAATACTGTGGAACCACTGCAGAGCACTCTGGGGAGAGATGATGTCCCTGGCCAACCACACTTTCACCTCCTCTTTTGACTTATATTCCCCTTTCCCCAACACATTAGAATCTTTTTTTGCATCTTCTGCCAAAACATACCTTACAACAGACACAGAAAGCTTTGAGTGGGTTCAGCCCCAGCCAGCCACTGTTGCCTGCATCTCTGAACCGGTTCATGAACTCTGTGTAAAGGTCCCGCTGGATCTTGGACAGACGTACCAGAATGACGTGTTCTTCCTTAGATGGGAGCTGAACCTTCAGCACGTTGTGGCCTCGCCTGTGGAGGAAATAAGAAGAGTGAGAGAAATACAGGGGAAGGGAATTTCCCATTATGATCTCCCTGTGGCTGCCTGTGGCTGTAGGGAACGATTTTGACTTCTTGCCCACCCAGCTGCAGGGAGAAGAACCTCTAAATTGCATGCTTCTCTAATGCATGACACTTCTGAGATACTCTCCCTGCAACCAAATACCAATTGTAAACACAATTACAAAGATCTCAAACATTACAATCTTCTAGCACAGGTCACAGAGTTAAGAGGGTGATGAAAGTCCTGTTTTCCAAGGTAGCTGAAAAACAGAAATAAGACGTAAAGTCTGTTTTCAGCTCTGCCAAGGATTAAGACACTCCAGACCAGCATCTTAGAATCCTCATCTGAGAAAAAAATGCTGATTTGTTTCCAGAGTGGTGGAGTAACTGTGACTTTCCTTACCACTCTCACAAAACACTTTCAGATTCTTGGATAAGGATGCCACAAAGCACACATCCAAATTGGCTATTAAGCCATCAAAATAAACCTGAGGTCACTCTAGGGCAGTTAGAGGTGTAGTTCTCTATTATCAGAGTCTATGGTACCAAAGAAAACTAACTTTACAGTGTGGCCAGCAGGGCCAGGGCAGTGAACCTCCTCCTGTATTCAGCATTGGTGAGGCCCCACCTTAAATCCTGGGATCTGTTTTGGGTCCCTCACTCCAAGACAGTGAGATGCTGGAGCGTGTCCAGATTCAGGCAACAGAGCTGGGGAAGGGTCTGGAGCAAAAGTCTGATGAGGAACAGCTGAGGGGGCTCAGTCTGCAGTAAAGGAGGCTTTGGGGGGACCTCTCTCTCTCCACAACTACTTAAAAGTAGGTTATATCCAGGTAGGGAACAGTCTCTTCTCCCAGGTAACAGTGACAGGACAAGAGAAAATGGCCTCATATTGTGTCAGGGAGGTTTAGATTGGATATTAGAAAAAATTTCTTCATGGAAAGTGTGGTCAGACATTGGAACAGGCTGTTCAGGGGAGTGGTGGAGTCACCAGTCCTGGAGAGCTTTAAAAGACTTGTAGGTGTGGCACCTGGGGACAAGCTCTAGTGATGGCTGTGCTGAGTTAACAGTTGGACTTGATGACCTTACAGGTCTTTTCCAACCTAAACAATTCCATGATTTTATAAAGCAGCAAGATTTAGTTGTACTACATAAACTCAGCAAACAAGCCAGGTAACTTGTGATGAAGGAGCTGTTTGCATGGACTACACCCCTGAGAACTCCCCATGGACTCACCGCTGCACGAAGCCCTCCAGCAGGCTGTGCAGGACGTGGCTGCGGTAGCGCATCAGCCGCACGTCCTGGGGGGTGCTGTCAATGCACTGCCCGTTCAGGATGGGCCGCTCAAACATGTTGCTGAACTCCTGCCGCGAGCCCAGGAAGTCAGGCCGGACAAAGTCCACCATGCACCAGTACTCGATGAGGTTGTTCTGCAGTGGGTACCCAGTCAGCACCACCCGCCGGCGCGAGCGGATGTTCTTCAGTGCCTGGGAAGTGCTGGCATGGCAGTTCTTTATCCGGTGTCCTTCGTCACAAATAACCACATCTGGGCCGGGGCGAGACAAAGCCTTCTCAATCCCTGAGGACAAGGGATATTAAGTGTTAGTTAGAGATGAATAAGACAAAGTTCTGGTTTTATAAGGTCACCAGCTTCACAATAGAGGGGTATTTCTGAAAGACAAAAAAGCAGTATCCATGGGTGCAGAGAGCAAGGCTGATGCGGGAGATAACATTTGACTAGACAGTAGCTCTGATTTAGCAAAATGTGGTAATGAGCAAACATGACTGTCCCTTGATTTCTGTTCAGTGACCTGCACTGCATCAAGTTGGGTGTCTTGCAAATCTCACACTGACAAATCCCAGAGTTCAGTGTACTGAATTCCACACTTGGAGCTCTCGCAAGAAATTAAAGACTCAGACAAAGCTCAACAGCTTTCTGCCTCCAAAGACACAATCCCGCCCAGCAAAGTTCTATCATGTCAGTGACACTAAAAGCAAGTTATAGGTTGTTTCCCTGTGCTGCCACAGCTGACAGCCAGCTGCACAGCAGGGCTACACTCTTCCCTCTTGAGAGCTGACTTCCCACCTTTCAGAAGCTCCTGTTGCCGGTCTTCCTCATCCAAGTCAATAATGACAGGACCAGTTTGTTTCTTTGCTCTCTTCTTCCTGCCAGTGGCAAAGGACTTCTTCAGTGAGAGGAGACGGTACATCTCATATCCCATGAGCAGCACACCACCTTCTGTCACCCAGTCATTCACCACCTTTGCTCGTGCAGCTGTCGTCCTGCAAAACAACCAAACAAACCGTAAGCTTTATTCCAATTTCAGGCTGAATCACTGGATTGAAGTCTGCTGAAAAAAAATATCCATTCAATGGGTATTTTAAAGCACTTTCTCACATCAAACGAGATGGAGGTTTACAGTGAAATTTCTTTAGGAAACAAACAGATACAGGGAAAGAAGCCTTTTATGTACCATGGAGCAGGACTGAGAATGACAAATCCTTACAGGAACTGAGGTGTAGAAGTTTGTCATGCACAAAAACATACAAAACTCAAGAGTTCCCTTTTTATAGAGCTGTTGAGTTTGCCTCTGCAGACAAAAAACCATTTGCAGAACAACCTGCCAATGCACATGGTTGTAATCTTCAAGTTGTTTATCCCCTGTTGTCTCCTTCAATGCTCCTGTCCCCAGGCTTCCTTCCCTTCCAGCCTGCTCAGAACTGGCTCAGATCAAGACACTGTCTTTGCTCAGTCCACCACAGTGCATCAGATCCTGGCCAACAGTAAATAACATGGCTGGAGCAGCATCAGCAGATTCAAATATATCCCACCCAGGTGAAGACATCAACAGGTAGGTGTACAGACACAGCTAATGAACTGAGAAGTCCCAAGACCACTGCACTGCCCTGATCCATGCAAGAAAAATGACCCAGAAAGAAGCAGAGGTCCCCGAGCCAAGAACTCAGAAGAGCTTTTACTGTCACCTACTTGTGTTCATCATTCAGGATGTGGACTTTGAAGGTGCGGGGCTGGACCTCTTTGGAGTTATAATCAGCAGGAAGGTTTTCAGGTGCTGGGAGCCACATGTTGAACTCTGCTAGCCAGTTTTGAAGCGTATTCACCTGAAAAAGTTAGCCATGGAAGGATTAAAAACCCAATTGAGTCATTTGGGATTTTTAAGAGCAAAAATGAGATTAGGGAATGACACTCAGTGTGCCCAGATGGAAGCAGCAGCTCACAGCATGCAAATTCAGGAACACAGGGAATGATAGAGGGGGAAAAGCAGCAAGGATGTGATAGAGCTTGATGAGCGATGGGACACTAATCAACCTTCTCTATGCAAAGAAAGAAGCAGTGTAGGGAAGCCCCTCAGCCAGCTCTTCATGTGGCTACTTACAGGTACAATGGCAAGAACAGTCTTTGCCTCTGTGTGCCGAAAAAGTACATCCAAGAAAGAGATGACCTGTATGGTCTTGCCCAGGCCCATGCTATGTGCTAAAATACACCCAAACCCACTGCTGGTTTTAAATCTCTCCAAGGACTCGACCAAGTTGTCATAAAGGAATCGGATTCCACCAATCTAGGCAGAAAAGTAGAAAAAGCGTTAGAATGGTGGCAGACAAAAAAGCCCAAGATGGGTAAGTGTTTACAGAGTGGCAAGTACATGAGGACCATGAAAATGTAAAGGGGATGTTTCAAGTTCACTGAATTACTCTAATCTAGGGAAGGCTCCGAAACTCAGTACTTTTAGATGCCCATAGGATTTCTTGAGAATATATCAATAAATCAAAATTAATTTGTAGTCAGAGGATCTGAATTGGGGTTAATTAGTTTGTTTATAAATATAATTTTATTTTTTAAAAGTTCATCTAAATATACAAAGGTCTGATAGTAACAGCAGCTGAAGTTATATAGAGCCTTGGCCTTCCTCTAATTCAGTTTCATCATTTGACTGTCCACAACAGTCACCACCAGATTGGTCACAGGGCTCACCAAAGAAGTTCTGCTGAGATTCCCAGGCAGACTTGCCTGAATACATTGCATTTTCAAGGCTAACAAAGCCTACCTGATGAGGTTTCACTGCACGTGCAAGCTGGGGAGCCAGGAAAATGTCCTCCTCATTTGGTGGATGATTGATGTTGACAATGACTTGCCCCAGAGCATCTGACTGATTTAAGGCATCATTCACATGAGAGCCACTGCTCTCTTCACTGCCGTCCTCCTCCCCCTCATTGCCAGAGTCACTGCTGTCCACAATTTGGAGGGCATCATCCTCTCCTGAGCTCAGCTCAATCACTTCTGCAAAGTAACCAAAACAGGAGAGAATAAGGACAAAGTTAACTTGATGTCAGGGTTTATCATGAATGGAAAAAACTTATCAGGAAATAAGGTTACTCCCAGCTTTTGCAATTCCACCCTGGCTTAATGATGCATCCTGAACAAGCAGGCATGATACAGGCACACACCACACCCCTCAGACCAGCCTATGATAGTATCAGCTTCCCTGGCTTCCAAATGTTTGAGGGAACATTAACTTGGGCTGATCCAAAGAGAACATGAGACAGTTTCTTGGAGTGTTTTACATTCTCTTTCATATGTTTTCTTAATTCCCAAGCCCAGACATGAATTTTATTGACTCATATAATGCCTAAGGATCACCAAGGAGTCTGGTTGAATCCATTTGGGACACGGGACTCAAAAACCACTTCCAGCTGCAGATCTGAATACTTAGATGCTCCTTTTACATGCAGCAAATGGTGCCACATCTCCTGTAAGTATTCTTCAGCAATGCACTGGGCAAAATTAAGTGCATTTATAAAGTAGAAATAAACACAAGTTCACAAGAGGGCCTGACAGACCATTTTACAAATGTCATTTTAGGACTCACAGGCCAGAACTGCCCATATAATTGGAAACCAATAGGCCTACAAAAGTCTGAAGCGATTCACCACTGGAGCATCTGATCAGATGAAAACAGACTTGTGGCTGAATAAACAGCATATTGTGAGAAGAGCAGGCTGAGGCAATTGGTCACTTACCGTCTTTAATACTATTTTTTCCTTTAGTATCATCTTCACTGCCACTGCTGGTACTGTCAAGGCAGATGACTTCCTCAGCCAGGACCTGAGGGGTGAGCTGGGTCGCCTCTGCTGTTCTGAAAACGATGTCCTCTACAAACATAAATTACAAACAATAAGTAATTCATAATAATGGGGAAGGAGACAAAACTGTTCAGAAACCAGACAGTATTTCCTTCCACTTTAGCTCCAATAACTTAGTCCTGGAATTTTCCATAACAGACTCTCACTGTCTACAATCCTGCTATGACTCAGCTTCCTGGGTCACAATCTCCTCCATTCTCAATATGCTGAAACAATAGCCCATTGCTGATGGCACCCTGTTTCATGCCCTGACTGGGGCACACTGACCATGCAACATGCTAAAGCCCTTTGTTTCTCTTCTTTTTGGTCTCAGTAAAAGCTGTGTTTCATCCAGCAGAGAAAGTACCAACTGCTGAAGGAATAATAACTGCTCTTTGTTAGTAGGGACACTGTAATAATTACATCCCACATATCATAAACAACTTTTGCTGATCAAGAGCATTTGTTTGTATGTTTTTAGTGCTGCCATGTGGAGGAGAGGCTAATGGGGCCAAACAGCATCACTGCAGTGACACAGCAAGCAACGACATTCTTCTGGGGCTGAACCTACTCTGCATAAGCCGAAGTGTTTTAAACAGCTCTTATTTCTTCTCCCACATGTTAAAGTGTTTTTAACACTTGCACATAAGGGAGAATATATATTTCTTCCAGAGGCAAGGCCAACTCAAGAATTCCTAACCCTTGCCCAACATCCAGCTGCACTTCTCTGCCCTTTACACCTTTTGAAGCTGTGTTATAAACTATATCACCAAAATGATCCAGATTGGGAAACAGTGCAAGGTGACATATTCACCCAAAAACATGAGTGATGCTTAACCATTGATACTGCCTGCAACTCACTGCTTGCTGAAACATGAAAAGAAGGCCAAGGTTACATCACCAACTTATGTGCACCCAGACTATTGTTCCACTATCCCCAGTACCAGACACACATGTTACCAGACCATTCCCAGGACAAACAGGATCTGGCATTTCTGCCAAGCCTGCTGATTTAAGCTCCCATACCAGCTGGAAAGACAAGAGAGATCTGTTTCAGCATCCCCCTACACACACTTGATGTGCATCAAAATATCTTCAACAAACTTTACCTGGCACCTTTCACCAAGCAGCCACTGTATCCTTAATACAAAACAAGGGCAGAAGTGGAACTGCCTACACTGAACCTACAAGTGGTTTGGAACTGCTGTTCCAAGAGTTTACACTTGTTAGTCCAAGTACAGCATAGAATCACAGAATGTTTGGGGTTGGAAGGACCCTTCAAAGGTCATCTAGTGCAACCCCTCTACACTGAACAGGGATATCTTCAGCTACATCTGGTTGCTCAAAGCCCAATCCATCCTGACCTTGAATGTTTCCAGGAGTGGAGCACTTACCACATCTCTGCACAACCTGTGCCAGTGATTCAGCACTCTCCTTGTAAAGCATTTCTTCCTTGAATCTAGCCTGAATCTACCTTCCTTTAGGTCAAAACGATTACCCCTTGTCCTATCACGGACAAGCATAGCACTACCTTCTTCATTCAGCATCTATCCTTAAAACTCCTGCTTTGGCTGGCATCTCCCAGTGCTTACCAGGAAGAAACTCCAGGGGAACAGTTGGTATAGAGGCTGGATAATCCTTCCGCTGCTGCTCAAGCCGCTTCCTTCTCTCCAACTCTTCCTGCTGGGCTGCCTTTGTCACGGGTTCCAGTTGGTCCTCACGCAACAGCTTTCTGAACACAGGAGCAAACGTGCTTTGGTTACACTCCAATTCTTCCAAAAACGTGAACGGCTGCACAGCTGCTGCAAAGATGACTGACAAGCTCCAGGTATTCTGTCAGCCACATAGAGTAGGAACATCATCCCCAAAAGATATGGGCAAATTCTACAGCTATTTCAACACTTCTCAACTACAGGTACACTACTATCACTACAGGAAAAGACAGAAGTTCAACAGAAGCAAAGTAATGAAAGGAGGAAAAACGTAAGTGGGTAAGCACATACTTAAACTAGGTTACCAGAGACTAGTTCTTCTGCTTGAAAAGGTGTTTTTCATTGATATGCAGTTTATAAACACAAAATGCACTAAGTCATGCAAAGAAGATATATGGGAAGAAAATTAATCAATTCCCCCACAAAAAGTCATCACCCTGATTCTCTTCTGACAGCACTTTGAGGAGCTAGGATCTCTAATGGTTTTAACAATTGTTTCAAGGCATTCCCTCAAAGCACCTTCCCTTTACAGGTAATTTTATTTACTTCCAGAAGTTGCTTTTCCCCTGCTTCAGCATCACATGTCCAGTCCTGGAAATGAAGGTGCTTTTGCCAGAGGAGAGGTGCAGTGCAAGCAGTGGTAAAATCTAGCTCCCTCAAATTAACCTTTAAAACCACTCAACCCCCCACTTCAGGGACATCTCCTTCATCCTAATGAAGTCCCATTTTCCAAGGCCTATTCAATGCTTATTCCTTCAGCTTTAAGCAAATTAATCTGCACAAACTTAAATAGGAACCAAAGACCACCAGCACAGGGCATGAGAGCCACTTGCTGTCACAGGAGTTGCTGCTTCATTAGTTCTCCTCTGAGCTTATAAAATTCCCTTGAGCAAAATTTCCTAGTGATTTACCACCTCACAACCTGTCCCAGAATATGTGGTGAATTACACAATCAAAAACTACTGCTTTATAAAATCCAGGTGAAACTGACTTCCAACATTTCAGTCGCTAGTCGTAGCATCAGCATTCCTGTCAACAAGTACCCAGGATAGTAGAGGAAAGGACTGTATTTTAGGCTGTTTGCAATAGGATTCACCTCAGCAAGTATCTGAAACTGGTATTTACTTAATGGTGGTACTGTTTTTCAATTACATCTCTCAAAAGACAGCAGCAATTACACAATTTTTGCAATATATTCCATAACCAAATATTCACTCTTCTGAAATACCAAACAAGTCTGCACCCACATACAGCACTCTAGTCTGAGATCACTCTACTCCCACTGGTGAAATCCTAAGGTTTTGGAAAAGAAAAACCATCTGGTTTGCCAGCAGTGGCACAATGTAGCTCAGAAGCAAAGTGCAGAGATTCTGTTTTCACCACCATATGTGACCCGAGCTCTTTCTGTCCTGCTGCTGCTGCTGCTTACCTTATGTTCCTCCGCATGTGAGACGGTTTCTGAGCCCTCTTCTTTTTGGTGTCCTCAGAGGCCAGGCTCTTGTGCTGGTTCTGCAAGAGTTGCTCTGCCCGCTCGCTCTGAGATGAGGTAGTTGAAGTCGAGCGCTGCCATTCTCCATCCTCCGCGTGCTCCGCGTGGTCACCGCTGAACACGGCTTCCTGGGGTTGGTCTGCAAGGGGAAGAACATGACATAGGAACAGCTGTGCCAGGCTGGCAGCTGGCTTTTCCATGAGCATTCAGCAGGATTTGAACCGAATGGGAACTGACAAGTCCTACTCTCACTCATTTGCAAGCATGTCACTCTGAGGGTCAAAACTCGGGTCCTTTCTGACAGTCAAAGGGAGATAAAAAGTTTTACAGTGAAGGGTGTGTCCCTAGTGAAAGCCAAGACTAACACCCCTCAACACAGCCCAAAAGTGTCCTGACAAGAAAACAAGGCAGATTATTTAGGTCCATGTGGAGCACTTGCTATCCCACGAGTCTGTTTTTCTACGAGGGCCTGATAAGCTCTGATTAAAACCAGGGACTTGAATCCCTTATTCTTTGTTTCACATCATTCAAGTAGGGCAGAAATTTCCATCTATGACACCTGTGTAACCATCTCCCAAGTCAACAGAACACAGTGTGTAAAAGGTTATCTGGTCAAACACTGGGTCATGGCTCAGCAGGCAGCTCAGTGGTTTTAGCACCAGACTTCACTCTCATGGTTTAAATGGTAATTTCCAACAAGCTTTTTGTCAAACAAAATGTAAGTGGTAATATTCTTTCTACATTATAAATCATATGCATTCCTTTTTCTCTTCATTCTCCTATTTTCAGACTTCCTTTTGTGCCTGATTCCACTCCTAAAGCATAATGTGAAATGACACCTTGTTCTATGTGACACTTGGCTCTTCAACAGGCTACCAGTGACCACGTTAATGCTTCCAGAGCAAAGAAAGGAAATGTTTCTGTTCAAAAGCTTCCCTTGAAGCAAACTGTTTCTGACAAGCGTTGTAATAGCTTCTTTGAAGCATCTTGTCCCCTTGTGTCAGGCAAAGAGATACCCTGAACTTCATCTTGTAATCAGCTTTCTTGCTTACATTGTGTATCTGAGCTAATGACTGAACTGAAATGACACTTAGACAGAACTTTGAAGGAAAGAAGACATCAGTGCAGAGGAATGTGGCAGATGAAGTAATACAGAACCAACAAGCATCACATTGTGACTCTGAGAGATCTGGAGACAGAGAGCATTCCTTCTCAAAATGCTGGGAGCTTAAATGAAGGATGCTTCAGTACAGCACATTGCACCTACAGCTGTCATGTTGATATGCCCATTAAATTAACCTTATCTCCCATATCACATCTTAAAATTGAGATGACAAGAAGTAGGTTCACACCTTGTTCAAAAGCACCAACTTTGCAAACTTCCTCTCCAGACATCCCACCAGACCCACCCCAGCATTTGCTGCAAGTCTTTGTCAGAACAGATTTAGGACTTCAGAGCTCAGCCCACCATGGACCAGCACCCGCAGAGCAGCTCAAACATTTCTGTGAATATCTGTCTCTGCAAGCCCTACACATACTGGAAAACCAGGTACCCACAGCTTATGGGATGGAACAGATCTCATGATGAATGCAAGGAGAGTTATGTATATGAAGATAAAGGTAAAGGGGCTCACTGCTACAAGCACAGCAGCTCTCCTACCACAGCCAAGGTCTTGGAGCCCTGTCCTTTCACCATGCCTCTTTAGACTTACAAGCTCAGATATCAAGCATCAGCTCACTTGCAGAGAGAGAACTGTGCTGGGAATAAACCCAGTTTCTCAGGCTTCTCAGACAACAACTCTGCTATTTGAGCTACAGACCCATTTTAGTCACATTACCTGCAATTCTACAGCACTGTTTCCTTCCCCCCACCCCTCTTGACTCCTGGTTATATAACTAGATCAAAAGATTGGATGAAATAGGGCAAAGGGAAGCAGGGAGGCTGCACACGTGATCACATGCTCCGGGATGAGTCATTAAACCGGAGACAAACACTGCCATGGTTACACTGCTGCCATCTCACCCTGGGCCCGGAGGACCTTGACAAGGCACCAGAGAGCACAAAGCCATGCTTGTTTGGAAGAGGAAGCACTTTCCTCCCCACACTCCAGCAACTGCCCACGTCACCTCCTCCAGCAGCCAACCTGCCACCTGCACTGTGCCAGGCAAGGGTGTCTTCAGGACAAGGTTGATAATAGCAAAACCTAAAGGCTCAGGAGCCCAAATTATTATGTCTCCTCTATGTTTTCAGATGTGTTCTGCAATCCCTATGTAGACTCATTACACTTCTGCATTTTACCTTTTCTTTTCTCTTAATGATATGTAATAGGAGCTCTGGTAAAACCTACACACAGCTGGATCAGATAGGGTTTTTTAAATATAATTCTCATCTGATCAGGAGCCTGAAACCCAAAATTTGATGATAAACTTGGTCCCACACTGAGTACAAGCCCTTATCTGCCACAGCCACGTCTGCTCAGGCTGGTGTTTGTCCTGCCAATACAAGTTCTGAGGTGAGGAACATAATCTGTGCCTCAGCCCACATTCCTGACACATATGCATCAAGAGAGCTCTTCCACGCTAGCGACAGCTCCAAACATCTCACTGATTCAGCTGCAGTGGGATTCAGGGGACAGCCGGCTTCCCAAAGGCTGCTCCTATCCTTGCCACCACCATGAATAAAGCTTTACACAAAGTTTAACTAACACAATGATAAAATCGCAAGTCTAACCTTGCAACAGCTCCCACCACACCTGTGGCAGAAGCTGGCAGTTACAAGCAGGAATTGTTTTGCTGCTGCTTTGTATTAAACTCCTGATTATGTGCACAGCCTAAACCTAACCCAGATGAAAAGCACAGCTCCCTGCTGCAGTTATGTGGCTGCTTTCCAATACGGTGAGCTCCAAGCTGTGTAAATGGGACCCACACTGGGACAGAAACACATTAAGAAACAATAACTACACACATGAACAACAATTTTCTATAAGAACAGGTCTGATCTTGGGTTGGAGGAAGTGTGGGAACAGCCTCGTTGAACAGGTCCCATCAGGTAATCAATGGAATAATCCTGCCCCAATTTTGCCAAACCTACATATACAACAGAAATGCAATTATGGTTTTGTAACAGGAGCTCAACACACTACCCTGACACAGTTATACAAGTAGTGTTTTACACAACACAAAAATTCAACAGCCACGTTTGCATGTTGACAACTGTCTGATCATGCTGGAGCTGCTGTGCACTCTAGGAAGACCTGGGCTCTTACCCACATTGCCTGCTTGAGAAGAGCATTGCCACCAGCCTGGGGCTGACAACCCAGCACAGCAAGATGAGCCACATCAGAAAAAGCAGGCCCAAGTCTGCCCAGCAGAAGACAGCCAGGTGTGGTTGTTGGCAAGGGTGTAAATCCATCCCATGGTTACACGCTGTGGGCACCAAGAATCACACGGTTCACACCAGCTTTGTTCCATGTTTTGCACTGCCCTCACCAGATCTACAAAGAGCATCTCCCAAGAGAAGTGGTGGTAGTGTCAATGGAGCTGCTCCTTCAGGTGGGTTATAGCTCTCTGTCTGAGAAATCCCCAAACAGTTCCCAGTGGTCATGCACACCTGCACACACCCAGGCACTCTGTCCTGCAAAGTACCCTGAATGCCAAGAGGGGCATGACTATCCTTTCTCATGCACTTTAGAGGTGTGAAATGTGCCTGCTCTTTCAAAACCCAATAGACCTGGTTACAGCACAGCTCTGGTTTGTGCTGCAGGCCAGAGGTTGCCAGTCTTCTTTGCTCAATAAGTAGACGCAAGCACCACCCCCAGACGTACATACAAATAGGAGGAGGTGTTTGGTTTCTCAGCCAACACTTGCATGTCACAGTATTACAGTTTACAAGTCTCTGTAAGAGAGTCGTGACTGCTGTGTGTAACATTGCTTCAGATGCTCCCTGTGTGGTGTGACTGCCAGAGCTGTCCCTAAACACTGCACACAGCTGTGACTCATGACGTGTAACACAGCAAAAGATTTGTCCCGCAGTCAGGCACCTCCTATTGCAGCCAAGCTCACCTCATCACCTTCTCAAACTTCCCTTACAACAGCACAGGATTCAGCCTGGACAATATTCTCTAGATCACTGATTCAGCAGTGAATTGCTCTTGACACAGCCTGCTCTGCAAAATGGCTCAGGTTGCTGCAAAGCATCATGAAGCAGCAGGCTGTTTTGAGGTGTGACATTCGTGTAACTAACACTGTCTTGACACCAAGGTAAGTGAAAAACAGTGTTATAGCCAATCTCCGTGCTCCAAGGTGGACCTCAGTAAGCCCAAGTGTCTGTTCGGCTCCAGCAACAGTCAGCATTCCTAGGAGTACAGAAATTCCCATTCAGAAGACCTGAGGGTCTCCTATCTGAGATTGCTGCATAAAAAGATCCAAGAGACCGCTCAGTGGACAAAATACTGTGTAAGTCAGTGACTGCCTTGCCTGGTCAGTTAGTATCCAGCTAACAGGGCTAGCTAGAGATATGTACACCTCCTCCTGGGAGACCAGTTTAATTGCTAGGGTAACTCCAGTGACTCCAGGGAAGACACAGCACTGAAAAACAGACACCTGTTTATTTCTAAAATCATTTCACAATGGAAACTCAGGATACCAAATAGGATAATTTTGCTGAGTCTTTGAGCATTATTTCCTACCCTAAGGACAGGGACGTGCATGCATTGTACAGAAGATAGCTGCACGCAGAGCAGTGAGCAGTTAATTCTTACTTTGGGAGCTTTCTTTTGTCCTGCACAAATAACAAAGAGCAGTTAAATATTATTGCAGGCCTTCTGGGAACTTCTATGCAGTTTGTGGGCAAAAGCCTGTCAGAGACTAGCTAATACTAGCTAGTGCTACTACAGCCGGTACTGAGCTGTCAAAGCAGGAATGGGAGGAGCACCGAGGGATGGCACAAGAAAGTCTAATTGCACAGCTCCAGCTGCAACTCAGTCCCTGACACACTGAACTATAGCTGGAGTGCCAAAGGCTGGAGGAGCAACTCTGAAGAGCAAGCCCAGCTACAAGGGCTCTGACAGCCTGGAAGATGCTCTCTGGGGTTATGTGATGTTTCACCAGTGTGCTGGGAGCTGGAGTGGTGGGTAGGTGAAGCCAGAGTGAAACCGTACCTGGCTCATGAAGAACAGCAGCTCTCTAATCGCAGCACAGCAATCAACTTGGAGGCTGGCAACAGCCAAAGTCCTCTGGCTCATCCTGTACTCAGTTGTGCCACATAAATGAAGTATTTTCAAAATATTCTTTGTATGCAACTGGTGCAGCTGTTGGGTGGATGCCATGCAAGAAGGGAAAGTGGTGTCTGCACAGAGCACCTCTCACAGAGGTGGCATTGTGTGAAAACACTTGAGCACCACAAGGCTGGGCTGGAGGCAGTACATTCCTTGTGAAACCCCTCAAGTGCAGTGTAGGTGAAAGTAAGGGAAAAGCTCAGACTCCCTTCCTCCAGGCTTTACCTGTTGCAACACCCAGGAGAGGCACAAAGACAGCACGCATCAACACCTGGTCGCTTCCTCTCAAAGCACTGGGAAAGCCACCTCAGAGGGGATCGGAGCAGGACAGAGCAGGACGCAGCCCCTACGGCAACTCGGGGCTCTCCGCGGCAGCCGCTATCAGGGCAGCTAATTAGCAACAAGACTTTGTTCTCGGAAAATAATCGGGCTCAGTCTTCGACGGCAGGACGCCCCTCCCAGCCACCAGCGCTTAACAAAGCCCTAATTATGTAAGTATTATNCAGCTGCCACTGCTGCCAGCATGACAGCCGGGACCAGCCTTTTGTCCGCTTGTCCAGGCAGGCTGTGGGAGCTCCCAAGGCAGGCACTGCGCCCTGGCCAAGCGGGCAGCCACGCCGTGAGCCGCAGGCAGCGGGACCTGCAGCCCCAGCCCCTGGCTGTCCCCGCCTGGCCCCGGCGGAACGCAGCCCCTGACCACAGCAGTGACCGACTCCCGGCACTGCTCCCGCCCCAGCTCTGCTGCCGGCTGCGATGCCTGGTGTCCTGCTGAGTCACAGCCACGGTACTGCCAGGCACAAAGGCTCTTCGGGCTGAGCCTGCTCCCAGGGGAAGCTTCCCTCTACCTGTCAAAAAGCACGTACATCTTCATTCCCGTTGTTGATTTATCTAGGAGTTAACCACCCCAGGTCTGTCGTTCGTACCTGTCACTGTAACCAGACATAGAGTCTGTCATGTTGGTATAACAAAGAGTGCTGCTTGAAGTCTGAGTAACATGTTTTTCATTTCTCTAAGTATCAGTAAAGCGATCACTCACTGTGGGTTCAAGACACCTGCGTGAAATCTGCAAATTGCTGGTGAGGGATCACAGGCTGCCTCTGTCCCCAGCACAGGACCAGAGGATGGAGGGAAGAGATGAGCTCTAAAGAAAAGCCACCATCACTGACTCTGTGAGCCAGAGCATGAGGAGGGAGCCAGACCATGAGCATGCACAAGTCAAACCCATCTCCAGTCTCCTCTGACAAGAAGTAAGCTCAAATAAATAGAAAACTTTAAAAGATAAATTACAAGGCAGCACAGCCCTTCTTTTTTCCTTCAGACATCTTTCAGCATATCAGTTGCTGATAAGGTTATACTGCAGAATAAAACTCCTTTCCTGGCCTGAAGAATCCTTCAGGAACAAAAGGCAGCAGAAATGAATGGCAGGAGCAAGGAATATACCACCCAGAAACCAAAGGGAAAGGAAGCAGCCAAGAAGTGCCGAGAGGCAAACTGGAATATCAAACAGCCAACTTTGGTGACAGGCGATATATCTTCTAACCCTGGGATTATGCAAGCAGAACCAGGCCCCAAATACCCAAGAGATCTTGTTCTGGCTGGGCCTCAATGCTGCGGACGCTGAGACCCAGGTTACATAAACACCAAAGAGCACTTATATAACTGTTGTATGGCACAGGCTCACAGCCACTGGCACCTCATTGCCACTGAGTGTGGCAGGTACCTGCTCTGGCACCCAGCCCCTCCAGGACCTCCTCCATTCCTGCACAAGCCCCTGAATGCAGCCCAGGTGAGGTGCCCGTCAGGTCGTCCTCCCTTTCTCAGGCACCACAGGCTCATGGTTACTCTGGAGCACTGGGCAATCCCATATCCATTTCCAGCTCAAAAGAGGGTTGTGAAATTTCAAATCATTTTCATAGCGCTTTGAGACAGAAACACCTGGAGAGATACAAAACGCTGCTACCCGCCATCCCTCTTTTAGCTATGTAATCAAAACTGCTTTTCCTGATCAAAGTCCTCAAACGTGAAGTGTTCCTTCCTGCCATGCCCCCTCTCTTGCACAGACACTGTGGGCATTGGTGAAGACAGGGAAACAAAGACAGGGAAGGCACCCACCGAGGTAGCAAGGGAGGCAGGGATCGGTCACATTTGTCCTTTAGCCAGGGGTGTGCGAGAGCAATGAGTTACATAAAGCTCCTGCTCTGGAGTCAGGAAGTGTCTCAGGCTGAGCGCTGGGAAGTTTTCAGCAAGCTGTGCGCAGGAGGGAACTGAAACCTCCCCTTTCTGGTTATCCCAGTTAACTAGTAACCCAGAATAGAGTTTTGTCAACCAGATTACGAAAATTACCATGGGGATCTAAACCACAAGCAACTGGATTTAACCTTATTTATTTTCACAACACTTCAAAGCTTTTTAAAAAAAGAGAAATATGATCTAGTTTATTGAGGTGGCTAAATATTGATTTAGGTAACAAATTTCCCCTTTCCAGCTTCAGAAAATAGATGCATATGGGGGCTTGACATGTTCTAAGCACGGCGAATCCAGCTGGCTGCTACCATGACTCTTCTCGGGATAAATTTCAGGGACTAAGAAAAGAGGACGAGTAGGGGAGCAAGCATTCTGCATTATGCAATGATTACATAAGCATTAATTTACACTAGGTAGCTGGGAGTTGTAGCTTTATACCAGCATACCCTCAGAGCAATGAGAAATAATAAAGAAGGGATTATTGCTGCCACACACTTCCAAGGCCACCAAAATGGCAAACAAACAAAAAGCACCAGCTGAACTTTAATCTCTGCCTCAAGCTCGCACCATAGCTTTGCTCAGGACCTGCTAACAAGGACAGGGAGAAGATAAGTGACACTCACTCCTAATTTAAAAGAGCAGCATGGGAAATAATCCCAGCACAAGGCATCCTCCAGCATCTGAGTCTTCCTTTGATGTTGCTCCTGATGGTAGTGGTATAAGAGAGGAATAATTTCAAAATGATAATAGTGTCATTTGTACCCTAGCCAGTGTCAAAGGAGTTCACGGGCATGATGAGCTCCTCACAGTATCCTGTGAAACACCCTTCTGTCCATCTTGCAGAGGAAGAAACTAAATCAAAGTGATCAGGTAAGCATCAGTGCTGAGTAACTCAAGTTATTGGCTTCCTGTCCTATGCTCTAACCAACAATTCTCTTTCTTCTCCATAAATATAATTTCCTACTTGAAAAAAACAAAACACAGTTGTGGATTTTTTTAAGAACTGTAACAAAACACAGAACTTCAGCTACATTCCCTTTTTCTGCCTCAGTCTCTAATGAAATTTCAGAGGAATTTTTAAGGACTCTGTTTAATGAGGGAGGCATCACTTGGGAGAAAAATTCAAATTGTTGAGTTTGAGCCTGCGTGCTACCGCATTCCACTGGCACTTCTCCCATCAACTGCAGCCAGAAAAGTGACCGAGAACACTGGAGAAAGTTAATAAGACCAGGATGAAACACCATCGCTGAAAGAACAAGCTGTTTCTAGTTTTCCCTTCCAAAATATTGGTGCTGCTAAAGGAGTTTGACAAAAGACCGCAAAGTTGTTTGTGGCAATCAGACTCACACAAACTAAGGTCACAATGCCATAAGCACCCCCCCACCCAAAATACACAACACCCTAAAAACTAAGCACATTACAGCCTGGAAAAGAAACAGGCACCTGTTCCTTCAAAAGGTTGCTGGAATGACAATTACCTCTACGGTCAAGAAAGAAATATATGTGTATATCAGAAGGAAACAGGGATTTTTACATAAAAGACATTCTTCTTGCAGGACAACAGGGGGATAGGTAGTGTGCTGCAACAAACCTTGATTTACTAGCTGGTGGGTGCTACCATAAAAGAATTAAAATCTGCTCTAACTTTCTAGCAACATTTTTAAAATAACAAAAAAGTATCACAGCACTGCATATACAGGTGCTTGCTACTTTGAAGACCCCAAAGAAGTGTTCAGGCATCTGGAGTGAGGAAAAGCCAGTTAAATCAGAGAGGAAAAGAAACATTGCTTGGTGGTTGAAGCACAAAACCAGGGAAGAACATGATGTGTTAAGTTCTGCACAGACTCAGTCAGTGACCTTGAGCAGTTTATCATCTCTCTTGAGACAGGCAGGTTGTGCAGAAGTGGGATGGAGACTCTCCCAGATCCACCAGCCAGAACAGACTTCATTTTATCAGTTAAAAAGGCTTCCTCAAAGAGAGATAATTTTCTACTGCTAGAGACTTTGGTAGAGGCTGTGACAAACCTTGCCCCAGACTTTACAACTTGACAAGTACAAAGAGGAGTTAATTTGCACTTTTGCTCTCTTACTTTTGTACAAATACCTTTCCAACCAAAATTTTTGAAAGGCCTCTAACCTTGTATTCTCCCTCCATCTATGACCTACAGTCTCATTTCCAAAAGCATCTTTCCCTCCCTGTCTTCTCTTTTTATACCTATTATCTAGACTAAGTTACATAAGCCACTTGTCTCATCACCCAGATTCCTCATTTATCCAAACTCATTTTCTATTGTAATTCCTTTTTTTCTCAGTTCACACTCTCCCAGAATTAGCTTCTTTGTCCTGCCACCACAACCAGAGAAATAAGATGGATTTTTTTTTCTAGAACCCCCCTTCCCACTAATGGGTAACAAATATTGCATGGCTTATTTCTGTAAAAACTCCTCATGACAACCACACTGCACTACTCTAATAAACCAGGAATCCAGAGCTGGAACTCCTGGGGACCATTTTTGATCAGTCTGTTAGGTTCATAGCATGACTTTGGAGGTATTTGCCACATGAACAAAGTGCAAGAAGCCTGGCATCACAAAGTACCTCACCTCAAAGTAAGAAGTTAAATTACAAATTTAGAAAGTTCTTCAAATCTGAACAAAGTTTTTTCTCCAACACACAATATCCTCCCACCAGCAAATAAATTAAGTGGCAGCTACCCCCAAACTGTGAACTCCTGTTAGGATTTCACCAGCCTCTTCCACTTGATAGGGGGGAAAACGGCCAAGTAGTTTTTAGTCTCTTAGGCACTAATTAGGGGATCTGGAGCAAGCACCAACAGCTCTGCCTGGTGCTCAGATTGTTGCCCGGTCAGCAAGTCACCAAATATTTCACTGACAAAAGAAGCTCTTGAAACTCTTATCAAGTGGGATGTTGCAGGGAAAGTACACACACAAAGTCGAAGGGGGTGGGGGAGAGGACAGTGGATATAAAACGATAGTGCTATTAACAACTGCCTCCTCTCTTGGAAAAAAGAACTTTCACAGCATTACAACACAACAGCAGCAGGAACAATAACAACCAGACCCAGAATGTCACATCACCAAAGACTTCAGAATTATAGGCAAAAAGGAAGAGTGAGCTTTCTTCTCATGTCCCCTCCATCAGGCCAACAGGCACTGCAAGGCTCTGAAATCTCAACCTCTTCCATCCCTGCCTGGTAGGGAGCACATTAAAACCTGAGACCTACAGAAGAGCCTTGGTTCCTGATGACTTTTACTAGGCACTGAGTGGGGTGCTCCAGCCCAGGGGTGGGAAAATGAATGCCTGTAACAGGAAAGCAAGAGAGAAAAGAAAACAAGGGAGAAAAAGAAAGAAAAATCAACCCACAAAATCCCCCGTGTCCTACCTGGAAACTGCTGAGACTCATCCAAGAGTAGCATGCTGCTCAGTGCACCGAGGCGAGCCCTTTGCCTGCACACTTGTTCAACGTGGCCGCACACTCTCAGCTCCTCTGCTATTCTTGTCTCAGGGTCTTCAGGACAAAAGTTTCCAGTCACTCCTGACAACTCCTTATCTCTGCCCACAGCCCAGCGAGCACTAAATCCACTCTCACTGGCTGTTCAGTTCGCAGGCGGGAAAACACTCCTGATAAAACAGTCCAGGGTACAGGCAGGGAAACCTGCACTTAAAGTTTCTGAAAATAACTTTGGTAAATAGCTGCTAGTGCTTGAATCCACCCAGCTGGTGTGACAAGAAGCAGTACGTATATATCCTCCCTGCACCCAGCCGAGACGGACCAGGGTCACTGTTATATAACTAGTTAAATATGCCTCGTGTTCAGCCTAAATAAAAATTGTCACTATCTCCTCCCCTGCTTGGAGAGTCAAACAACACCTGCCCGAGGTAGCTGCTGCTCCACTGGGGACCGATGCCTGGAGCTGTGCTGCCGGGACGGTTTGGCTTCTACATGCGCTCCCGATCAGCGGGAACAACCTCAGTTATGCCTGGGAAAAGAGTTTTAGAAGAGAGAAGAGGAGCAGGGAGGCTGAGTGGGTGTGTACAGGGGAGGTCTCTCTCCTCTGGAGCAGCAGAGCTGCACGCCGTACGGATCAGATCCCATTCACTCAGCCTGTGATCCAGTTCAACTAGTGGCAGAGACCAAGACTGAGAATAAAATAAAAATCCTTACATAACCGTTCAGGCTCCGGTGGGGCCCCGCGCAAGGGGAATCCCAACAGACAACAGGACATTCAGAGCAGGGGACACACAGGACCGTAACAGCTTCCGAGTTTCAGTGGTGGGTGGGAAGGAGATGCAAAAAGGAGTACAGCCTTTCTGGCTTTGAAAACAGTTGTGAGCTATTTTATGAGCTATTTTCATGATGCCTTCTAATTTGCAAAAAACCGGGACAACTGAGACTGAAACTTGAGCAATTTGATGGAGCTGGTAACCTGTTTGCACAATAACAGGTGAAAGAGCATCCTGTTCGCTTGGTTAAACCAGCAGCTTGTAGACCACTGCAAGTTTCTCAGTTTTCAGGAAAGAACTTGCCAGAATTTGTGGAGTGGGAGATTACTTCAAGTAAGCCTTTGTCCCAGTCATTCACCTGCATCAGGACAGGCACAAGAAAGAATAAATAAGTGCAGAATAAGTCCTTTAAAGCTGTAGTTGAACCCCTAAAGGCTATCCATCCTGCCTAACCTTCTTCAGTGTTGCAGAGACTTTATCCACACTCAGTTCCCTTCACAGGCATATCTAATGCCAGTAATAAACAGCAAACCTGGGCTGAGAGACATGTAATGAAGTTAGCTCGCTGGTAGTGAGCATTTGTTCATGTAACAAAGTCAGCTGCTTATTGAAGCAGCTGGTGAGGGAGCGCTGGGAAAGCCAGGACACGCACAAGAAACCCAAAGCAGGCGGTGTCGGAACAGCCCTCGCACAGACCTGCAGGACTCCAGGACAATGAGCTGCACTCAACAGCAAAAGCTGATCTAAAGGTCTGCAAGCACAGCCAGGGCAGAGCCCAGCTCCCCTTTGTGTGACTCCAGCCATTTTTATTTGACCTTTTATTTGCGAGGGTAGCAGGGCATTGCGAATGCTTGCTGCCATCAAAACACTCTCAGTGCTTCAGGGTACATCACAACTTTGAAACAAACCCAATATGCCTTTTCATAGTTAGAGCTATATAAACTTTACCCAAAAAAGAACCCAAAAAAAACCCCCAAAAAACCCAAAACAAAACTGTAGTACCATTAAGACACTCAGTAACAAGACAGCTTTTCACCTATGCCACAGATTCAAACAGCCTGACTGGTACACAGTGATTCTCAAGGGGGAAAAGAGGGACAAATATATTAAAGAAGTGCATAGCCAAGGATCTTGTAACAGGCCTTATAAGGACTTTGTAGGGCTGGAATAAATAAGCAAACATGACCTCAGCATCTGATCTAACAAATTTATGAATCTGGAAAGCAAGATTTAAAAACAAGTACTGGGTAACTACAACTGGGTATTGCAAAGCATGCAGTGCTGGTTTTGGCTGGGAGAGAGTTAATTCTTTTCATAGCAGCTAGTATGGGGCTATGCTTTAGATCTATGCTGGAAATAGTGTTGATAATAGAGATGTTTTTGCTATTGGTGAGCAGGGCTAACACAGAGTCAAGGCCTTTTCTACTGACACTGCCCCACTAGTGAGAAAGCTGGGGGTGCACAAGGAGTGAGGAGGGGACACAGCTGGGACAGCTGACCCCAACTGGCCCCAGGGATATCCCAGACCATACGGTGTCATGCTCAGCATACAGAGCTGGGGAAAGGAGGAGGAGAGGGGGGATATCTGGAGTGATGGTGTTTGTCTTCCCAAGTCACTGTTAACACTGTGATGGAGCCCTGCTTTCTTGAGAATGGCTGAACACTTGCCTGCCCATGGGAAGGAGTTGATGAATTCCTTGTTCTGCTTTGCTGTTTAACTATCTTTATCTCAGCCCACGAGCTTCATCACTTTTACCCTTCCAATTTTCTCCTCCATCCCACTAGGGGATAGTGAGTGGCTGTGTGGGGCTGACCTGCCAGCTGGGGTTAAACCACAACACATCCATATTACAGCAGTCAAGCATGAGAAAAATGGAAGTTCAATACACTGGGGGAAACAGGAAACCTATACCTGTCCTTCTGCAACACAGCAATAAAAAGGGAATTTCCTTCTTCACCTTAGCATGCAAAATGGAGAAGCAATTTTTCTAGCTCTTCTACTCACAACAGCCTGCTGGTGAGGCACCACTGTTAGCCAGGATAAATACATATTCACACAACCAAGAATTAGATCTGCCTGAAACAGTCAGTTTATAAAATGATCTCATGGAAGGTAATCTTGTTACAGATAAGTCCATTTACTGAATAGCTTTTCCATGAGGCCAGTCTTACCAATAAGGAACAACATTCTCCCTCCCCTACGGGGCCTGAAATCTTACCCAGCTGTCACACCTCACCTCTCTCCTCTCAAATCACAAGTTCCTTGCAATTGGACAAACTGTGCTATACGTCACAAGAGGCTTCTCAAAAAGCTTTTGTCACCTGAGAGATTCCCTTGCTAACAACTTAGGGGATTACCTGTTTAAAAAAACCCAAACAACACTATGAAGTTTGTATTTTCATAGAATATTAAGATAAAAGTCCTTCAGAAGATGTTTTTTATTTGGCTGACAAGTGTTTCCAGCAGCAATGTCAGCATCCCTGAACACTGCAAATTCACAAGCATTAAAACTCAAACCTGTTTATACAGACAAGAAACTTGACTGCAAAGTGTTTCAGGACATTAGTTCTTCCATATAGCAAAGAATATTATCCAACTGAAGTGAGTTTAAATAAATTTCAACAAAATGTCCCAAAACATGCATTCCCTTCAAGGTGGAGTAGCTCCTTCCCCAGCCCATGCCCGTTGTCCACCTTGAACGGCTCAACCCCTGCTCCACAGGCTGAGCAGCTGTGTGACTGCTCCATGACCTGATCCAAGCCCAGCAAGGACAGCATCAGAAGAAGCACTGGATCTCTGATGTGCCACCCTGCTCCTGGTCCCTGCAAGCTGGGGTGGTTCCCTTCTCTCCAGGCTGTTCATCCTCATCACCACCCCATAAAGCAGAAGAGACCTTCCTTACCCACTGTCAACTGCTCCAGGCTGGCTGCACAATCCCTTCCCCACCCCATGGTTTTCTCCCAGCCACGCTCCACATCCACCAGCTCCTTCTGCACACCCCACTGACCTCCACTGCACAGGGAAGCTGCCTACTAACCCAAATTGTTTGCAAATTACTGAACATGAACTAGGCTTGACAGCCACATTTCACTCTTGATTAGCACCTGCTAGTAGCACATACACATCATTAAGGCCACTTTCCCTGTCCTAGTTTCCATGTTGTTTTAGCAACATGGAAAACACACAAGAGTACCAGGTTTGAGTTGGACACAGTATAAGGTGTTGTTTATCCACCCAGAACGGTTCAGACAGAATCACACTTGGACTCCACAACTGTGCCGGCGACTGAGTATTGCTGGGCTTTGAGAATCATTTGCTTTTAAAACTAACACTGCACTGCAAATAAAAATACTTTTTGATAAGATCTAAACCAACCATGGAAAACCAGAGGAGTTTTTCCTTTGACTTTAGTGAGTTTCAGACTGAACCATAAGGCATAACATTTGATAAATCTGTTTTTTCTTATTTCATTTTATTAATACAAATCCTGGTGTATTTTCTTTCCCAAACTCATCTAAATCACAAGTGGCGTGAGGTTGGGAAGTGGTACATAATGTAACAAAAATTTAATTGCAGAAAATACAGGAAATGACACAACGCAGTGCCTCTTGCAAATGCTTTTCACACTGGCACTGTGGCAAAACACACTGCTTGAGATTCCAAGGCTTTCAAAGGTTCTTTAAATGTACCAAAGAAAATAAGCTGTTACTAGACAAGATGTAGTGATTTCAAGTTAAATAATTTATACCATGGATATCTATCATAATTTTAATCAAAATTAAATCCATTCAGTTACAATCCCAGTTACATTCAAGAAACTGATTCCTTATTTCTTTATTTCTGTAACTTGCTAAATTTCTCTACTGCTGTAGATAACACAATGTATTTGTGCATCACCCAAGAGTTTTTTGGTACAACTTTAATTTCATTCCATTCATTTTCAGATATGTGCAAATTTGACATAAATCACAAGCTGAGTACACAAAAGTACCACTTTTAAATTGCTTCTAACAGTTCAAGTATTTAAACATTTTACATAGATGAAGATTATCTGCAGATGTTTTAATTGCAAAATTTGTTTTGACAGAGATTTAAACTAGAAGTTTCTGTTCACCTAGCCCAAAAAGATTTCATCTTGTAGCTTTCTCCTGTCTCATTCCTATTTGCATATTTGCAAGTGAAAATAAAGTCCTCTGACTCCTACTTAGAATTTTTTTGAGGCTGAGTCAGTGAACTACATATTGAAGAAAATGTGAACAAGACATTTAAACATCTGCAGTACAAAATACTGTTAATTAAAAAAATACTTTGATCCAAACAATGAACCAGACACTTCTAAAAGTTCCGTGTTGCAGTTTTTTTAAAGCCTAAGCAAGAAGTTAAAGAGATAAAGGAAATAACTGTGATGTGATATTGTGTTTTAAAATCTGAAGAATACTTCTAATTTAACTAAAACAGTTCCTCATCTCCTTTCACATGTTTATTATTTAATATACACTTGTATAACATATAGCTACATGCACATTTTATTTAACCAGTCATTAAAACCAGCACAATACCATATAAATTAGGAGAAAATGAAATTAAGGACCCCTTGCATGGTTTTAAACTCAGATGAAAATCAAATAAGTGTTTCACCCAGTACATTTGAACATAAAAGTGGTGCTGCCTAAAATGTAAACCAGAGGATTTTCACTTTGGCTTCTTCACACTCATCAGGTGAACTTGGCAAAGTGACTTTGCCACTCCTTACCCGTTCAAGAGGGAAAATACCACATTACAAATTCGCTAATTAGTTTCCATATGATTTCATCACTGTTACAGAAGCTGCAGCTGAAGGAATACAGTACCTATTAGCAATGGCAAGGTGTGGTACAAAGCTGACAATCAGAAATGTACATGGGGGAAAAGGCACCAAACAGGACAGAGGAGCAAGTGGGACTGTCCTTTGTTAGAGATTCTCTGGCATTACTACAAGAAAAATGCAAGTTTTTGGCCAATAAAGCACAACCTCTATATCCTGCAAAGCTTATCAGAAAAGCATGAAGACAATTTGGAGCAATTCTTTGTTCAGTTAGTAACTGCTCACTCGCTGACCCTGCTCCCCACACCTTCATGCTACTCTCACATTTGTGATAGCTTTAAGAGAAGAGATAAAAGAGAGGCAAAAAAACATTTGAGAAACTCCATATACATATATATAGAAAATGCAGAGCCATGGACGTGGGCTGCTCCTGAACTGCACAGAAAGGTTTCTATTTTGTATTCCATCATACGCAATAGATCAAAGGAAAGGAGGGAGAAAAGAGGGGGGAAAACGTAGCTGGTTATAACACCACATCATTTCACGAGATCTGCCAGTCCCTGCGCCCAATTGGCGGCTCTGAAGGAAGCAGAGCTCTGGCGTCATCACCTCCTTTTAAAGAAGTAAAGCTAGTCATTACTCCAGGTTATATAACACTCAGACTATGCCAGACTTTGTGCCACCCTCTCAAAAAGGAAGCCGCTGTCAGAGAGCCTGGGAGGCGGGCAGGGGAGTCACCGACGTTTTCTTTCGGAGCTTCCCCCTGCTCGGGATAAGCCGAGGAGACAGGGACACAGTCCCCACGTTCGGACAGAGCAGGCAGCCGGCGAGAGGCTCGGCCACCGACCTGCGACATCGGCAGTCCGTAATCCCCCGCGCAGGGGGCTGGGAGACAGCACTCCTCAGCATCTCATCCTTCCTTCCCACAGCAGCCCCCAGGCCACTCCTCACCCTGCTGAGAATAACCTAGTTCACAGGGTTATCAGAATGCTGGAATCAGCCAGTAAAGCCCCCGAACCGCAGGCACCACTCCTCCCCGTTCCTCCCTGATTTACTGGCAAACAGCCTATAGGCACGGCACCTCTACCGTCCTCCCACCACCGAAACTGCCCCAACACAACACAATGCCCAGCCAGGCAATCTGCAGCTTCGGAATCGGCAGAAGGGGAGATAACAAAGCATCCAGCACTGGCTGTTCCCAGCAAAGCGCTCAAGAGGACTTTTCTTTAACATCACCATTTAGTGAGTCCAGTAAATCCAGTTCAAGAAGTTGGGTGCCACAGGGTCCGCACAACATGCTGGGGACAGGGACCCTCGCTGGCTGGGCAGGGCCAAGCCCCTCAGACTGCACACACAAACATCATATTGCTCTGACACACACACTGTGCTCCCGGGAAACTGCCAGGATAAAAACAATTGGTAAAATCTGCAGTCTTCTCTAACGAAGCAAAATTCCCAGAGAAATCAGTGGGTCTTTTGCCTAAATGAGAGGCAAATCTCCTCTGCAATTTCAATGTAACCCTTCAGTATTACTCAGTAAGCAGGTCTGCTAAAACTGTGAATGCTACCATCCCATCTCCTTCTACCTTTGATACAAACTGCATCTTTTGTATTTTATTCAGCTGGATTATGGAAATATAGAAGCCAGCCAGCTCCTAATTTTTGGGTCTTAGGAAACTGACACAAGTCTTGAACGTAAGGTTTGTGGACACAGAGAGCGTATGCTGAACAGACACAAAGCTCTTTTCACTTTCAGGAACTGAGAGAACAACAAAACCCCCTCAACTTCTTAGTTATAGTACATCACCTGAGAAATGCATCCACTGTCTGCAACTGGATGCACATTTACAGTGTTACCCACAACCATTTGAGGCTGAGCCCCACACTCTGTACCTGTATGATAAAGTACATTTAAACACTATGATTCATAAAGATCACTTTCTAATGTAATCAGTTACATCAGTTTCTTATGACAATTTGATTAAGTTTAAACACATGTCAATAGGCAGGATATTAGTTGACAAGTAAATTCTCTTACAGGTAGTGATTGCTTTTGTACCTCTTATGATACCACACAAGCAATCCCTTTTGCAGGCAATTACTGGCTTGGAAGACAGTCTACATAAAGTTACTACAAGCATGAAAACCTACCTGGCTTGTAAGGAACATCAAAGTGCACAGTGGTACCTGAAAGTTCAGATCTGGCTCTTTACTAAGACCAGACCCATTGCATAGGCAACAAACCTAGACTGGAGCAGAGGTTTGTTTCCCCTAGGATATGCCCTTCCAGCCCTTCCCTGGAAATAGTACTGGTGGGCTCTAGAGGGAGCTGCATCCAGCCACAAGTAACCAAAACAAAAGGATATACATAGGGAAGTCCATCAAGAAGGAAAAAGTGAAATTATGTCAATCATCACTCTCCCCAAGAAATTAACCTTGTGCACTACAAACATCCACTTGTAGATTAAAGTGCAGAATTATAACTTATGGGGCCTCACCACTCTGGCATAGGTACATACAGAACACAGAGGAATTTACAGTTAAAGCCCCCCCCATGATGGCCTTCAGTGCTCTTCTAGACTTAGGAAAGTCCTGACTTCTGTATGTTTCCGTATCTTTTGCTCCAACTCATCCACTTTCAAACAACAAAAAGATTCTGCTCTCCACTCCAAGCTTACTCTGATGGGCTTGTGCCTTTCCTTAGCCCCAGCACCTGCCTCCAGCTAAACGAGGACAGGAGATCAAAGCTCATGTCACCAGTCTGAGGCAGGAAGCACGCAGCAACCAAGGCCACTGTGCCACACACTGCAGCAGATGGAAGCAGGATTCCTCAAAGAGCAGTTCTGTTCTCTGAGGCTGCCTCGACCTTGGGATGCCCATCTGCCCTTGGTGCCACCTGGAGACACAGCTGTGAAAGGCTGCTTTCTAAAAGGAGTGGAGAGATTAAAGCAGTAAGTACCTAATTGCCCCTCCTATTCTTAAGGAATAAATAAAATTTTCTAGCAGATAGGAAGGACAACTTAAAACCAGCGTTTCCTAAAAGAAAATGCTGTGCAGTCTGGTCAGAAGCAGAAGGCAAAAGGTTTCAGGTTGCTGGAACAAATCTCTATTTACCAACACAAGCATGATCATTCATTTCAGGTAAAAAGTGCAGGGAAATTACTTTATAACAGCAGTTTCTTTTTTCTTCTCCTTTTTATCTCCAGCAGGATGGATTTATATCCAGATTTCTAAATCTGGATATAAAACAATATATGACAACATTTAGCAAGATAGGAGACTGTCTCTATACTCTTCCTCTGCCTCTCTCTCAGCTTCATACAGGTAAGTCTAAGACGACCTAATTTATAAGAATAACCAGAGTTAAAAAGCAAAAACTCACATATTTGAGGAGGAGGAGCCTACAAAATGAACAGATTTATACCAAAGACTTTCCTCTCTTCCCCTGTAAGAACAGAAAGTTGCTCTGTTCCCAACCACACACATCCAGCTGGGGGGGACTCCCACACACCCCAGTTTTGTTTTGTTCCAGCACTTTGTTGGGGAGAAGAAAAGATAGAATGCTTTAGGGTGGGAAGCACATGAAAAACACCATCTCCAAAATGAGCAGCAGATCTCTGTACCTCAAGGATGCGTTCATGTATCATTCAAAGAAATATTAACCCACACTTCCACATGATTTTAAAACCAGATTTCCAAAATAACTTCAGCTTTAATAACTTCAGATGCTAATGAGCTTTCTAGTAAGTATGGTGTTAACTACTCATTTTTCCCATTAGATTAGACAAAGAATTTGCCCAGACAGCTACAAATTGATTTCCCTTTCAATATAATTGCACCCTACAATGATGACCCACAAAGAACCACAGAGGAGCATCATATTAAACAAAATCCATACTTGCTATAATTTCATGTCAACATTTTTTCCCTCAAAAACCCAGTGAAAATCGTAGGAAAAGCTGATCAAGCAGGAACCCTTTAAATGAACAGACTTTCCTCTAGTGAGGGCTCAAGGCAAGCAGAGATCTTTTCAAGCTTGGATCAGCAGCGGGTGCCATCTGAAGTCAAGAGCTCCTGCCTTGGTACCAAGGGGGGAAGTTCAAAACTGTGACTACCAAATGGCCGCTCAAGTTCAAGCAGAAAGCAGCTACTGAAATACCTTGTGGATCGTGCTGCAGAAAGGAAAGGTAGCTCTGTTTGAGCTATCAAATATCATAAGCAGCGTGAGCAGTTTTAAGAGGCTAGGGTGAGGAAAAGGGTCTCTCTTCCCCCTCACTCACCTCATGTGCCAGTCTCTCAGATATTCTGAGATTTCCTGATGCCCTCATCCTACCAAGGAACTGCAGTGCAAAACATCACTACACCCATGTGTCCTCCTCTCCTGGACTTGCTATTCTGTATCACCAACCAACTGTGCTTCTCATTCAATCATCTTTAAGAGTCTGTATGTCCACAAAACCCTACACAAACCAGTCTTGGTTTGCTCCAGCACTTTGTCAGGGAGTAGGAGGAACAGTATGAGTCTGAGCTGGGAAGAGGGAGCTCCTCCAGCTCTCCAGTAGTCAAACAGAGATGCCACAGAACTCGCATATTCCCAGCCCTGGAATGTGGGGAAAGAAAGAGGGGACAGGAAAGGAGACAAAGTGCAGAACACAGGGCAGGAGACAAAGCCAATTCCACAGAGTTTGTCTTATCCCAACAGTATCACTTAATATGTTATTATTTGGTTTTGCCTGGTATCTTTGTACAGTATGAATTGCAGCACTACTGTAGTACTGGAAAATTGTTCACTAGTATACCCTAAAAGCACTGATTCCAACCCCTGCCTGCTGTACCATGCACCCTGTAATGCAAACACAACTAGGTGCCTTTAAGGATAGTGTCTGAATGCTTCTGCTCATTAAGACATCTTTGAGAGAACTGAACAACCACTTCTACCCCAAACTGCACTTTAAGAAAGTGTTTAACTCATATACTCAGAGGTAAGAAACAAGCAACTTGCCATCACTATTAATAGCAGAATTACAGCAATACATATGAATAAGAGATAATGAATTCCAGAGACATCAGTCAGAATAATCCAGAGACATTCCCAAAGTGGAAAAACAGAACAGTACAGTGGGATTCATTCAAACACTCAACAGCTTTCCTTGGGAAAGCTCTGAGGTATAAACGGTCCATGCATTTGAAATGATCTGTAAAATCCATATTGGAGATTTGTTTCCTCTTTGCTCAAATTAGCTTTTATTCCTATGGAGTCCTACACAGCCCTGAGCAACAACCAGGATCAGAGAAAAAGTGCAGGACTTGAAACAGCCCTTTATCTCTACAGTCATCAGTACATCACATTTCTAGTGGAAATGATTTAGGGAGTTAACAAAAAAAGTTTCTAGCAGTCACGCATTGCTATCACAAAATCAAACATGATAAAACAGGTGCTGCAACCCACAAGTGATGAGAAAAACAGATGAAGTGGGCAGGGATGACAAGGCTGGAAAAGCAGTGGCAGCCTCTGGCTAGGATTGAAGCGTGCTGCTGGGATGGGTGTGCAGTCTGGCAGCCGGGGAAGGGGCTATGTCAGAATAGATATGTTCTGGAAGGAGCATTCTAGAAAAAAAAAAAAGACTAAAGCTGGAAGCTGGAAGAGTTCCTACACATCATGCTCAGGTTCATTAACTGGCCACCACTGAAGAAATGGATAAAAGATGTAAGCCATGTGGTTATTAGCTTTCACTTACTCAGAAATATTCAGAAAATTAGCTTTTCAGGCTCTTTTGTTTTCTTGAGGGCAGGGTCAAAGGTTGAAGAGCTGCGTTCTTCAATACTGAAAGCCTGTACCATACAAGTGCAAACTAAACTCTAGACCACCTATAGGACAGCTAAATGCAAACAAAACTGAGCAGAAATGAGAAAAATGTGCCAAAACTGAAGATAGCACTAAAGAACCAGAATGTAAAAAGAGCTCCTAGAAGACTATGAAACTGAAACTACACACAAGGATTAACTCCACATACAACATGTATCAGAAAGACAAAAACAGGTTAAACACGCAAAACACAAGTCACTGCTAAGTCTGAGATTATATGATCGACCACCACCAAGTGCGGATAACGTTACATTAACACTGGAAAGTTCTTAAGTTATTTGAGCCACCATCAATACATGGAAATCCTAAACAAAGCCACTAGTTTGCAAGCAAACTGTAAGAATGTTATTTTTGTAATTGATATAATCACTATTATTTAAAACAAGTAATCAGTTTCAGTTTGGAGAAAATGTTTATGCAGTCTGTCACCCTTCCAAGGAAATAGCTGTGGAATATTAATAATCATCTAAAGCTTGTAGTGCTAGAAATATGCATGAGCTCATCCTCAAGGGAAAGATCCCCCCAGGATCCCCAGTGGGATCAGAACAACCACAATACCAGGAGGGGAAGAGAACAGCACAGCTGGGAATAGGGAGAACAAAGTTTTAACAGGAATTATTAAAATTAATCCTTTTACAAGCTTCATAATATAAACATTAGAGCATCCCTTCTTATGAATAAAACTGTCTGTTCCAAATATTATATTTATGAATGAGGTTAGTCTACAAAGTGACAGGACTACAAACATCAGATGGGCAAAATAAAATGAACCTCTTAATTCTGAAGTTGGTTATATTTCATAGGCTAAAGAGCAGGAGACTGGTTTATATTAGATCTAAGGTGATACAGATGCCAAATGACATTTTGGAGGCAGTGTGTAGCTGTAAGGAGATATCAGGAAAAGCAGACTGGATACCTCCACAGAAGATAAAAATTATACATCTAAGCACCCAGAAAGCATTCTGATATTGTGGCAGACAGAATTAAAGCTGAACAATCTGAAACCCCAGAGGCAATCTAGCTTTGCTCAGCTCATGGAAGGGAGTTTTCCCTTGTACCTAATGAATAACCATAAAAATACTTTCTGTTAGTTTCATGTAAATTCTTTTTACTGTTCCTCATTATTTTCTACATTTTTAAAATTTATTTTTAATTAGTCACTACAAAAGTACAAAACATAAACATCTTTCTAGTGTTTTAACATGCAAATAAATAGCTGTCATTAGCAGTTCACAATGTTCTGTATACCTACATTGATCTTGTTTGCTTTGGAAAGAATAATCCTGACAGACAACTGTGAGTATCCACTCACAGTAATATAGATGTTGATGATAAAGCACATAAGTCTATGATAACAGACTAGTGGAATAGTGGGAATGACCCACTTGGACATGACATACAGACACTCCCTCCTGTTAACAGAAGTTTGGCAACCACCTCACACTTCCTCCTGCTCCACTGGCTGCAGGGTCCTGTGAACAAAGTGACATCATCATCACCAGTCTCTGAGACAGAGTAATCTGTGACCCTGTAACTCTTCTTTGTGTTGATATTGGGAATTCCCTTGTTTCTTACCTGAACTAACACATCAGTTTCTGCTACTTTCTCATTAGAAAAAGCCATCATGTGAATAAAGAAAGAGGAATGCATTTGGTTTTGTGTAAACATTTTTATAAAAGCATTTAAAATCAAAACAGCATCTTCAAGTAGCACATGGCTGAAAGAATATAACAACAAAACAAACAACACTTGAGGACAACAATTTATTTTGAAGCCAAAAATTATTTAGTAACCAGAAGAAGAGAGAAGTATCTGTTTTTAACATATTCTATGCTAAGAAAAGGAAGAATAGTCTCAGTTGATTTAGGTAGGTGTATTCAAATACCTGCATACCCTTTGAAGTTACTAAAAACTGCAATTTTAAAGGAAGCAAATACAGCATCCCCTTAGGCTCTGGCTACAGTTTTGTGATACAAAGAGTTTGATGGCAAATTCAGCATGGGGAATTCCTACCTGAGCTGTGCATTCCTGTCTATGTGCCCTAGAACATCAGCCCTTCTGGACCAACAAACATTTCTAGGATCTTGCTGTGACCCAGAACAGTCATCTAGTAACACCCAAATGTAACCTGCACAGCACAGGCCCACGAACACCTGTATTAGCCCTGATCTGAATTGTTCCTCTCCTGAAGAAGCGGGTAGGGCAGGTGGAACTAGGTAAGGATAGAAGGTGACAACTTATTTAGCACTTCCATCTTTCATTTTGTAAAACAAACAAAGGAGAACCCAACCTGTATGCTGGCAGAAAAGAACATTTTCCAGTGTTAAAGCTGATTACTGTGAATGAGCAATAATTGTCCATAGCATCCATCAAATTGTTTATGTGTAGGACAAGCCAATGACATAAATATATTTATTTTCACCACATCCTTTAAATAATACAAGTAATTGTAAATCAACTTATTTACTTCTTTATATAATTGCTTTCCCAAAATTGGAAGTTATTTTAAAAATTCTATCCTCCTTACAATTTGTACTTGTGGCTTGTTTTCATGATGGAAATATTTTTTGGCCAGGAGACCATATTTAACATACATTAAATACCTATTTAAACTAAACAGCCACATAAGGACTTCTCCCTACCAAGAGCTGGACAAATCCTAACCCTTACACAGTCTCCCAAGGGGTGACAGCCAGTTTTCTATAACAATGTATTGATGCCTTAGGTTTTAGCTTTTATATTTTTAGATTCTGTGCTGCTTTAGTGTGTAGTTCTGAGCTTCATATTAAGGGATGGTGAGCTCTCTTCACAAAGTAGGGAGACAAAACAATTCCTCTCCTAGCTTGGGACCAAGGACAACCACCCAAATTTCAGGCCCAAGAACATAAACAATGTGGACTGAAGACAGCAAAACAAGCAGGATGGGACTTCATAACCTAAAGCTATAATTGAACAATTAAATCCAATATGCAAATGGAGCAGAACTTATAAAAGTGAGAGACCCCATGACCGGTCATCCATTTTGTGACCATTTTGGGTTTATCTTGGGCTGGGCTCTTGTGCTGCCCAAGGTGTATCCGTCGAGGCCTTTTAATAAATCCCTACTTTATTCTTTAACTCTGTCTAGCCTCTGCTCTATATCAGCCTTCACAAGGCAGCAGTATATTCCCAACCCCATTCACTCACCACTTTCATCAAGTAAGTCCTCCTCGTCATCCCCGTCATTGTCCTCCTCCATCGCCTCCTCCTCATCTTCCTCCTCCTCCTCTTCCATATCCTCCTGCTCCAAGTCCGGGTCCAGGTCCGGATCACTCCCTGAGATTGACTCGTCTGACATGATTCCCAGTGGTGCTCCTTGTGCATTACCTGCTCATGTTCTACCGTGAGGCAGCCCTGGAAGGACACAAAAGAGGAACGTGAGCCCAGCAAATCCCAACATTTGAGCCTCAAGGCTCAACATCATAGCAGCATTACTGCACATAAAAAACCAAATCAGCCTTTTAAATAACAGACTTAGATATCAGACAAAGCACAAAATCCTGTGGAGAAAACAGATGCCATAGGAAATGGATCGTAATGATACAGGCCCAGCATTGAAGAATTTCCATCTCTTCATTGGTGTCCTTGACATGCACACAGCAGGAAGATTCCTGGTATCAATGTCTGATTATTCAGAGATGCAAAAATTAATAAATTATGTGAACAATTTCAGAACACTACCATCCAAACAGGAAGCATACAAAAAAATCAGTGTCAGCAGCCCCTCTGGATACCTGTTACCCTGATCCCTGCAAACACCATCACAGTGTGCAGATGTGGCTCAGAGACAGAAACCCCACCCTGCCTCAGCTGTACCCACTGCAAAGGTCACCCAGCTCCTCATCACAGCCTGGCTGAAGTCTCTGATCCAGCCACACAACAAAAATACTGTTACCTTCATAGTTCGGGCAGAAAACAACAAAGATCCATTTGTAAAGGTTGAACTCCCATTGTAAAACAGGGCAGGAAGAAAAGTAAACACAAAGAAAGAATGGATCAGACAAAATTTGCATTTCCTTTCTCTCAAGGACAAGAACTGGGGCTGGCTGTGCATAACTTCTCTGTTACATCACTCCAGTGCATCACAGCAGAAATTGTGGTAGAACACAAAAATAAAGCCTCAAGAGAGGACCAGGGCAACCACAAAGTCACCAGTTTATCTGTTCAGATCATGCACTGCCACTTCTGTTCAGTGATGGGTACTCCTGAGCACTCCTCTTCCATATACACAGAACGATCCTAAAGCAGCCGTGTAAGATGGATGAAAAGAAACACAACGAAGAAAGGAAAATAAAGAAGGCATCTTGATCTTAAGGAACATAAGCAAAGGATGTATTCAAAGATCAAGCTGCAGAAGAATTACTACCCACACACTCTCCAGAAACCTTTAAAGAAAGATGAAGGAAACATTTCCTCATCACTCACTTCCCACTGCCCCCTACTTATACCACATTTCCACTGTAAACTATAAAATGTTTGAGAACTAATCAGCCACTTAAAAACAAAAAAAGAAAAAACGTAAACTCCAAACTTCTAAGCAGATAAAGCAGTTCAAATATCTATAAACACTTAAAATTTCATTTAATTTAACACTTAAATTTCATTTTCAGCTGTGTTTCAGCAGTTACCAGATTAACTCAGAAACCTGAAGGTTAAAGACAACACCCCTGTAGCGGGGCTGAAAATCTAACTGTTGAGTATGCTGAATTATTCCAGCTGAAGTCATCAGCTCCTGCTCTGCCCCTCTCGGCTCCTCAATAACATTGAAGAGTGTCAGAAAGAAAGTAAACACAGAGAAGAGAAGGCATTGCAGAGATTGGCTTTGGAACAGGAAGCCTTTCACCACTCAGTCTCAGGAGGGACTTTACCACCAGGCAGAGACAACTGAAGTCCCTCCACTGGTACACGTGTCACACAAAATAAGTTGGCTTGGTCAAGCAGATGGCAGAAAAGGCCAAAACCTGAATTAGCTCAAGTGGAACTGTGCCAGTTTACACAAGCCAAAGATATTAATTCAGCTTCTGTGGTCTGCAGGTACAAGCCCAGTTGCTGTCAGGCTGCTGCAACACGGTCACCTCCAGCATCCCTTGTTTTCTCATGTCTGGTGACTTCAGTCAAGGGCTGCATACACAAAGCCATCTATTATCAGAAGTTTTTCCTAACAAATGTTGTGCTAAAGCCTACGTGTATTTCAAAACAGTGGCTTATTTTTTATTTTACATAGAATCAACCAACCAAAGAAACACAAACACTGCTAATATGGCAGGAATTAACTCTCCTCTACAAACAGCAAAAGCAGAAGTGCTGTAATGTCACTAAATGCTCCAGGTCAAAGAACGACACATGATACAGTTTCTCCCATCAGTATCCTCCTGTGTGTCATCCTCTCATGTCTCATCATTTGTCCCAGAACCTTAAAATATAAAAAACCCAAATCAAAACACAAAACATTCTCTGAAAATTGTTTAAAGGCAAGGATATGGGTCCCCGTGTCTTAATAGATAAAATCAAACCCAGTGGAGAGCAGCTCTCCCTCAGACTGGAGCACAAAAGGGCTCGAATCTAAGCTTTACTTTTGTTTAGCAGTAAGTACACGCTCTGTATAAGCCAACTCCTGACACCCGCTCCGTAGCCCCGGCCATATGCAGGAGAGTTAAACAGAAGCTTTGGAAAAAACTTAATTAAATTTGCAGAGCTGGGTGAAACAAAGATGGTTAACCTCTCCGTGCCCAATGTCGTGCTGCCGTTTATCTCTGTCCCTTCCGTCCCTCGTGCTGGGCCCCGGGGAGGGCTTCCAGCCTGCCTGGCGGCAGCAGGTACACAGTGCGCAGCCCAGAGCCTGCCCTGGTTTCTCACACCGATCTGACCCAGTTCGGAGCCTCCCACCAAGGGGAATTACACAACAGGGCCAGATTGTGGCTGCCGCTGCTGTTTTATGGCTGAGTTATTCCAGCCTGCCCCATGTCCTGCCTTTGCACACGCAGGCACTGTGCTCAGTGTTTAATCGCTGGAGGAAGGGCACTTTGCGAGAGATAAACTGATTACCTGCCACTGGGCCCTTCCCAGCCCCGCACGGCATCGGCATCGGCCGGAGCTGGCCCCAAGCGGGATGTGTGCCTCAGAAGGGTTACAGCTCCAAAAAATCCAAATCAAACCCTCTGCACCACCCTTACAGCAGACAGTCAGCCCTCCAGCACAGTGCCTCAACAATGGTGAGGCTGCTGAGAAACCGGGCTGGGATCTTAGGGGGAAACACTTGGAAAAACTCCTCTTGCTTACTCAGGGAGGAAAAAAGAGCTGTCATGTTTATCCTACCCAGAAGTTAAACCCTGCAATCAACTGCACATCAAATTAACATACAAGACAGCCTCTCTCATGTATTATGTCCCGTCTTTCAACAAAGACAAAAATAGTTCTTAAAGTTTTTCGGGCTTTGCTTTTTTAAGGTAGAACACTTCAGATAGTAAGTAAATGCCATGTGCTGATGACTGCCTCCTCCTCAAGCCTGCACAGAAAGAAGACCCACTTCTAGGTGAGGAAACCTTGAGAATTTGGACACATTTCTGTTGTCCTCACGTTTTTCTTTCACTCTGCAAAGCTTTAAAATCACTTCTCACATACAAAGTTGAGAGAGAAATGTGAGAGCAACTTTTCCCCTTCTACACGATAGTTGTTCACAGCAGGGTTGTGTATGCCATGAGCCAAACTGTTAAGTGAAACAGCAATCATCAGGGGATGTGGGGACTTAGGGCATTTCTGTACATCACTTTCATCAGAGGATCCACTAGCACTGTAAATACTAAACCATTATTTAATTAACTATTACAGATACCATCGAGTAAAAAGCAAGGATGCAGGGCAAGGCAGAATAGAGTCTTTCCTCACTTGAGGAGAAGGAGCAGGGTTCCCCTGTACTTATAGAAAGCCAGAAAAGCCAAAGTGACTTTACAGAAGCTCTTTGCCCCCTACAAGACAAGTGATTTAGGCACAGGACATGCTCATTCCTGAGTACACAACCATCCCATACAAATCCCTCCAGAAAGAGCAGGTTTAACACTAATGCTGCACCAGTGCTGAACAGTAAAGAGGATTCCATCACCTCTCCAACCTCCAGCCAAGCCCAATATCTGGGACTCATCAAGATTTGTCCCTTAAAGCCTGTTTTGTAACCAAGACTTCACACTGGCCATTGTGGTGCCCGGCCATAGAAACAGGATCAAGCACCCTGGCAAATCACCAGAGGATTTGCACAGACAGTTTAATAAAACCAGATATTTCTAAGTCTGTACTGCATAACACTCTTCACTGTCTGTTACACAGTCATGTTTTATGGCTTAATAATTTCCTTTTTGTTTTTGTTTGGCAGCAAAAGAGTAAAATGGTTGGTTGGGGCCATAAGAGTCTTCTTAATACACTCATCTTACACAACAAACACTCCAAGCTGGATGTATGTGAAGGTAACTGCTGGTTCCTTGGGAGAAATCTCATCTGCGTGTTAGACCACTACTAGCACCATTTTGGTACCTCATAGGCAGCTTTCAGTATCTAGCAGAACATTACTATAAAGCACACAACGGCATGAGTAAAGGAACTATGAGCTTAAGCTTCTCTATGACAAAGTCTTGCAACAGTTTGCAAGCGATAACTTGCAATGTTATTGCAAAATAACAATTAATAGTTCTCTGTTCCACTTAAAAATCTAGTAAGAAATAAACCTGAAATCAGTGGTTTTGAACAGCTTGATTCTAACGAACACTAGAATTTCTCTAATTTACATTATGCAACATATTAAAACCTCTATTAAATTATCATGTAAAAAATGATGTCAGGGGAATCACCTAAAAGGATAAATATGATTTCAAAAAGGAGCCAACAGTTTTACTATACTGGTCCAGCAGACCCCTATATGCTTTAAACAAAGCAAAGAAGTGTTTATTAAACAATCAAAAGGAACTTATTCCCCTCAAGTTGCATTTAAAGCCATCCTTAATTGATTACTTCATGATTTAAATCCCTCCTTCCTTTGCAGCCTGAGCCTGTTGAGACTCCAGCTATGCAGTTCCTCTGCTGTGACTCACAGCTAACTGGTGGTCACAGGCTGCTGGCTGGGAAGGAAGAAAACAATTCTCCTCCTTCATTTTATGTTGTTCAAATCACAAACAAACTAAGTAGCATTGATCCCCTCTAACTCATGTGTTCTCCACAGGAATATTAAACTGAAGGAAAAAGAAGCAGCCCGTGAAATCATAAACTGGGGAGCATCTGCTTGCCCTGGACCACCCTTCTGAGGAGGGCAAGTGTGCTTCTCCCCACTCCACATAAATATTTGACAATGGATGTAGTCTTCACCCACACTGCGTGTGAGTATTAAGGAGCCCACTGTGATTTGTGGGGAACAGGAACTGAGAGAAAAAAAAAACCAGACTGCTTTTAGAAACACATCCATATATCAGTTTTGAGAGAGTTGCAGGACCTGCTCTTTTATTCTCTCCAGGCTAACAATTTCCCTCCTAAAAGGCACCACAAATCTAAAACCAGCCTAAAACTGGTTGTTCCCTGACAACATGAACAACAAAAGCTGCTGCAAGAAAGGGTGGGAGAAATGAAAAAAAAAAAAGCCAAACAAAAACCCCAAACCAAACCAAAAAACCCACCAAAAAACCCAAAATAAACCCCCTAAAAAAACATAAAATCAACCCATAAAGAAAGAAAAGGGAGAGCTAATCCTTCCCCTCTGCTGACATGACAGTGCTGGCACTGAGAATGTGACAATGAACATTACATAAGGCCTGGCTCCCACTGCGATCCGAACAAAAAGAGCCAGCGTGAGTCAATGGCAGCATCTGCAGCTCCTTACACAACCTGAGCATCCACCACCTGCTGTGGGAGCTGCCCAGCCACAGAGTCCTTCTCTCCTGCACCTCGGGAGGGAGGTGGGAACATCCTACTGCCAGCAGTGGCAAAGTTTTGTGACCCTTAAAGAAAACCTGAACTCTCCATAAGATGCCAGCACTCCCTTCCCCACGGACTTTGTGAGGTTCTTCACCTCTGGACACAGCCAGCAGAAATGGGCAAACGTTTTTGTGCTTCTATTTATTTATGTATATATAGATAGGTATATAATTATTTGCCTAATCACTGATGCGTTGCTTCTAAGAGCAATTTTGTTTAAGCATATTAAAGCAGAAATTGACTTCCTATAAGTCAGCTCTCTCCTTTCAAATAGTCAAAATGTCCTCACCAGTGAACCACCATAGAAGAGCAATTTGTTTGTTACTGCATAAAAGTTCAGGCTACCTGAGGTAAGAAGCACATGATCAGTTTTACTTCCAGTAATTACTGACATTTGGACTAACACTATCACAAAATAACAAAAAATTTCTTACTTCACAGGATCTCCATCTATGTTTTTAGCTTTGTCAAATTCTATATAAATGGCACTTGATTACCTGCTAAAGGAAACTCTCCCTCCCTGATCACTGTTTCTTTCAAAGCAAACAGCATTTCTATATAGAAGTCATTTTTGAGTGTGTTTTTACATGTTTTGCCCATGCTGCTACAGCTATAGAAAAAACAACCAAGACTTGTGTAAGGAGTAAAACCCTAAGAAAGTATTTCAAATGGTGGGGAAAACTCAATAGTAGGGCACAGTGTGTCAGGATTCCAAATTACATTCAACACATTTTATACAGCAGATTAATTTCGGAAAGACTTGCCTACCTTGCATTAATGATAACCATTCTCAAATTCCAAAAGATAAGTTTGAAAAGTCAGCTCATGGGAGAGGTGTACTGAGCATTCTCTTTGTGAACACCCAAACTATGTCAAGATGTGAGCCAGTTCCCAAGCAGAAAAGACAGAGATAACTGGAAGATCCCTCTGGAATTTAAGCTCTTGTCATACATAGGTGCCAGCGAAGAAGTTATGTAATAAATCAAGATTAAATTACATAAACAGAAGCAGTGGAACAGAGAGGAGTGAAAAGGCACAGAGATATTCCCCTCACAAGGAAAGATCAGTCACTGTCACTCTTTGAAGACAAGCTGTGGCTTTGGTCATTGAGCTATGCTAACATTATGGCTCACCTCCTTGAAGGTTATCCCTCAGAAACAGACTGGGATAGCTCATAAACAATGTTTTCATCTTTCAGGATGAGGAAAACTGCAAGTTCTCCAAATGTTAAAAGGTCTAATTTTATCCTATTTTCTCAGTATCACCCCATCCACACACACTCCTCTCTTTGCCTCCCAGAGAAACACATTTCCTAACAGGGGAATGATTCACTGCCTTCAGCTGTGTCCCTGCTCAGGAAATGAGCTTTCCCATCAGCAGCAGCCCAGGGCAGCCCACCATCCCCTGTGAGACAGACACCAGTCACATCACACACTGGCATCACCAGACCACAAAGTAAAAACAACTTATCTCTGCCTTGGGTCACAGGTCTGCATTTCAGCACAAAGAATCGCACAGGTCTGGGAGCTTGGTTTTCATGCCTCATCCTTCTCCCTCTTCAAAACTGGACTTAAAATCTGAGGTTCTGGTTTATGTAGTTATAGAAAAAGGAAGTATTCCACAAAGGTTTGTTCCTCTTTATTCCCTACCCCACCTCCACCAGTGATAATTACACCAGGGATGAGGAAGTATTACTTATGCCACCTACAGTTTACCAAAGAAACTTGAACATGAGCAAAATCAAGAGGAAAACCAAAAAATCCTGAAGTAGGAGGAAATGGAAATAAACAGTTTTGAACTCATGTGATATAACAATTAGCATATGTTAGACCAAATTTGCTGCCAAGCAATCAGACATTAAACTAATATTTATTGGATTCCAACATAGATTAAAAATCCATTAAAGGATTAAAAACTGTCATAAACTTCTTTGAGAGCCATTCCCTCCCTGCAACATTGCACAGTGGTAGAAAACTTAATATTTAAGTACCACTTTTCTGCTAGTTTTGAGAACAAAGTAACCAAAACCTCTTGATTTTTGCCTTTCCCACTAAACAGGTCAAAATGAAACACTTACATTGATCCTTATCTATCCTACACAAATACCTCTGCTTTAATAACACTGACACTACAGGCAGCTCACATGGAAAGCAACTGGATGAAAGAGCCTCCTGTGGTTCTGTCCTCAGTAATGGAAGCACCACTTCAGTTGTGCTTTGTTGGCTGAAAACTTCCCAATGGTTTGGACAGGCCTGAAAGGGACAAGAATGCAGCTTACTGCCTCTCCCCACAGAGCACAAATAACCCAACACACTGCTGAGGGGATTGTTTGGATACACACAAAAATCACCCCAATAATAAATATTATTTCACAAAAGAAACAGAGCTATGAGTCTCATGATATGCATATTACACGTTTAGCTTATAAAATTGTGAGTATACGACTCTACATACTGGAGTTTACTTCCAAAAGAGCTTTAAAAGCAGCACAATCAAGCTGGGCTAAGGAGATACACAAATATTAGCAGGAAGATAATATATCCTGAGGGACACCATACCCTTTTGGTAAACATATCCAACCATCCTGTCCCAACTCATGCTAAACAGGATATTAGCTACCAAGCAGCACAAGCATACACAGTGTTAAGCCAGGAAGGAGCAACTGAAAAGGGACCTATCAACAAATTACTGTAAAACACCATGTGACAAATAAGCACCACAGCAACCATCCAGAGAAGTAGCTGCTGGCTACCAAACATAGCTCTTTTAGAGTAAAAATGTCACTACCTCCCAAGTGTATAAATTGACTTAACTTTTGTAAATGCTAGCAATGTCTTTTGCAGTACTTGTTCTTACCAAACACACAATACTGTATATTCATACCCACACAGAATCCAAAATGTTACATTTCCAAAATTCAGAAGCAGAATGACAAAGACCATTTGGCTGTGATGCAGCCAAAACTCACAACCTTCTGTGTATTCTTTCTGTCAAAGTTAAGAGCAAGTCTCAGTCAAGTGCTTTTCCCAAATGACCACTTCTTCTATCAAAGCTCATTTAGAGTTTGCAAATTCTGCCTGACTGGCAGCCGTGCCCAGTGAGCAAGAACAGAGGGAACAGCAGGAAAGCCAGGTCTTGTGTCCTCTTGACTTGTTACCATCCCAAATGAAGGCAACCATGTGTCATAAGAAGGTACCATCCCTAGGCTCAGATGCTCTTACCTCCCCAAATACAATAGGAATGGAATGTCTTGCCTCACCACTATTTACCTCCCCTCCTTTTCAATTATTAGTTAGATTACTGAAGTATTAGTCTTGAATCATAGAACTGTTTGAGTTGGAAAAGAGCTCTAAGATCAGAGAGTCCAACCACTAACCCAGCACTGTCAGGTTCACCACTAAGCCATGTCTCCAGGTGCCACACTGACGCATCTTTTAAATCCTTCCAGGGCTGGTGACCTCACCACTTCCCTGAACAGCCTGTTATGATGCCTGACAACATTTCCAATGAAGAAATCTTGCCTAATATCCAATGTAAACCTCCCTGGCACAACCTGAGACCATTTTCTCTTATTCTGTTGCTTGTTCCTTGAGAGAAGAGACCAACCCCCACCTCGCTACAACCTCCTCTCAGGGAGTTGGACTGGGCAATAAGGTCACTCTTGAGCCTCCTCTTCTCCAGGCTGAGCTCCCTCAGCTGCTCCTCATCTGACTTGTGCTCCAGACCCTTCCCAGCTCCGTTCCCTTCTCTGGAGAAGCTCCAGCATCCACATGTTTTTCTTGTCATGAGAAGCCCAAAAGCTCAGCCCAGGATTTGAGGTGTCTCACCAGTGCCCAGCACAGGGGACAGTCACTGCCCTGGTCCTGCTGGTCACACCAGTGCTGGTACAAGCCCGGTGCCATTGACCTCCTTGGCCACCTGGGCTCATGTTCAGCCACTGCTGGCCAGCGCCCCAGGTCCTTTCCTGCCNCTCTTATTCTGTTGCTTGTTCCTTGAGAGAAGAGACCAACCCCCACCTTGCTACAACCTCCTCTCAGGGAGTTGGACTGGGCAATAAGGTCACTCTTGAGCCTCCTCTTCTCCAGGCTGAGCTCCCTCAGCTGCTCCTCATCTGACTTGTGCTCCAGACCCTTCCCAGCTCCGTTCCCTTCTCTGGAGAAGCTCCAGCATCCCAATGTTTTTCTTGTCATGAGAAGCCCAAAAGCTCAGCCCAGGATTTGAGGTGTCTCACCAGTGCCCAGCACAGGGGACAGTCACTGCCCTGGTCCTGCTGGTCACACCAGTGCTGGTACAAGCCCGGTGCCATTGACCTCCTTGGCCACCTGGGCTCATGTTCAGCCACTGCTGGCCAGCGCCCCAGGTCCTTTCCTGCCAGGCAGCTTTCCAGACCCTCTGCCCCAGCCTGTAGTGCTGCAGGGGGTTGTGGCCTTCCTGCCCTCCAGGAGATCAATACTCCTGCCCAAACTGGTGTCACCTGCAAACTTACTGAGTGCCCCCGATCCCCTCATCCAAGTAACTGATAAAGACACTAAATAGGTGTGACCCCAACCCCAAACTCTGGGGAACCCCACTAGTGCCCAGCTGGATGTGGCACCACTCTCCACTACTCTGGGCTTGGCCAGTTTTTTTTCCCAGTCATTTAACTGAACTTGCTCATTTATCTAATTGGAGAAATTCTTGATTATTATTGATTTGGGCTGAAATACGAAACTTTTGTAACTACAACTCTTATCTTGATGGGAGATTTTGGGTACAGTTAGCAGCATTCTTTAACAGAGAAAACTAAATACATTGCACTTCCAAAGGAGATTTACTGCAATGCTGTAAAATCTCAATCAACTTCATTCATAGTTGTCCCCTTGCTAGGAATGAAGGAGGCAGATGATAAAAGTTAAAGACTTGCTCATCACAATAAAGGGATAGATGTTCACAAAGAGGCAGAGTATCTCATTCCATTAAAATAAGCATTTCACTGACCAGAAGTATTGATTTAATTGAAATATAAGATCTCCTCTCTTGCTTTTTGTGAGTGCTATGGTAAGTACAGGAGGAAGGAAAAGGCACCTCTAAACAATTTTTTGTAAGGGAGAAAAAAAAGCATTTTTCTACAGTCTGTATGACTAAGCAGATCACATACTTCAGTGTTCTCTACTCATTATCTGGGTCTTCTCTCAAGCAGCTGACTATTGTCACTATAAAATAAACAAATTCAGATCACAGACCTGAACTACTCCCATTCATTGGAGAACACGATGTGAAGTTACAGTTGACAGAAACTTAAAAATGCTGGCTAGGGTGAATCTTACTATGCATTCTCCAGAATTAAGAGCTCCCCCTACCAAAAAAAACAGCTTCCTGAGGAAATTCTTCTCCAGAACAAGAGGACCACATACCAAGACTGAGGGAAAAATCAAGAAAAAAAAAAATATCTTCTGGGATAACAGCTTTTCCCCAAATATCTGATCTCAAATGCATTCCTTCATTTCCAAATCTTCTCTGTTCCATGCAACAATCACCCTGACACCCAGTTTTCAAGGCAACTGTTGCTCCCTATTTAGAGGCTGTATTAAACTTCATAGCTAGGCACAAAAAGGCACTGGTCTTGTAAGGTTTATTTCTTGGTCCTGTTTCCTAAATTCCTTGACACCTACAGACAAGGAACTTAAAATCCAACTGATGTCACCACTCCTACAACAATTTCTCAATTTAAGAAAATATTCTTTGTTCCTGCTATCTCCTCCACCCCAGCATCCCCTACAAAAGCAAGCTGATTTTCCTTACTTCCTATGCCCGGAAGCTTGTGTTTGGTTGCATTCCATAACCCGGGCACTTTTTTTAAGGGAGGAATATACAGCATTTGCACTACTTTGGGAAAGGAGAAGCCACAGCCAGCTGCCTTTTCAGACAAGTGTTAAGCAGCAAAGCTGCAAGAGTAATCAAACCTCTGGGCAGTTACATTACACTGGCAATGCTGTTCCTTTGCTTCCATCAGTGAGTGATGCAAATAATAAATGCAAAGACTGAATAAAAGAGAGCACTAAACAGAAGATGGCAACCAAATCCTGATGCTAAACCCACCAATTAGAGAATCAGAGACGTGCCTTGCCACTGACAGAGAGTTTTCAGATTTCACAAGCACCAGAAGGGTAATATACATTTGGCTTTGATTAAATTACCCATTTTCCCTCTTGCTGACTGCAGCCTCCCATACCTCGGACACATTTTCTGCAGCAGCTGCTCTTTTCCCAACTCACACACTGCTCCCACACCGTGCCAGCACAATCCCTCTGCATGGCTGGACAGCAATCTGATTCAGCTGAAAACCTACCTGGAAGCAAAATTCAGTTCCCAAATGTGATCTACCACAAAGTTGCGTGAACAGCTGTGCGGGCACAAAGGGAAAAAAAAACCAGTGAGAGGGTGAGAACATGCAGCCCTGGGTATGGGCTGATCAACCTGGAGTCACTGTCACTAAGGCCATGCTCTAAGCAGCCAGATAGTGCTCCAGTGCAGGGGACAGACAGCATATCTATTTGAGAAAGTGAGATGGCCCTTGTGATAAAGCTTCCTTGCCTTCAGAACTCCAGCCCAAAGGATGGTGCATGTAGCCAAGGTGAGATAATCTTCTCAATTGTTTCTTTCCTTGAGGAATCAAGGCATCACTATGTGGTTTGTGTAAACTGGTTCTGAACTACATTTTGCTGGATTTCTTCAATTTAAAACCAATGAAATTGCCACTCAAAGCACAGAAGTATCATAAAGTACATCATGCAGTCAGATACCCCTGCTGCGCACATCTCTCCCCACAGCAAATACTCTTAAAGTGCCCAAAGCTCAAAGCAAAATACACCTCCTCATGTAAATCCTTAGCAGGTAGCATCTTCAGTGAGAGCCTCTGTAAACAGGTCCTTCCAACTACACGTGGGCATCAGAAAAGGCAGGATAAAGGGGACACGTTAAAGGAACACCTCTATGGGGTGACAAAGGGAAGTGATGCAATCTGTACCATGAGAACAAATGGATAATTTCTTGAACCTCATGAGAGGAATTTACTTTGGCCATGATGACCCCCCCTTCCCAAGATCAAGGGTTGATTTTTAGTACTTGAATAAAAGAATCACTTTCTTTAGCCCTCTGCCTTTCTTAATTTTCTTGTTGTATCTTATTATGTCTGGGATAAGTAGATATTCCTGGGCTGTCCTAGGACCTTTCCCCAAAATACAACCAAGAGCCACTGTGGGGATCTGGCCAAAAATACATACAGGTGTATGTAGCCTCTCATGCACATCCCCCGTGTTTGCTTTGCGTTTGTTTCACTCAACACTTGAACTTCACCCCAACTGTTCAAGGAGGCATAAACACCCTCGGCATGAAGTCCTCAAAGTCTCCTTTCATCCTTTTTTCTTACAGGAATGCAGTTGCCACTCCAGAGACCGCTGCTGTTGGTCTCAATTTTCTGACCCAGGCCACAGGTAAACTTTTTCACATTCTATAGCTTATACTAAATAATGTCACAGCCAAGCATAGATAAAAGTGAGAAGAGAAGAAACAGGTCCCCTCAGCAACCATCAGAAAGATACCTGTCTGATACAGGATACAGGAGGAGTTCCAGCACATTAAGACCAAATGAAATAAAAAAACCTGAAATCCTTATCTCCTGAGTTCTACAATCTCCTCCAATCCCCAAAATCTTATACAGACTCTCAGACAATTAACTCTGTTCACCTTCAATCTTCCCTGCCATAGAGCAACTGCAAAGAGAAGCCAGCAGATCATTGCAGAGAGTGAGGGAAGGTAAAGAAACTGTTTACTTAAAACCACTTCTGTCTCTCTTCACTGCCTTCCTTTTCTTTGTCAGCAAAATGGGTCAGCCAAGATAACAGAAAGGAGAGCAAGAATTGCGGAGGAGACACACCCCCTCCAAGCTGCAAGGAAGCTGAAAGATAAACAACTTCCTTCAACAGAAGGATTTACCTCTAAATCTTCCTGCATAGGCCAGCTCAGGAGTGCAAAAAAATAATACAAGACCTTGCCAAAATGATAAAATAAGTCTTAGAGGGGAAAAGGTAACACTTGGCTGGAAATGGTCCAAGGAGGTAACTTCTTTCAGCAGAACAGCCTCTTTCAGTGATAAAAGAAGTCACTTCTTACAGTGCTGACCCTTTCCCAAACCCAGAGGCCCCGAGCAGACAGATTACATCTGATGCTTGCTGGAACATCCCTTCTGCACAAGGGCTGTTGGTGTAGGCACACATTCCCTGCTGAAGTCGAGGGAGTGTCTGGGGAAAGGCCATCCAGGACAATCTGCCACGAGCACAGCATCCAGCTCCTGCATTTCCCACGGCCCTTGCTCTGACACATGACTGGGCACGCACCTGTCCTGTGATGGGGAAAGGATCAGGATGTCTGGAAAGGTGCCTACCAGGCACAAGCTGCTGTCACAGCCAGATTTGTTTCCATTGTACTCCCAGAAGGGTTTAGGAAAACATCCCAAACCAACTGTGCACAGAGAATCCACAGACAACCAGTAATCTCCCTAATGGCCAAGGCAGGAGAGGACCCATGGATTTTTCCTCTCTACATGCCTCACTGCTTTGGCAGACAGAACACAGCAGAAACCATTCCTCTGATGGACAAGAGACACACTGATTTCATACTACCAGAGACACACAAGGCACAACATCCTTATGCATCCAGACCCAGCTACCTCTGCCGGCAAGAGCACATGCAATTTCTTCCCCCAATGAAAAAGCAATTTCTACAGAATGTAAAGACTACTCACTACTGGAGTAAACATCTTCAGAGCACACTATGAGATTTTTTTGAGGAAAAACACTGGGGAAGATATTCCAATCTCTTCAGGAAATGAAACAGCCACCCCTGTCCTTCCACATACAGCCCCTTCCTCTCCCCATCACCAAAAATGACAATGCTTCCCAAAAAAAGAGATCACAAATATTTGATTTCATTTAAGTACATGGTGCATATAAGCACATTTATTCCCTCAAGAGAAAACGTACACTTAATAGATTTAAAGGAGTGCTGTAAGAGAACAGCTACCACTACCAGATCCTTCAACTGACTCCAGCACGTGCAGGAAGAGTCTGAACACTGGGTGAGATCTGTTTAGCAAGTGCCAATGCCCTTGCACTTGTATGGGGGCAGGTACACTCGTACATTTGCAGTGCATTTCCTCACCCACATCTTCCAAATGATACCCCATTCTGACTTGATGACTTAGAGAGATGGAGACATCCTAATTTTCTTTAATACTTACAAGCATCTTCCTAATGTCTTCAGTGGTTGATCACATTCACTGTTAACAATCTGTGCCTTTTTCCTAATTTGAAACAATCTTTTTAACTTCCAGGCACTGGCTGCTATTGTATCTTTTTCCACTAAATTAAAGAGCCCTTTGGTACACAGCCTATTCTGCCCAAAGAAAATTGAGAAACTTTTAAATACCTTGTGAGAAGCTAAACCGACTGAGCAGTTCAAGAAAAAGTTTTATAATGAGCAGTTTAATCCCTCAAATAACATTGAACACTACATCTTTCTTGTCTTTGAACATCTCTTTAAAAACACCAACATTAAACCTTGTCAAAATACTCTGCAACTGATTTCACCTCTCTATCCTCATTCAGTATTTCCTGTTATTATGAATGTACATTACTATTTAAAAAATTAATTAGCTTATTTTAAGTTCTGAGGACTCACTGCCATATAACTGCTCTTCTCCTGCCATCCTTTCCAAGGTCACTGGTTTCCGGAAGCACAATTCTGTATTCTAAACCTACAGCCTCCAGTCTTTCCCATAACATCCATAATGTGCTCCAGCTCTATAAAAACATTTGGCCATATTAAACCCAGTTACCCAAACAATTCAGAGGACATTGTACAGCTGCTGTTCCTTCTTCATGCTTCACCACTCAGGCACAACCTTTACATAATCCACAAATTTGAATAGCTCTAATTTCATGTTTTCTTCCAGGCCGCTGACAAAAATACTACAAAGCTCTGGACCTACTATAAATCCCTGAAAAAATCCTCCATTCATATTCTGTTTTCCACATCCACTGTTTTTAATCCAGTTGTTGACTCATAGATCATACATGAAACTGTATCTGTTGAACAAGATTCACTTTTCAACAACACTCTCACTGACTGAAGCAGTCATGGGAATACAATTACCACACAAATCCCATTTGTAAGTATGTGTTTGATACAAGAGATTTAATTAGAATTTTTTGATCTTCCAGAGCACTGCTACTCCCCAGCCATGTAACAGTCTCTTTTGCTTCACTAATTTTGAGTAAATCCCACCAGCAGCTCTCCTCAATCAATTCCTTTTGGAGCAACATTCCACTTTCCATGTTGACTCAGCAGGCAGTCAGAGCACCTGTGCTCCACTATCCACTCCCAGGCTTTGACAGGTCCACAGATTTTGCTTGGTTTGGGATTTGGTTGGTTGTTGTTGTATCAGCAACAAACAGCTAGAGCAATTCACATAAGATCAATACATTTTAACAACCTATTTATTCTGGATTCAACAACTCCAAATATAATAACCCACACTTCATTGATGCTGATGTTCTGGGTAAGACTTGAGAAACTGGAGAAAATCTTTGGTGAATTACTATGTCTCTAAAATGTCATTTCCATAGTTCTGCTGGGCTAAAAAAGTTCTCTTCACAAGAATTTTAGATAAAAACTTTCACTGTGAAAAGAAGATAGTACAAGTCAAAATTATGTTACTTCCACCGTGTTTCAATTACCTCCCATCCTGTGGTTGCCCTACAACGTCTGTACCCGACCAGCCAGGTTCTGCATTTCTGTTGGTCAATTCTGCCCTTGCACAGCTCCACTTCTTTGTTAATTAGATCAAGATGGTTTGCCACAGAGAACACCAGGGTAAAGTTTTCTGCCAAATCACTACAAAGCCCCTTTAATTGCTTTTATAAGTTTAGTGCCTCTCTTATATAAAGCATGTTGTTTTGCACTTGACTCGACCAAAGTCCTCACGGTTCAGTGTAAGTTTCAATGTATTTGTAACCCAAGAAAGCACGTGGGCATGTTGAGCTTTTCCACCTTTGGCTTTCTACTTATCTGCCATCCACCAGCATAGAAACAGTCACAGTGGCAGAAGAGAAATTTTGCTTATATGCTTAATTCTTGGCTAGCTCCTACCAGTACCATTGTGTGTGCACATGCAGAGAAGGAGAGAGTAATTTAAGTCATACCAGCAAGAAGCTAGTTCATCTCATCAACTCTCCTCTGCTTCAAATAGGCGTCCAAGAAGCAAACGGTAACTGCACTTTGCAGCTCAGAAATTCCTCTTAGGATTTAGGGCAGCAGTAGAGGGCACAGTTTGTATGGTTTGAATGCTCCACTCCATGTTTATACCACAAGCTGCACTGATTGCATCTAACAGATTTCTTCAGCCTAGTTTCAAAGCAACTGGCTCAAAGTCTTCCCTTAAAGATTTCTGCATCTTTGAATGATACTTTCAGTCATGAAGTTATTCAGCACTTTTCCCCAGCACAGGATCAATACTTCCTCCAGACAAGTGCCTACCAGCCTTTACATCTTTCCCGATGCCTTAATAACTGACTGTCACTAACACAAAACTTGGATCACCCTTTCTTTCTTTGTGCATTTCAACTTGCAGATACACTCTCAGAATAGCAGCTTTGGGACAAGCTGACAGGTCACCCCAGAGGGCTTCAAATCACTGCACCTACTTGCAGGTTTCAGAGCACACTGAAAATGCTGCTATGAGGTCTAAGTGATGGATGTAACACTTCAAGTGAGTCACAGATACCTTTGAAATGCCACAAGATTTTTGAAGGTGTCAGACTGACCCCAACTCCAGCATTACCACTGAGTAAGAGCAAGATTTCAATTACTGCAGCTGCTCTGAGATTGCAATAGCATTGAATCAAGCCTTGCTCACAGGACTGCACAGAAATTCTGCTACTCCACATCAGGTGTAAATTGAGTCAATGGTGTATCTGACCTTTAAGGATTTCTGAAAGGTTATTTTCTATATCTTAAGATATTTTTCAAAGTAACAAATCTTATTGATATTCTTATGCAGTTTTATACCTGCATGAATGAAAGCAATATATACTTTTTCACCTTTTAATTCCCCCTCAAAACTTGTTTCAACTTCAGATATACCAATTTTGTCAGCAAACGTGCAGTTGGCATTTGCTGGTTATCACATACAAAATACTGATCAATAACTAATGTCATGCCACCAGCAAGCTGATTTTAAAAAATGATGACTTAAAAAAAAACCCAACAGAACAATACTACCACATTCTCAGAAACTCAACCAGCTTCTAAAGGTGCCTGTTCAACAAATTTTACCTTCTCATGGCTACCTGTAATTCCACCTTCTTTCTTCTCCCAGTATATAATGACACTTGATTTCATCAGCTAATTTTGTTCCTTTCTCAAACAACAAATGGTTATTTATTATTTCATCACTCCCCTTCATCTTTAAGATTGTTCCTTAATAAGCACAAAGCCCTAAAAATTAAATGTGAGGTTTCTAAAAGTTAACAAGAAACAAAATTTTCATTCATTGTTTCAAATTACCTATCAGATTCTACACAAGTCTTCTGTGCTGGCAAAAGTACCGATTTGGGTATCAATAAGCAATGATTTGGGTGGCAGGGGAAACCCCAGCTCTCTATAAATTATTTTATATAGCTAAAATATTGCTTAAACACAAAAAATTATTGTCTTGAGATGAGCATTCTCTGAAACAAGTTCAGCTGTAATTAACTCAACAATCAGGTAAATATAATGCAGAAATTATTATGTGTAAGCAGAAAACGTATCTCTAAACTATATCTGTACCAAGGATCTAGAAATAGTAAACAGTACTTAACCTTTGCAGAACCTAAGTTCTGGAGAATTAGGTTTAAAATAAGAGACTTTGTTAGCAGAGAATATTATCCCACAGGGTATTGTCTCCCAAAAACTTCTAGGCACCTGATGGAAACAAGCCCAGGGAAATTACAGGAACATTGTTGCATGGTAACTAACAGCATTCTTTAAAAACCTTGTGCCCAACCGTTTCATTCAACTGACACCCATAAACCACCAGATTTGAAAGCACACTTTCTGCCTTGTTACATTCTGGATTTGATCACATGGGATTCAACTCCATCCCTATGGGAAAAGCCTGCCACTCCCTTCCTAGCACAGTAACGTGATACATCTCAAAGAAGTGTTTCAAACGACAAAATCTTGAGAAACAAAGTGAAGGCAATGCAACAGGCAGACCTGCCAGCTGGAAACTCAGGATACCTGTGACAGCAGAAGACTTAAGAAAGGGAGCCAGGGAGCCAAGAGTCATACTAGTGACAAATGGAATATGTGGAGAAGTTTGGAACAACTACTGCTCAGAGCTGCAGGGGGTGTGATGTGACACATGTGTGTACCCACACACGTATGTGGCTCTCTGCAGAGCTGTGTGGCAGGAGGGTAAGAGACATCAGTGGTACAAATACATCCCTGCACACAGGAAATGCAACACGTGGTGAAAGCACTGGGCTGTACCAGCAGGAGCACAGCCACCCTGACCCAGGGAGACCACGGCTCCCTGGAACTCGGCACTTTTCAGAGCCACTGGGAACACCACAGGCAGTTTTGGGCACCCTAGTACATGCCAGGCACTGATAAACCAGAGTGGGCTTGGTGGAGGGCTACCAAGATGCTCAGAGGGACAAAGCTGTGTGAAGAGAGGCTGTGGGACATCCAGATTGGAGAAGAAAAGGCTTTGGGGAGCTGACAGCAGATCTGCTGGACCTACAGGGGGTCTGTGCACAGGGGCACACAGCAGGACATCAGACACAAACTGCAATGGTGCAGGTGTGATCTGACCTAGAGGAAAGGTCTTTCCTGGTGAGGACAGTCAAGCACCAGAGCAAGGACACTGAAACTGACAAACTTTTGTCTTTGGAGGGTTTAAGACCTGAATGAACAAAGTCCTGGTCTGATCTTGGTGTACATCCCACCTTGAGCAGCAGGTTGGACTAGACACCTCTTGAGGCCCTTTCCAGTCTGAATTATTCCACAATGTCAACTTGGATCCCAGAGAACACCGCAGTGCCCTGTTACAGATTTATTGTGCCAGGTTATACCTTTCAAATCTTCACTAAAATGCAACCACTGTCAAGAGAAGACAAAATCCATGCTCTTTGGTTCATCTTCTCACAAGAGCACGGGTTCCCACTCAGGATCTGCAATAGCCTTGAGTATCAAATCTGGAATTCCAAGAGATTTTAGAGGCACAGAAGTTACCACTGAGTGCAAAACAAGTGGAACCCAGTGGCTAAACACTCAGAGCTTTTTTTGGGAGAAGGTGGTGTTTACTCCAAGGCAGAAAATGTCACACATCCACAATAACTCTTCCTTAAAGTAGCAACTGTATATTTCTTGAAAATTTCACATTCAGCACCTACCCTCGAGGAACAACCCCTACATGCTCATGGTGTAAAGGCACAGGGTAAGAAGCTGTATTGTTCTCTCAGTATATTCAGGGTCTACAGCTCCACACCTGGGAAAAGAAGCCTCACTTAGCAAACCAAAACCACGCCAGCTCCCATCAGGAGCACCTGCAGTGGTCTAAGGAGACCGTTTTGTTTTTATTCTTCTGCTGGGTGCTGCTGCCCCTAGAGCAGAGCTACTTAAAGGCTGTTTATTCTAAATTGATTCTGCATTGAAGCACACAGAGACCACTCACAAGACCCATTACTCTAAGTCAGGAAGGGGAGCTACCACCTTCAACCAGGCAGCAGAACATCTCAAACCAACACAGAAGTTTCTGCAGTGATTTCCTATAGGCTAAGTGATTATTCACCAAGTATGATGCTTGCATAACCATACAAAGGATATCCAATGTTAACAGTTATAAAGACAAGCAAATGTAACCATCTTATTAGCATTTAAAAAAAGGAAAAAAAAGAACTGTTACTTCCTTTTACTGTTTGGGTTTTTCCTGTTTAGTGTTTTGGGTTTGGGTTTTTTCTTTTTGGTTTTTTTAAATCAAAACTCCCCTGCCTGCACACAGATTGGAGGGATGTAGTAAACTTTTTAAAGCACCAGTTTTGTACCAATCGACTAAGAGACAGGATGGGATTTCAATGGAGTTTACAAGCATCTCTCAAATGTGAGCACTGAAACATACAGCCACCCAAACCCCATTCCTCGGAGGGAGCAAGTTAAAAAGCTGGAGACAGGATCCGGAGAGGAGAGGTAACAGGAACAGCAGCACCAGCTCGGCACACCGAGCCTTCCCTTTCCCCAGCTCACAAACAAGTCTCACACAGACAATAAATTATGACTTTGCATGTCTGTTTACCAGTCCCATAGACCATGTTTACCAGTCCCACAGATCACTGCTGCTCGGTCACAGCAGAGCGTGACAACCGCTGTGCCCGGGCACCGCCGGGCTCCGCCAGGCCCTTCCGTCTCAGCACCGCGCTGCCAGCACGGGCGGACCCCTGGGAGCCACGGCACCTCACGGGGGGCGTGCGCACCCCCCGGCTCCCCCACAATCAGAACCTCGCTCAGGCCCCGAAGCTCGGCCAGGAGAGCCTCGGGCCGGCCGCCCCGCTCCCGGTGGCGGCTGCAGCCTCAGCCCCGGGCCCAGCCCCGCAGCCCCCGGCT